>JAFIDM010000002.1:23432085-23456289 GCA_023159025.1 Thereuonema tuberculata
CCCTTGGTGAGATTTGGTGAGATTTTGCCGGACCCCCCCCCCTCCCCTTTTGACCTCACGTAATTAATGGACGACCCCCAAATATACTTTTAAAGTTAATCGTAAAGGTCTGTCTTTGTGTGGTCCTGTGTTTGACTGGCGAGAATAAAATTAAGATATTTGTAAAACATCGGAACCAATGTGGAGCCCGCAGAAGTTAAAACAAACAATAAAAACTCGCCGAAAGAACAAAAGGCGAGAAACAAAATTAATTACAAAAAAAAAACTGGAGGTCAAAGAAAAAAATAAAACAAAAAAAAAGGAATATAGGAGAATCGATCCAGTGAACCTTAGCTTGAAAGACGGATGCTTAGACCTCCTCGCCACCATAGAATAGAAATTCCTACTCTGATGTCACTCCTGATCTTTTCCTGAAACTGGCTGTAGACATCCTCACAATACGCTACACAACTGCGGCACTCGGGTTGAGAAGCTCCTTTCTAAATGATTTAGATAAATGTAGTCCTTAATTATAATTCGGTGAGGTTTCGTAAAACTCTTGCATGAAGATTAATGCTAAAAATATCATGTTAACTATTTGGACATCTCAAGCAGCATCCTAGATTCATAGCTTACTGATTTGCGTTACGGCATTTATGTTCAGACCGTTCTCTTAAAGCGAAAATTGTCGAATTGCGAAGACCTGTTTCCTCACACGAAAAGTGTAAAGAGGGGGAGGGGAGGCCTTTTGCTCATTTCAAACGACGAGACAGACAGACATTTACTGGAATGTCTCTACACTGGAACTCTTATGGAATGACGGAAATACTAGTTCCCGTCTCGTGGTAATATTTAAGAAAGAATATTCTCAATACCTTGTAGGCAATCGGAGTGGTTTTGTTTATTTCGTGTTCGTGTTCGTGCTCTTGATCGAACTCTGGTTAGTGCATTGCTTTGTTGCCTCACGTTCAAATACTGGTCGCAGCAATGGTTGTAATTTTTTTCTTTTATCTTATTTTGATTTTTTGATTTTTTTTATTCTCCTATTTTTGTTTCTTAATTATGTTTTATATTTTTTTAAAATCATTATTTGTATAAAATTAAATTTGAACCGGACGCTAAAGTTTTCAACCAGTTTTCTTTTTTCCCTCAATGTTAATCAACAGAAGAGTTTCCAAACAAGACAACACCTTATTAATTAACAGCAATTAAAATCCGAAATAAACAAAGTAATTAAACGTTCATTAACTTTAAAGATACAAAAGTACCGTAGAAGAACGAGGAATCCAGTAAACCTGGAATTTGTAAGACTTTTAATCTTCGCATTAAAACTAAAATGGTAAATGTTTGAATATCCATGATTTGCCGTTGCCGTAATCCGAAAATCATCGAATTAAAAAAACAAAACAAAAGCCGTTCTTCAGATTTTTTTTCATAAATCATATACTATGCATAACTGACTTAACTTTTCAATTTTATCTGTCATTATTAAATTACTTAATATTTTAATCACAAGAAAAAAATGAAAAAGAAAATTTTATTCACCTTTGTATTCATTTAATTCTTTTGTAAGCAAACTGAGCACCGAAGTGGTAGCGGCATATTGCAAAAGTGTGGTATCGGTGATATCAGCAACCTGAGTAAGGGTTGTGCGAGCGGTGTCCCCGCACCAGGCGCCGTATCAATGAGATTTTTCAATATCCCTTAAACTTTTCAGTATGCTTTAACAATTTCCTGCTTAAAAAAAGAAAATTCATATAAAGCAATATGTTAATTTATTTTGATATGTAGTACACGTCCGTAACATCAATAAAAAAAAAAAAAATGTGGAATCAAAAATACTAAGCATCAGACGTCAAATCTTCAGCAATCTCCCCATTACTTTTTTAATAATATATTTCTTTTAAATTTTGTAAAAATAATAATAGTGAAAACTATGGCAATAGTGAACTTGTTCATGCGTTATTCAAATTTTGTGTCGAAAATAAAGAAAGACTAATAAAATAATAAGGAAGTGCATTATATTAACTGCATTGTTTGAAATAGTAACTATAATATTGTTAATCTAAGAAAAACTATAAGAAAAACGAGACGTCTTGTGACGTTTATTTATGGGAATAACAATAAGAAAACAACAACGAAATGCTGTGATGAAACAGTGCAATTGTTTCTCTTATTAGAACGATGGAAAAAAATAGTTTTTGTGTTTTCTCAGTGGTAGTGGAATAGAAAGATGAGACGAAGTAGGGATGGAAGAACGACTCCGGGATTAGAAGATTCGATCCAACATTAATTCTGATAGAACCCAGAATGTTATGCAGAATCTTAAACAGCTGTGTGCATTAAACGACGAATGCTTTCTGTAGAAGATAGCAGATAACGTTTTTCAAATTCCAGAAAGAATTTGAATTCACCAATGATCCACCGGAAATATTTCTTCGAACTATTCTTGATACTTCGAAATTCAGCGCAGATCGCCATATTGGAAATCAACAGAAGCTGATGGAAAGACATTCCTTCTTCAAGCTACTAGGGAAGTGTATCGCTTTATCTTCAAAGAATCCGATTGTTTCGTAAGAAGATATGAAGTAAGTAATTTATATTTACTTAAACACAGACATTTGGGAGATATACAATATGCAAGAAATATTTGACACAATGTTGTAAGTTACAGATATTGAAAGGGAATTGAACTATTATAATGTGCCAACATTGCCGAGAATTATTTGATTCTATCAGGATATGAAATATAGTGCTGAAGACTTTCTATTTAAAGTAAACTTTCTATTGATACGGTTACATAGAATGAACTTTTATATTCAAGTTGTTATTCGTCGAATGAACTTATTTTGTTTTGATGAATTAGAGATATTGATCAATGCATTCACAAGTAGTGAAACTATGTATGAATAAGAATTATTTTGAAAATGTATATGATTTAATTATTTTCAAGACTGAGCCTATGAAGTGTTATTTTTGTTCTCCAAATGAGAGATGGCCGCCCTGTTTTTGTGAGATCTGCGCATGTATGATCGATTAGTCTGCTCAGGCACTTCCGTCTGATTTTATGACAAGACGCCGCCATTACGGTAATCGCTTGTTACTTTGCAAAAGATCATTGTATTTATAAATAATATATATTTATTTATTTATATAAATACTTATTGTTAGCAACTGGTATTGAAATAATGCTAAATAGTCGAAAGAAGTTTTAATTTGGCGTTATCAACATGTCTTTCTCAGGGAAAACAGACGCCATCGTCCATTGTGACAGGAAAACATAATTGATCAGCTACCGGAAGGGCTGCGCAGTTCAAACTTCCGCCGGCCAACTTTCATTTGGAGGACAGTAGTCATACATTACTCGAGTGATTAACTATATTGCATTAACTAGAAAATTGTCATTTTCAACTTCAATACTGTCTAGTCAATTTATATAGATATATTATTCTTTGAAATTAATTTTCAATTTTATTAAATTCAATTCTTAAATAATCATGTATCAAAATTATTAAAATTATTACAAAAATAAAAATATGTATTTACCTTTTTTTTCTTTTAATTCTGTTATGTTATCATTAGTTATTATTTTAAATAATTAAATAAAAGTAAAATTTGAAACATTTGCAATGCAGAAAAATTTTATTCACGAAATTACATAAATTTTCTTTAAATTATAGTAATTTATTTACAATTATCTACAATTCATCCAATTGATAAAAATAACATACAATCAATTTGAAAATAGATTAAAATAGTGTAAGAAATTAAAATGAATTCATTTTCGGGAGTCCGTTAACGGAAGAGAGTTGTAGCCGTAAAAATCAATCCTTTAATCTGTTTGATATTTTCGCCACTTGTTCGCACGGCGCTGCAGTCGCGGCAAGTAGCCATGTTAGCAGAAATGCTGTTGTTGTTGTTTTTTTTTTATTATTATTATTAATTTTTTTATTGAATAGGAAAGCACTTAAGAAGTACAGTATGGGTGTCACTTTTTTCATTTTTACCCTAAAACGGCAATTAAAAATTTAAATAATAAACTAATAGGCGAATTATAAAATATTGAAAGCCTGCATCAGACCCACTATTCTTGTAATTTTACATATTTTATTCCAATTTAAGCTTTTTTTTTTATTTATTTAAGTATCAACACATGTTTGCCATCTTAATATAATCTTCTTAAGCAAACTTGTCAGATTCTTAAAGAAACTTTTACTTTTTCTTATAGAAAAAGTTTAATTAATTAAATGTACATTTTTTTTTTTTTTATTTATGGGGGTCATCATAAGTTGCTTACTCTACATCAACGATGTTATGAAATAGTTAAACATCGCGTCATTATTTTCCATTTTCAATTTAACCCTGAGATGGAAAATATTCGAAGAAGTTGAGACAGGACGTTGATCCTCCTCAAAACTGTTTATCGCCGCTTTGACTCCGGAAGTGACGTCAGAGAAGGATAAGTAAAGGAGAAATGTAAAAAAGCGGAATATTAAGTCTAGATTTTTGTTTTTCAAGCCTTTGCCTCTGACTGGGCCACTGTTGTAGCACTGGCATTGGAGGCTGTATCGGACTTGTCGTCTGGCTCGTGCACGCACATCCAAGGGATGGTCTTTTGCAGGGCCTGGCGGTACTTGGGATGAGAGATGGCGTACACGATGGGGTTGTACACCGATGCGGTTTTGGCGAACATGGCGGGTAGGGCAGAGACCAGTGGACTGATGATCATCTGATCACCGAAAACCCCAACCAGGACAATGGCTGCGTAAGGTGTCCAGGCAGTCACCCACAGTGAGATATTTATCAGAGCCACCTGGAAATAGAAGAACAAAAAAAGATTAGTTAAGCTCAAAATTAAAATGGATAAAATTTTAAGCAAATGTTTAAAAAAAATACAAATTAGATAGGAAATCAAATGAATAGTTTCGGCCTGCAAGCAGTCATATTCAAAGGAACAGAACATGAATGAGAAACGTGGTTTATTTATTACAGGGTGAGTCCCCATACTCTGTTATTACATTAAAGACTCTTAATTAGAACAAATTAATTTTCATTTTATATTAATTTCATCTCATTAAGATTAAATATACGAAGGATAATAAATGAATATTCATAAAAACAATAATGATTTCCGCAAATTTTAAAATTTAGATATGAAAATGTTAGGAATGTTAATTTAAATCATTTCTTGTAAGCAATTTAAATTTAATAAAATAATAAGACATTATAATGAAATAAACCAGTCCTTAAATAATATAAATTTTATTACATGTGTATTAATTCATTTTTAACATGATAATTGCAAGTTTTACCAGAAATCTTTACACATTACTACAATTGCAATATTATAATTAAGATTTCCTTATGTTTCTATATAAGACAAAACAGTAAATAGTCTAAATTATTCCTTTAATAACAAGATCTAATAAATTTCTGTCTTTTTTTTTTTTTTTAATTTTTAGTTTTTTTAAAATAGGGTAACTCCAGCTGTTCAAAAAAAATAAAAATAACAAAAAATTAAAAAAAAAAAAAAAAAAATTGTTAAAAAATAAAATTCGATTGAACTTTTTGGGAACATTTAAACTACCGAAGTTTTCAAATTAACTGTAGATCTATTGAAAATCCTTACTTTTTTTTTTTTTGCCAAGCTGTTTAGACGCTGGACTGCAGGAGACAGGTTCAATTCCGGCAATGGGTAGGATTTTTTTTTTCTGTTTACTGCTCCAGACAGACCTGGGGTTCACTCAGCTCTCAGGAGGTAAAAGGCAGGCGGGCGTCGCAATGACTATCCAGCCTCAACAAGTCCATTGGTCGAGGATCGCTGCGAGCCTATACCTCCCTCGCACCTAAGAGCCTGTACAGCCTGTAGTGACACCTTTTACCTTATATATTTTAGCATTATTGTGCGTTGTGATTTTTTTAATGAAATATTTTCTCACTGACATTAGCAAGGATACAGTCTTAGATATCGTTACCATAAATCAATATTTCTTTTTCACTTTATCTTTCCATAGATCTTTTAATATTCTGTTCCAAAATATTTTACTAATTTCAATATTATTTTTTTCAGTTAAGCAACTAGTTTTAATTGGGAAACATCAGAAATGATAAGGTTTGCTTTTTTCCGGATTTAACTATTATTTAATTTTACTACGCATATTTTTAGTTCGAAAGGTATTTTTTAAGAAAAACAAATTAAAAAAAAGCAACAATTGTATATTTAGTAAGAATTCAATTATTACCGTATTTACACGCATAATTTCCCCTTTTTTTTTCATCAATATTTTGACAAAAAAAGGGTGGGTGGGGAAATTACGCGATGTTATTCAATTTGAGGAAAAAAAATATGGTGAAAGTGTAAGGAAAACCATGTTAAATATTGATTTTTAAAGCAAGAAAGGTAATTAACAACAATTTTATTAACACGCAACATTTAAAATATAAGAAATCACATCTCAACATTTGTTTTTTCTTCAAAGTACAGTTAAGCAATAGACATGCACGGAAGTGTGTGTGCAACTGTGACATAATTTCGTAACTCACGCAGCGCAGCCCGCCATCTTTATAGCTTAAGTAGAGGTGGGGAAATTATGCGATAAAAATAAAAATTGAATTTTGTAATCCACAAAAACTGGGGTGGGGAAAATACGCGATGGGGAAAATTTTGCGAGTAAATACGGTAATAACAACTGATTCTATAGTTTTTCTTAACTTAAAACTGTCTGATGTAAATTATAAAGGTTTAAATAAATAAAGAATTTAAAGAAGTTTGCTTACACGCTATTGACTGATCACGTGTTTTCCATATATGTTTGTTATTTCAATTTAATGTGAAAGACACTAGCACGTAAGTTGGGAAGTGGAATTAAAAAGTTAAGCCTAAAAATTATTTCCATAGCTAATTTCAGTTAAATAAATAAAAGTGTCGTTTCGTGGATTTGAATGTTAAGTACAATAAAACAGAGTTCACAAATTACTAAAAAATGAATTTTAACTGCAAACACAATTTTACGTGCACGAAATCTCATAGTCAATAAATGAATTTTAAATCTGAAGTTAGTGTTGATTTAAATAAAAAGAACTGAGGGAATTCATTCGGGATTTGCTGTGTCTTCATTTTGTACGATGTTAACGTTCTGTGGTTTAATATGGCTGGCATCCTCAGGATAATTGAAATGTTGACATTATGCAAGATGAAGACAGTTGGCAAATTCCAGAAAAAAAGCTGCAAATAAACAATTCCGTCGTGAAAGCCTTGTTAGTCTTCTGATAATTATCAGGAGACTAATATTCCCGTTTTGTCTGTCCGTCTGTGGACGGGACAAGTATCATTAAAATCTCATTAGCAACAATCACAACAATCGCAACAATTGCGTGTTTTGCAAGCACAACAATCACATTGATATTACAGCTCTACAACAATCACAACAATCACAATAATCGCAGCAATTGCTCCTTTTGCATTTGCAACAATCACATTTATAATAATAAGGAAAATTAAAGCAATATCAATGATACTTTCTTATCAGAAGACGTTGCGCAGCACTGTGATTGGTTTACTAATCGCTATCCCTACCTTGTTTTTACAGGGAAAAAAACTTTTGATTTTATAAAAAAAAAATTTTTGATTAAAAAAGTAACTTCTCTGGGCTTTTTACGACTATTTTTGAAGAAGAAAGCTTTAGAAAAATGTTATTGTTTGAAAACTAATCATTAATTTTATAAACTTTCTTTGATTACCTTTGCAATACGAATCTCGGCACTGGCTTTCTGAGCATCCTGGTTTGATCTCAGAGATTCCACATTCATTTTTTTGGCTTGTTCACGCAGCTGTTTCTCGTGTTCGCACACAGCTCGAACGATGAAGAAGTAACAGTAGATAATGATGAGCAGCGGGAGGCAGTATTCGAAGGCGAAGCAGCATATGATGTAGGATTTGATGTTCCAGTCTTGGTCCAAATAATCGAAGCTGCAGCTGGTCAAAATGCCTTCGGGGACGTAGCGGCACCAGCCGAAGAATGGAGGCAAGGCCCAGCCCAGAGACCAGGCCCAGCAGAGCAGGATCAGGCCGACGGCTTTGCCGTGGGTCATGGGTGACCCGCTGAAGGACTTGACGATGACGTTGTAACGGTCATACGCAACGACTGACAGCGTGACGATGGAGCAGTAGCCGAAGAGGGCGCCACAGAATCCGTAGATCTCGCAGGCGAAGCCGCCCAGCATCCAGGTTCCCCCGGAGAAGCTGTTGAAGATGGAGGCGGGGAACTGGGTGAAGTTCATCATGAGATCGGAGAAAGCCAGGTTCATGACGAACAGGTTGGCGGGAGTGCGGAGCGCTTTGAATTTGGAGAAGATGAAGAGGACGATGAAATTGCCGCTGATGGAGATGGAACCGATCATGATATATAAAAAGCCGATCAGGTAATGCCACATAGGGTTGACAGGACGGAAGTTGTTCCAGTGTTCGGGAACGAAGGATTTCATCTCGTCGGGGACCATGTCCATCAGCTTGATGTGGGCCGGGTACTCGAGGGGAATAAACCCGCCTGGGCGACCGACGTCCCCTCGCACATAGTCGAAGTAGGGTTCGCCGGCGCTGCCATTCACGGCCCTCACGGCATCCAGAAGCAAGTGTGCCATCTTGGTATCTCCAAACTTTCCAAAGAGGATCTAAGGAGACGGAGCTGAACCGGAGACTGAGGAGCCGTGTCTGTGCCGACGGGTTGGTAAGTGCTGGCTGGCGAACCCCAACGATAAAACCGCTTTTATAATCGTTCCAATGCGCTTTTGGCAAATCCTATTACGAAAACCAGCAAAATGTTCAGCTGACACCAGCGCCAAGGAAGCCTATACAGTGCCCTCAAACAGTGGAGGGGATGGACAAAACGCACCCGTAAATCTCATAATCACATTTTTTTTTTCATCAGCGTTTGACGACATGAAAAAGAAGACTACCTTTTTTAAAAAAAAAGTCAGAAAACAAAAGAATTCGCAAATAATTTTAAATTAAATCAATCAAATTTAGCGGATTCTAAATTTATCTTTGTAATTAATCCATTTGCATCAAAAACAAAATTCGAATATTTGTTTTTCAAATAACAAATAAAAAAAAATGTAGTTGGCATGTTAACGTACATACACGCCAAGTTCCAAAATAGTAAGTAGCCAGGATTTACAGGTAAATATTCAAGTAGAATTTTAGTCATATCTTTATCTGATAAGATTTTTGTAGTAGTTGTTTTATAGCTGTAAAGTACAGCAACTACGAATCCAAATGGAACAGCAAAAGAAAAATGAAAGAAAAGAAAAGAGCATGAAATAATAATAAAAAAAGGATAAGGAAAGGACAGTTAAAAAAATGACAATTGAGAGTCATTTTTTGAGTTAATTGAGTTAATTAAAAACATTAATTAGATCTTTAATTAAAAGAACAAATTAAATTGCATTTTAAGTTTCGGATTACCCCTACTTTATTTATTTATTTATTTATTTATTTATTTATTTATTTATTTATTAGAAAATACAACTCCTGTTTACCCAAGAGTAAACATTATATAAATAAAAAATATTTTAATAAATGTTACAAGTATTTGATATTTCTTTATTTTACTTAAATAAATGCTACAATGTAAAATAAATAAATAAAAGTAAAAACATTTTGATGTTTTTACACTTCTGTGATAACTATCAATGGTTATTAAATATTTGGTTATTACTGTCCGTTCGTCCGTCTGGGATCCAAGTAAGTGATTATCCTACAAGTCTGACATTTTACACCAGAAAGATCCTATTGACTTTTGTACAAATAGGTACATATATGAAAAAAAGCTATCAAAAAAGTAACATAACAATATACAATAGTTTATTCAATAGCATTCTTACTTTTCGATTCTTTAAATCCTTTAAGATGTCATTAAAGTAAATATAAAACTTTGTAAAATTGCCAATTACTTTCTAGTATTTTGCATTAAGATTTTGTTTGTTTGTGTTTTTTATTATTATAACTTTAAACTGATGCTATTTCTTGTTGCTAATTAACTAGTAGTTGGATTACCGTTTATCTTTATCAATTTTTCTAGCGAACATTTATTCGGAAGTAGTCGCCCAATTAAGATACCCATACGTAGATACCCATACGTAGGCTTGAACTTCAATATAATCTATATTTGGACCAATGAGAACCGAGTAGCATTCGTAGTATTGAAGTTAATAAATCGTAAGTCCAGTGTCTTCAGCGGGGAAACTGGTCCGCTCCACGTTTATTAGTGTTTTACAAAAATCCGAAAACAACAATGATCTTTAAGCATTAACTTAGCAGCCGAATACGAATCTCATAAACCATATATGAGATTATGCTAATCAAAGGTCCGTGGTTAGATTGAGTCCACTTCTCATTTCAAATGATATGAAGCACTAATGAGTTACTTTTCTATGGATTAAAGGCAAGTAAAAACAAGGTAGGGATAGCGATTAGTAAGCCAACCACAATGCTTCACAATGGCTTATGATACGTAATTTGTGTTGAATTATTGCTTTAATTTCCTTATTATTATAAATCTGATTGTTGCGAATGCAAAAGGCGCGATTGTTGTGATTGCTGTGATTGTTGTGATTAATGATAATTTAATGAGGTTTTAATGATACTTATCCACAGACAGACGGACAAAGCGAGATTATAAGGCTTCTATCTGAAGCCTAAAAGTAACATTGAATTAATTGGTTAAGAATCAATTGCTAATATTGTGAGAATTACCCAAATATAGTGACTAGTCAATAAAGTACAAACAGCTGTATTAATTTAAAGGAAGAAAGAATTTACTGAAACCCTTGGACAGCTGTTTCGAGCATGTTAGGTTCTCATCAGTCAGAGCTACTGAGCTTGCAAGACTCAAAGACATACGAAGCAGTATAAGCAGCAAGGCTCAAAGGCTTCCTTATTTAAAGAATGTGAAGTTTCATTTCACCTGTTAAAGGTTTTATTTTATGTTATTTTATTCATGTTTCATTTTTCACTTTTTGTGAACAACTGTTTGTTGCAATCGTTGAGCTGTCCAAGGATTAGGGATTAGGTCTAAAACCAGCCAATTTCCCTTATCTTCTTTTTCAAATATTAATACGAGTAGTTTAACAGTTTAAATCTGAAAAAGATTTTTTTAGACCTAATGCTAATTAATAAAACACCAAACATAGAATACGAACATTACGAAAAGTGTTACCAAAGTAAAATAATGATAAACTTTTTTTTCAGGCCATGGTGTTCAGGTTAAAAAGGCAGTG
Source organism: Thereuonema tuberculata (assembly GCA_023159025.1). Classification (NCBI taxonomy): domain Eukaryota; kingdom Metazoa; phylum Arthropoda; class Chilopoda; order Scutigeromorpha; family Scutigeridae; genus Thereuonema; species Thereuonema tuberculata. Next base: position 23,443,342 of record JAFIDM010000002.1, read on the forward strand.
ATTTGGAACAGTACAGATAGAGCTATCACTAATATAATAAACAAAAATAAGTGGGATAGAAAAATTAAAAAGTATAAAACAAATTACTGTATAATGAGTATTCCATTAATTTTATCAAAAAAATAAAGTAGAGACAAAAAAAAATTCAAAAACGTCGTGAAGATTCCATATGGTCTTCAATTGGCTAAGGAAGTTTAGTTAGAATGTTACAGTCCCTACGCTGAATAAAGATCCTCCCAGAATGCAACGTAGCTTATAGATTTAACTTTCCTGGCCGACCGCTAACATTGAAAGAGAAGAGGTCGCTTCTCTTCTCTTTCAATGTTGGCGGTCGGCCAGGAAAGCTCAATCTATAAGCTACGTTGCATTCTGGGAGGATCTTTATTCAGCGTAGGGACTGTAATTACACGATTTGTCTGTAATTCGGGCAGCTAATAAGTGTTTTGGATCTATTTGATGACAAAATTCAAAGAAAAGGAAATCACGAATATGATGGGAATAAATTAAAGTGTCATACATTCAGCAAAGTGTATTTGGGAAGTAGAGTAGAACGTTGAAAGAAAGGATTCATCAACACGTGAGTGCCTACAGAAACAATCACCCAAGGAACTCCCATTGGACAGAACACTGTTTAGTCCATCATCGTAACTCGGACCCCGAAGTTAAGATATTGGTACAAGAAACAGATAAGGTTGCAGCTCTTTATTGAACCTAGTATTATAAATAATTTTGAGTACAGTATTATAAAAAAACAGAAAGGAATGGATATTAATGGGTTTGTGATTGAAAAGCTTAAAAAAAATTGTGAGAATGAAACTAAACTAAATATATATAGAAAACACTGCTGTGTCAGTTTCCCACTAACTACAATTGCCAGGATTGGGTGCACTTGACTGGCTGTTACTCATTCCTCAGTGGTCTAATCAAGATACAATTCTCATTAGTCCGAGTGTAGACACAGGTACTGGAATTCAAGAAGGAATTTCATTGATATCTTAACAGAGGGATTATTTCTGAATATCAAACGAAGATGGATTGTTGGATTGCGGAAATGAAACACCTTCATTCACCTATTCACTCAATTCACTAGGGCTCAGTCGTTCTGTGGTTTTTTTATCTACGAATTCGTACAAAGATTTTTCACTGTTGATGAAGCTATGAGCGCCCACCTTCCGCTATTATTTACAATCAAAGCACAAATTAAATACAATAATAATAGTAAAGCTAATGTTTTATATAAAATTAAAAGCCTAGCTTGCAATTACATAATTGTTATTTTTATATTATTTTAATGAAATCTTAAAAGTATTTAAAGAAATTACTTTATAAATTATTATACATTTCTGTTAGTTTCTTATTTTTTTCATGTATCTCTTTATCTATTGGTCCGATATGTACCAAGTTCAATAGGAAGCTTGAACCATGCCATCTTTTTTTTATTTTTTTATTTTTCTTTGTTATTTTATTATATATCTACTAAAAACCCGTTTATCCGAATTTGATGGAAACGCGCCCATTGCGGATAAACGAGTTAAACATGTACTGTAATTAAAAAATTATAATAAATATGACACAATAAACTGTACCACGATACCCCACCGTAAAATGTATATTCTACATACTGATATAACAATTTATGAACCCTTTTCAATGTTGATACTGAACTGAATAGTGTTATTAATAGATTTATAGTTACAATTATATAATCACTTGTGTACGCTATTAAATATTGATCACAGCGATGGAAAAATGTTTCTGTCTATTTTTATAATAAGTTAAAAATAGTTTCGGGTAAACCCATTTTCGGATAAATGCGATTCAGATAAACGAGTTTTTAGTATATTTCATTTTCATATCAATTAGTTGTATGTTGTTAAAGACTGAAAAAATTTAAAGCACAAGTTGATGAAGAGTTTGAATCTAATAGAATTTTGAAGCAAAATAACAATTAAAAAATTTTATTTATTATTTTTATTATTATTATAACTAAAAAGTACTTGACAATTGGTGTAAATCTTATGTTTTTTATTATTGTATTCATAAGTATTTTTATTCAAAAATTATTACATTTTACTTAAAATGAGGAAGTATTGATAGGAATAAAGTCTTCCTAACAAGATTAACGTCGGTATTTAGAAATAATAAAATATTATTATTATTACTATTTTAGTTTTTTACTGTTAATACCTGTAAAGTATTTTAAGTTACTAAATAAAGAAAAAAAAGTTATTTTTCTTTCTTGTGCTTCCGAAATGTATTATTACATACTAATTAATACATATAAAACTTATTTAATCAGGTTAATTAACTTTATTGGGGTTTTTTTTGTATGAATAAGATGTTTTTAAGTTACATCTTCATAATTTTCTAATAATAATATACTGCATTAAATTAATTACATATTTCAGAATTCATTTATTTTAACTCCATAGCATAACTGCACTTGTATACTTGTAAATTGCATGTCCTGTTTAAATTTTTTATACTATGTAAAATATAAATGAATTTCAGAACCTGTTGATATGTATATTTTAACCCTCTACTACCAAATTCAGACATCTCTTGAAATTGTTAGTGATCTCTGGAGGTAAGCAAAGACGGTATTAATACACAGTACAATACTTCCAAGTTAATGGATTTCTCTTGTACATGGGCTTTCATTTCCAATCAGATAAGGTAATATTTTTAGAGCTGTTTTGATTTTCAAATCATTTCCAGCTCCAATATCCTCAAATAATCTTAATTAATACAAAGAACCACGAATGTAGAAACGAAAAAAAATGTAGCACAAAAACAATAAAAAAATACGGAAGCAAATCAATGGAGCAGAACCACTGCTCATTAGCGCGGGCGACGAAAGCGTCCCCTTCAAGACGGGTGGTGCTTCACTGCAACGCATTCATTATTTCAAATGAATTAATAATCATTTCCTTTCGTCTTCCTCCATTTTCTCCTTCAACCTAATCTAAATAAATGAGTTTGAATGCCCTATTTAACTCCAGAAAATACCTATAAATCCCTTGGAGAGACAATTATTATGGAACTTAAAGTGTAATAATTATTATTCGCTTCCAAACTGTGGACTGTTTAAACCAAGACATAGATGGTTAATTTACACTTAATAAAATGGTATTAAATTTGGTTCGCATTTCGGTTTACAGCTTTTGAATGAGGATTTTGTGTAATTTAAAGATTTCATTATTCTGTTAAATGTTTAAGAAGAAAAAAAGTAAGTTTTTTTAATTTTCTATTCATTGCTTGACAATATCAAGCAATAAATAAAATAAAAAAATAAAAAAAATTCTTGAACTGGTTTTTATGCAATTATTTTTTTGAGGACTAAAAATAAAAAAAAAATCATTGTATTCACAGAAAAAGAAAGTAAAATATCAATTTAAAATAGTCAGGACTCAGATCGAGACAGTAGTGAGATTAATGAGAATAAAAACAAAATGTAGTTAGCTAGTCAAATTTCGAACACCAGTATGGAAAAGATTCAATAAAAGCTTTTATTTTATTTAAAAAAAATAAAAGAAAACAAAAGAAAAACCAGTCATCCTTCATTCAGAAAAAAATTAGTCTCGCCCACTTTTTTATTTTATCGGTCTGATTTTTAACAAAGTCAATACGGTCTTATAAGAATTTAAGACGTACGCGAACATTTAAACTTAGTAGAATAACTATTTCTACAAAGCTATACTGATCACAGCTTATCAACTTAAAAAAAAATAAAGTTTCTTGTAATAACTGTATATACAGTTATTGTACATAAATACTAAGTTCAATAAAAAACGCAAGTATTGCATTGAAAATAACTACTGCATTTTTATATTCGCATGAAAGGTACTTAAGACTGACTATTTAGTCTACATTCGTATTATGCATCAGGGAGAAAAAGTGTTATGCTATTTGGTGAATGTTGGTGACAGGGAAGCCAAGCACTGCGACCGGAGGTCTATTGTACTATCCCACGGAAATAAGGACAGACGGAGAGAAAGACTGAGAAGGTATGGTAGGAGAAGTGCAGGGGAAATGGGAGAACCCCGAGAAAACCCTGCCACCATCACGAAACCCACATGCGAACCGAACCCCGGTACTCAGAGGTGAGAGGCCAATGTCATAGCGACAACTCGAACCGGTCGGCCGAGAAAAAGTGTTAGAGCAAAAATGTGTTACGATAAGATTTTAAACTGAAATAAGTACATTCGTTGGTCCATTCGCATACCGAGGGGTGGGTTGGTGGAGGTTGTACCCCCACCATTGCTACCGAATGTGGCAAAAGAATTTTCGATTTTTTTTTGTTAGAAAGGTCATTTATTTATAACCGCTCCCCCTCCATTCCCGAAAAGGACACGCCTTTTTTTTTTCTTTTTTGGTTGAATGGATCCGACCATCATAACCCCCTTCCAATTTCTAAATTCTATCTACAATCTTCAATGCCTCTATCTATAATCAAGTTAATTAAAAAACTGTCTATTCCAGGAAGTTGAACTTTTAAAGTAATGTTAAAAGTAAGATGGGTCATTATTAATTACAGTACAAATCCGACTGGGTCCTAGAAATGGATACTGTGTTTTTTTTTCCCCCGTGGTTAAAGGCGCTTAGGTGTTGGGCTGACCATTCCACCTCAACTCAATCCAATTGCTCACGCAGCGCGAGTGTCATCTCACGAGACCCGAAGGTCAAAGTTCGCCTGTAGAAGAAAACTTTTTTTATCTATTTTTTAAATTAAATCCGATCAGTATATAAGAAACTAGCTGTAAAAAAGCAAAAACTACGAAAAGCATCCGCGGTAACTCAAAATTACTTATTTTTGAAACGTCTGAAAATGTAATGGTAGAAAGTTATTAGAAAATCTGTTCATGTAATAGAAATTGGCCCATAGGGACCAAAAACTATCAATATACGAATTTCCGTAAGCTCTGTTATAATGATAAACACGAATTATACCGAACTGCTTATGTACAATCAATAGCTTTCAACTCATCTATATAATAGATCTTATTATTTGAAAGTCAATACATCAGCTAAGTCTTGTTTGTTTTTTCGTTTCAAATAAACTCGTTGATGAAATTAACTTAAAAGTTAAATAATAGGGAAAAAAGTGGTCCAGTGGAACAAAATGTGAGAGGAGTTTTCAGAGGCCACGAGAAGCCATTAGTGTAATAGGTCAAGAAAATTGATTCCAAACATCACGTTTGAACTCACGTGGTGTTTAAGCTGGGTTTAACGGACAGCCACGATTTAATTCAATTACCTTTTGGAATAAATGCCAAGTTTTCTGAAAATGGCTTTTCATGAAGTTAATAACTCGGAAATAAAACTCAAAGAGAACCACTCAATATTAAAGGTAATGTACAAGAAACATACGTATTATGAATTTTAGTAAATAAAGAAATGGCGACTCAGACTGAAAGTAATTGAAGGTAATAGTAAAATACACTATCCTCAAAAAGTATTGGGAGTTCTATTGGGATCTTAATAGCTTGTTCTCTTCGGTAACTGATTATATACTCCATCCTCCTGGATAGGGACGGAGCTGCAGGGATGGGGGAGGCTCATTTTATTAAAGATGGGTAGAACGAAGATTTAATTCGTGATAATATTCTAAGTTAGACAATAAATAAGCATTGTACTAAGTTTTACGGAAATCGGTCAAGACGTTTGAGCGTGATACGAGTACGAACAAAGAAGAAAAATATTCAAGTTCAACTGGTAAGATTACGCATGCTCAGTCCATTGCAAATGTAATACTTATTAATATACTGAACTTCGATGTCTAGTTACATGTATCGCCGTCAGAGGCCGATACATTTTGCTGCAAATCCATTTTTTAGCGACCATTTGGGAGCTATTGCGGTAGCGACAAAATATCGGCAGCTGTTGTGTTTGTCCTGTCCGTCCGTCCGTGTCTGTCCATCCCTAACAACTCCCGAACGAAAGGTCCGATCGACAAACGGATTTCACCATCATGCTCAGAGGCCCAAACAATGTAAAAATACTGTATTTTCAAAGGCCAAGGCCCCTCCCCACATATTCGAGATATTTGTATTGTTTTCATTGGATTTCCGCTATTAGCTTAAATGTTTGAAATGCAACCATCTCATTTCAACTGTCAGCTAGCTTGATGGTTAAGGTTTCAGTCTCATATACTGATCGTTGTCATTGAAACCTGTATATCTTACATATATTTTTTTTTTTCCTGTGTTATTCTTTTTTCTCTATGTCCGCTGTTTTTTTGTTGTTTTTTGTTGTTGTTTTTTTTTCTTATTTTCCTAACTTTTTTTTTATTTTTCCTTAGGTTAATGCACTTCCTTTTTTTATTATTATTTTTAATTTTTTTATTATTATGTGTCGCACTTAAATTTATGCTTTAGCTCAAAATTATATTCACTTGTTTCAAGCTGAAATTTTAATCATTTCATATTTCATAGATCTAATCCCAAAACTTCATTTACGTAGCTGTAATATTTCTGAGTGTTGTGATTTTGTGTCGTCAAGTTTTGAAAACCGAATGCAGGAATGATCCTTCAAGAGTCTTCAAGACAGACTCCCCACCCCGACTCCTTTAAGCTAGAGATTAAATAATAAACTAAAAAAAAAGCAAAAAAAGAAAGACAAGAAGAAACATAGTACTTTTAAAACAACAATGCACATTTAGTCTTAGCTGCATTTTCACTTTCTGAATCGATTGGAAATAATATATGATTTCTAATTTTGGTTTTATTTGTGAACACTTATTGAGATTTCAGCAATTGATTCCGAGACATTATCTCGGGTCGCCTGAAAGGTTATTAGATTCCCTTTTCAAATAATCACGCTTCAGTTGTTCCTCATCATCTGATATTAACAATGCCCCAAGCTACAAGAGCTCCAACAATTAATGAAATCTAACTTGGTAATATGATCATGCAGGGGAGGGATTCTCAAAATAGAATCAGGTCTTTTAAAATCGTTGTTAATACAAAGCTTAATATATTCATTCATTTTTTTATTCAGTGAAGAATTTAATTCTTTACACATTTACTTACACATCTCTCTCTTTCTTATTTTTGCTTACTTTTATTAACCTATTATTTTAGGATATGGAAGCTTGTAAAACCAGACACACTGTGTGTGTGTGTGTGTGTGTGTGTGTGTGTGTGTGTGTGTGTGTGTGTGTGTGTGTGAGAGAGAGAGAGAGAGAGAGAGAGAGAGAGAGATTGAGTGAGTGAGTGATCGTTTCTTAACGCCCCTAATAACTTTGGAACCGTTTGGTGGATGTACTTGAAACTTGATATACATATTTATGAACAGACGATTTATTTGACAACAGATGATCCCATACATTTAAAATTTTTCCAGAATGAAATCAACAAATAAGTTTGAGATTTTATAAAATAAATTAACGAGATAATGTAGCCGGAGAAAAAAAAATCAAAATAAATATTCAAAATATTAAAATATTTTTTTTTTATAAAAATTAATCTTATAAATTTTAAAGTTTTTTTTCTTTTTTTCTTTTGAGAATTTAATTTTTCTCCAGGAATTACCGAACTGTATTATATAGTTTTTATTTATATTAAAAAAATGATAGTATTTAGTAATTTATTTAGTAATTAACTAGAGTTATTTTTTAATAAATAAATAAGTAGTTATTAGTAATTAACGTCTCCTAATAATTACATTTTTCTTAATATAAATTTAAATAAAGAAACAAAATAGACAGAAAAGAACAAGTTGAAGGATCTATTCAATAATATCTAAAATCTAAACTACGCAAAAAGATGAATTTAACTTCGCAGAATAAAAATTTGAAGTTCGATGTAAAATCTTGTAATGCTATTATCCATTGAAACTTCTTCACTTTTCCTTAAGAAGCAAATCTTAGGATTTAGGCACCAGCATTTAGGACGAATGGAAGCCACATAAAAAGAATGAGAACTTATTACTGTCAGTTCAACAACCAGCTGTGATCAAATGCATTGCGCTTAAAACGATAATTAATTACACAGTAATTTATTTTACAACGATTTTTTTTTTTTTTTTTTTTTTTTTAGAAGTTTCACTGTGTTGAAACTCCATGGACAGCTTTTTCTGGAAAAGCTATGTTTCAATTTTATATATATTTAATTTCTTTGTCTTTGTTTTGTTTTTCTCAAGTTTTCTGGGAAAAAAATTCAACCCAACATATTGTATATTTATTTTGCTTCATCTGGATTAATTTTAATTATTTACTGTAAGGAAAAAATTTCAAATATAAAAATTATACAGTTACTTGTCCTTAGGTATCTATGGCATGTTTTAAGCAGACCTATTCATTGTTCTAAAATTGCTACATTCTTATGTTGTGGCAACTTTTATGATAAGGATTAAGTAAGCTGTAATTCTTCTGTCCACACCTTACTTAATTGTTATCATAAAAGACACTGTTACAACAAAAAGACCAACCCACCCTGAAGAAAGCATTCTATCTATGAAACTTCGTCCAGGAAATGAGTATATAAAGATAAAGGAATGATTGCATTTCCATTGCAAAAGGAGTATTGCAAAGAAATGGCGACATAACCGTCATATGGTAATAAATCCTCTTCTGGCGGCGATACAAGCCGATATACAATGTTATATTTAATTTCTCAAACATTTAAATAAAGATTATTGCTATAAGAATATTTTACAAAATACAAAACATTTCTTTTATACCTTGCAGAGTAAAATATAATACGAATAATAAATTAAGATTTGATAATTGTTCATATGATATTTATAGAATCAATTCTTTTCATGTACGATCGGACCTCTATTTAACGAACCTCTATTTTGCGAATTTCTCTATTTTGCGAACTTTTGTTTGGAACCAAGAACATTTTGCTAATTTCTTCGTAAAATAACCTCCAAATAGCGAAGTGCATTTTCTATTTAACGAACTTTTTCGTGGTATCTATTTTTTTTTTTCTCTTTGAAATGTTTTTATTATTATTATTCCCTTAGAGGAAATGAAAGAAATGTGGATACAGCTGAAGGAAAAAGAAGAAATTAACGATGATGTGCAGATTGATGATTATCTTTCACTTCATTTTGAAGTTGAGACCTCGGAAACCCTAAATGAATCGGATATTTTGGACAGTGTGAAAATAAAAACAATACAACTAAGAATTGCGATGAAGATGAAGATGATGAAAATGGAAATGATTATGATGCAGAAATCAAAAAACCTTCGTATGATGAAATGCTAAAATCATTTGAAACCGACGCGGATTACAATTTGAAGAAAATACGCCTGAAGGGGTTTTTGGTGTATTGCAAAGATGCGAGACGTATTATGAGCGAAAACACTTTCAAAAAATAAAAACTCAAGACAAAATTAACAGATTTTATTAGTAAAATTTAAGTACGCATGTGGTAATGTAAGCTTTACGTCATTAAAATTATTACTTTTTTTAATAATATTGAATAATAAAAGGTGAATCTCTATTTAACGAATTTTCCATATAATGAACTTTTTTGGGGATTTAGCGACTTCGTTAAATAGAGGTCCGACTGTATATTCTTCTTCATTGTATTCTCAATAGAAACTTTAACATTCAACATTCAAATAAATAGAGACTTGAAACTTAATATTTATATATACCGTAATTTCATATTTATTTAACATAAACAATATTATCAGTTCATATCAATTAAACTCTATTTAATTCTATTAACCATTTTTTGTTACATAAATGTTGACATCCTCTCATAGCTTCAATTTTTCGTCTCTTTTTTTCCTTTAGTTTCTATACCAAGATCATTATTTTTAACGGGCGAATACGCCCAAGAACAATATGACGGCTTTTATTTCTAAGTTTTTTTCTGTGTTTAAATATTATTTGTAATTTCTTCATTCATGTCGAGAAATGTCTCTAACGACTCTTCATCGCTGAGGGCGAGCTGCTTCTGCATCTAATGCTCGTCTGGCCTGCGCTTGTAGTAGGCTAAAAAAATGAACAGAATTTAAATTTTATTTTAGTAGGCTAAAATTAGGGATTTTTTTTTTCTTTGGCTCTTCTCTCATTGCGTCACACACAGAAAGGAAGTGATAAGAGAAACTTAACAAAATAACTTGAATATAGTCCCCGTGACCTAATGGATTATACGTCTGACTTGGGATCAGAAGGTTGCAGATTCGATTCCCGTCGCGAACGTTTCATTGTAGAAATTATTTCTATTTTCAAAGGAAATTATTTTCCAAACACAGAGGAATTGCGTTAGAGAAGTCGTTAGACACTGATAGATCTGGATAACTACGTATATATCAACTTATATAATCTGGTCAAGTTCGTCTGTCTGTCTGTCCGTCTTGTCTGTAACTCGATATAATTAAGCTATTAAGATAGATCCAAAGGTCTCAATGGCACCATTGAATCAAGGGCACTCAAATTGGATAAAATATTAGTTCATTTTGTCATTCCATGTTGGTTCCATGAAATTTTACCTGAAATTCTAACAAAACTTACGTTCACTGTTTTTTTGATATTGGCGTTTTCAAATCCCAGATCACTGTCCGGCTTTCTATGTTTAGTAATGTAAGTTAATTTTATTCTTATATTCTATTCATTCTAAATTTCAAAATTGCAAATGATTGATTGAAATCTTTGCTTTGCGAAACTCGAAGAGGTCGCTTCAAGTTTTACCTGTCAGATTTATATTTATATATATATATATATAAATTGGCTAAGTTCGTCTGTCTGTAACTCGATATAATTAACCTATTAAGATAGATCCAACGGTTCTCCATGGTACCATTGAATCAAAAGTACTGAAATTGGATGAAAATATTAGTTCATTGTGTCATTCCATGTTGTTTCCATGAAAATTTATTCTTGGGAACTGACCTCGAGAACTGAAATTCTAACAAAATATACGTTCAAAACCAAATAATTTGGTTACCATTGCATCCATTTTAATGAAATTTGGCATACTTACTCAGTTGTGATTTCGAAACTCAAAACCATTTTTGCCGTAGAAGCTTCGTTCACAAGTTAGTACAGTATTTAGATTACATTTACTTTATATTGGATAGGTGATAATAAAATGATTTTTCAGATTTTTTTATGCCTTTCAGCAGACAGGCTTTGCTGCTAGTGAGATAATAAAGCAACAATGAACGTTTCATATAACATTTAACAATATGTTGTAATCCTATATACTATATATGCCATTTATTTTATTATTTTTTTCACATCTTTTAAAAACTAAAAACTAAATCCTAAAGTTATACCAAAAATTGCCCCTTACTGGAAAGGAAAAAAAAATCTTTAAATAAACTTGGTCTCATCCATTGTTATTTTCTTCTTTTACTTTACTCCAATTAATGTTAATTATCTTCTTATGTATTTCAGTTTCTAAACGTTTAGTTAAAATATCTGCACCATTTTTTGTTTGATTCAATATACACTGATTGCCAAAAAAAAAAAAAAAAAAAAAAAATAGCCCGTCAAAAATAGCAGTCGAAATGGAATGGCACTGCTTAGGCCTACAGTGGGATAATTTACCTTTAACAATAAATGTTGCTTTTCATTGATCTATTCATTTGTTTTGTTTTTCTAATTTATATCCTTTTTTGAAGATATTTCTCAAGGTGTTGCTGCTGCTTCTTTGCATTCATTCATGTTGAATTTGTTTAATAAGTCCTTGATAATTCTCCTGGACAGTCATTGTGTTTTGTTTTATGTTATATATAATGTTCATTCTTTTATTTCACCTATTACTTCATGTATTTTACCTAAGTCATTTATTTTAAAACAGGAATTTATTAGTTCTTTCATTTCTTTAAAGAAATTGAGGTCATTTCCAAATAAAATCATATCATCAACATAAATTACCGTTATATATTTTGAATTACCTTTTTTCCTTTAAATAAACACATAGATTACTTGTGAATGTGGGTGGCTTGACAGCCTGAAAGATCTTTAAATAAACACATATTTCAGACTTGATACCATTGAAAAAAAACTATTCCCTAACTGCCTGTTTAAATCCATATAAGGCTGTTGTTTTTTTAAGCTTTCGGTTGGCTTCTGCTGCTGGATATATTGAGTAAGAGAAAAAGTTCGTGGCGTTTTTATAGTAAAATTCAACTAGTTTTCTTATAGTGTGAAAATGAATTTATTTAAACCAAATATGCTCCATTATTATCGACAATGATTCGCCATTTGTCGGGTAGAGCCATGATGCCATCGGTGAAGAACTTCTTTGGTTTCCGGTTGAAAAAGTGAATCAAGTGGTTTTCACAGGCTTCTTTTGAAAGCAGTTTTTTTTTCCATTGAGATAGTTCTGCAGAGATCTGAATAAGTGATAGTCAGAGGGTACTATGTCTGGACTATACGGTGGATGCATCAAAACTTCCCAACCAAGCTCTCGCAATTTTTGACGGGTCATCAAAGAAGTGTGTGCTCGGGCGTTGTCATGATGGAAGACAACACCTTTCCTGTTATTCAATTCGGGCCGTTTTCTTTCAATTGCCTGGCGTAATCTCTCTAGTTGTGCACAGTAGAGATGAGAATCAATTGACTGACCAACTGGAAGTAGCTCACGGTGGTCGATTCCCTTCCAATCCCACCACACACACACACAGCATCACCTTTTTCGGCGTCAATCCTGGCTTCGCGAAGGCTTGTGACGGCTCACCATCCCTTGTCCACGATCTCTGATGCTTCCGATTGTCGTAGGTGATCCATTTTTCGTCACCGGTTATGACACGTTTCAGAAATCGCTCGATTTCATTGCGTTTCAGCAGCGCATCGCGGATGTTAATTCGGTCTATCATGTTTTTCTCGCTCAACTCAAGAGGAACCCAGACATCGAGCTTCTTTTTGTAGCCAGGTTTGTGTAAGTGGTTCAAAACATTTTTGTTGTCAATGTCTAGCTCCATACCAATATAGACACTGCTGATATGCTTATCTTGCTGGACTTTTTCAAGAATTTCAT
>JAFIDM010000002.1:23466289-23477867 GCA_023159025.1 Thereuonema tuberculata
GAGAAATATTGTCAAAATAATAAAGAAGATGTTTTAAAATGAAGCTATTGAGTCTTATATTGAATTAATATGAAGAAATAAAGAAGTGTATATATATCATTAAGTTCTCTTAACAAATCTTTTGTTTTAAACCAAAAAGTGAATATTCTTATAAAGATTCACTTTTGGTTTAAAATATGTCGTAGTCTTTGATGTCGTAAATCAGCTGCATCATTATTTGTCCTTCGAGCTTTAATTCTATTTATGTTTTTTCACAGAAATGCAGTTTGCTTCGTGCAAGTTAAGTAACCTATCATTGACACTTCAAATATAGACTTATTTTGTTCTATCACTTCGTTATAACCTGATTTTACAATCTTTGAGAGACAGATAATAAATTTTGTTTTACATCTAATACATGGTAAACATTTTATACATCAATAACATGATTTACTGTTTTTTGAAATAAGCGTTCTTAATTTAATCCTTTCCCAGCTGCAGGAATTGAGTCTTTAATCTATCATAAACTTCCCTTGGTTGTTTAAATTTAACAAAAAATAATGTTTCATCATTACAGATGTGATTGATAAAAAGCACTATCTAAATACATAGATTTCGTTATATCCGAATATCTTTTATCATCATTTCCTTTCTTAATGTAATTTAATCACCATTACTTTTAGGGGCTTTACCTTAATCATCTATTTCTTAGTCTTCATCACTTTCTTACATTTCTATTAGTCTTCTTAAATCAGCAATTCTTACAAGGAAAGTGCGTGATCTCGAACGCTAAACACGAAAATGTGCTTAGAATATGAATCACTCACGCCAAAAACAGTGGTATGAGTCATTCTCATGCAAACTGCACGTCTTACCACGAGAGACATTTGAATGATCATCTATTGAAGGTCCAAGAGAGGAACTTTGGTAACGCGAAGACACAAAATATAATAGGACCAAAAACACACATATTTCAATGTTATGAATATATTGCTATATTTTCCTGTGCTTAAAATAATTACGCTACTTGAACAACAAACTTTTCCTATTCAGCACAGCTATTCAGTCTTCAAAGTGCAGGTCTTCAAAGTGCGCTAGCAGACAATAGCTGAGTTTTGCATGGGAATGACCATGCAAACTGTTTTTGGGATGAACGATTTATATTCTAAGCACATTTTCTTCTTACTTAACGTAAACTTACTTACAATGTCACCATTTTCATCAAATAAGGTAAAATTAAAAATTTTCTTGTTTATTCTCATAATCTTTTAATAATCTAATTTGTTATATCTATCCCTTAATTCCTTTGACAACAAATTAGGATCTTTGCATAATTTTCGATATTTATCGTTCACTGACACAAATATTAATCCTATTTTTCATTTCTGTTTATAATCAATTACATTGCCACAATCTACATTTTCATTATAGTAACCCCTCAATCTTTCTTTCAGTAACTTATATTAAATATCAGTTATTGCAGAAGAATAATTCTGTCCATCGAACAATCTTAAGTCGACCATCTTACGTTCGATGGTCAAGCTTTAATTCATAATAGACACAATAAACATACTGGACCCATAACCTAAAAATATTCTGTGGAGCGAAATAAAGATTACTGTAATAAACATTGAAAACAATAATCATAACAATAATACATTACGAAATACAAAACTTTTTGGGTTTTTTTTTACCTTGCAGAGAAAAATATAAATAAGAATAATAAATTAAGACTAGATAATTGTGAATATGATATTTACAGCATTAATTCTTTTCACTTGAGCTACAGTATAATAACAAAATCCTTTTTCATACTATTATCATTAGAAATTTTAACATTCAAATAAATAAAGACTTGAAACTTAATATTTACTTTAATTTTACGTAATCCTTAACATTACGAAGTATTCTCAGTTCATCTGAATAAAGCTATTTATATCTCTTAACCATTTTACGTTACACAAAATCTCAATCGATATAAATCGCCTACATTTCCTAGCTCCAGTTTCTCCAGTTTTTTAGTTTCTGTAGCAACCTCATTATTTTTTCAATAATAAAACAGCAATGAACGTTTCATATGACATTTAATAAAACTATTATCTATATACTATATGTTCATTTGTTGTCTTATTATTTAATGATTTTTTTTTCACATCTTTTTAAAACTTAAAAGAAATCTTAAAATTTTACCATATATTCATTTCATTTCGAGGCCCACATTCAAGTATTTCAATTTTACCTCAAGCTGCAACTAGACATTACAGGATACATAACAGCTAAAATAATACAATATTAATGATAATTTTTTTATTTTGCTTTTGTAGTAAAAAAATAATTCATCAGATTTCATAAAAAATATTATTAAATTTACTCATTGATTACAGTTATTAATTATTTTTATTATTTATTTTTAGCAATTCTTTTACTGTTTTAAATTTAACCTTGTGTAGACTAAAATAAAAAGGAAATTTTGTAGAGATAAATCATTGGATTGCAAAACTTATTTGTAAAGAGTATGATAGACAGCACAAAGCTCTTTCGGGACTACATTCGCCCCCAGGCACTTTTACTCTGTGACACTTTCTTTCTTGGATAAAACTGAGTCCTTCTGTTAATGCATATTCACGTATTGTCTTTTAGACTCAGTTAGTCCAGTTTCCGGAGACGCTGAGATCATCTTACGAGGCTTCCTGGGGTTCCATGGGTCGTAATGATGGATGCCCAAACTGAATGGACAGCTTTGTAAGACCCACATTTGTGTTAAGACCTGAGTAATCCCAAAAGACCCAATGATTAGTGACGTAATACGACAGAGTCTGGTGGTATTTGCTGTGGCACGCTCTTCATTCTTTTTTTGTTGTGTAATTGCTTCTGATCTGTCTTTGCTGCCACCTGTGCTTTATTCCTTCAGATGCACGCATTGGAACTAAGGATGTTGACATCGAAATATTGCCTTGGATCCGGTTTTCAAGCGAGGAGGAGGAACAGAAAAGAATAATAGAAAAGGAAAAAAAAGCCTAATAAACAAGTAAACGAGAAACAAATTATGCAATCATTCAGTTCTTAAAAGACCTGAAAGCCTACTTTCCTGAAAAGATTAAGCTTAAAGCTTTCTTTTTTTTTTTTTTTTTTTTTTTTTTTTTTTTTTAAGTTGTGAAAACAAAACCAAAGACCTTAATCTTCATTTACTTAATATCTTTTCATTACAAACACCAAAAAAGTATCATTTTCTGAAAAAAATTAATTCAATCCGCATTAATTAAGTTACTTAAGTCCGATTCTTCATCCCATCAAAGCTCGCGAAATTAATGCATTAATATCCATTATTATGTCTCATAGAAATTCATTGTTTCGCTTGGCATTCTCTGGAATTTTTTTGTCTTCATTCTCGTACTAATTTCTCTACAAGGAACCACACGGAAAAATTATAAAATATGAAAGTTATTTTACATTTCTTGTTCTTTAATATGCAAGCCAACATTCAAGAAGATCGATGCAGCCGACCACGGATAAGAGACCCCATCGACACTTCTGCGCATGTCAGAAGAAGGCGAATCCATTTCCAAAATAGAGTAGTCAATCCGTCTATTTTGTTTTTTTTTAAACATCAGAAAATTAGCTTTTGTTTTGTGAACATTATAGTTTTTTAATTTATAACTATTTTGCTTAACAGTTGAAAATTTTACTTTTAATAAAATAAAAAAAAAAATTCTGTTCCCTTAATCGCTACTCGCCTTCAACACAAGTGGCATTGTTCTCTGCAAGTGGAGGTCTCATATCTGTGGTCGGACAGTACACACAAACAGAGTGAATGCTTCACTTTCTGAGGAAATTATGCTAATAACGAATAGAAAAATTGCTTTGCATTTTATTAACAAAGCAATATGGCTTTAAAATTATGTTTTTTGCTGATAATTTTCCTTCCTTTTTAAGCATCCCAAGTTTGGGAATTCCTGGAATAAAATCAAGTTAAAAGAATATGAATAAAAGTTAAAATAATATTCTAATAATAAAAGCTAAAAAAAAAATAACTTATTAAAAAAAAAAAAAAAATTTTTTTTAATTTTTTTAATAAAATATTTTTTAAAACTCTTAACATGGTGTTCAGAAGTTGTCACACCAACTTACTTTTCGTCATTTTGTATGAATAAACCTATATATTAATTCTAAATAAATATGAGGAATACAGAGGGTTGTTTACAATCTATGGTAACGATTTGCATGGCGCGTGACGACGCAACCAATCACAGTAGGTATGCAAATTTATGCAAACGTACAGGTGAGTACTTAAAGATTAGTGTGGAGGGGTGCGGGTTAGTTTGTTCGGAGAAATGCCGTCGAAAGTGTCACAGATTTGGGAAGGGTACGTTACAGCCCTTTCCGACGCGAAATTTATTTATTCCGCAATAATTACGGCATGTAGAAAAAGAGGTTTCACCATTTCGAAGAAAGGAGTTCATAATGTGTTGGCTGGTGTTGGTTTGGCCCGTACAGAACAGATTTCCGGGACTGAAAAGCAAGCAAATCCAAGGACACCTATCAGTCGCACAAAGACTGTCATTCAGAAAGTCAAGAAAATGGTGACGGGGAACAATCCAGCGACCCAAGGACCATTGGTGCGAAGGTAGGAACATCTCTTCGTACCGTAAACAAGATTATCCATAAAGATTTGGGACTTCAAAAGAGAAATAAAAGCAAGGTTCACAAGCTCTTACCAAAGCACATTTCAGAACGTAAGACAAATTGCAGAAAACTGTATGAACGACATGTCGCTGGGGATAAATGGAAGTATGTGGCCACATTAGACGAAGCATATGTTTATCTGTCCGACTGCAATAAACCAAGGGCGATTTTCTATCGCCCAGTGGGAGCCAAATCGTTTCCAAATTGGTACAGAGAATGTCGTGAAACTTTTTCGAAGGGATTCATGATCGTTGCGGGTTATTCCTATCAAGGCAAGCTACAGATACGGAGGGTGGCTCAAAATGTAAAGGTGAATTCTGCGTACTATCAGGATCACGCAGAACAATGACCAATTTATACACAGGAACTACCTGCTCTTTACGGAAACGACGTTTCCAAGGTCCGTCTCCACCAAGACAAGGCGTCCAGCCATACGTCCAAATCGACCCAGAATTTTCTGACACGATTGGAACAGCAAACCGGAATCCAGGCTATACCGTTTACCGAGATACCAGTGAAGTCTCCAGACGCATCGCCCATGGATTTTTGCGCATTTGGACTATTAAAACGAGCCTTGAGAAGACGACGTCCTCGTTCATTGGATGGATCTGGAAATGTTGTCAGCAGGAGTGGCAACATATAAGTCTCTCCGTTCTTCGCAGTAGTCTCCTGCAATGGAAACTGCGCTGCAGAGCGATAGCAGTATCTCATGGTCATCAAATAGAGCATGATCGTTAGTGGAGAAAGGGAATTTCTAGGAAATAGACCCGAATCCAAATCATTACCATAGATTGTAAACAACCCTCTGTATATAATTTAAGACAGTGTCATGGTTTTTCGTTTCTTTTTCTTTTCGGATAAATTACAATATTTTATTTATTTATTTTTTTAGAATTTAACGGAATCTGCCCCCCCCCCCCCAATTCTCTTAGACCCTACGATTTGCTTATGGTTCACTGATCTTTCGTACATGTTTCATAGAAATGTAAGCTACATAGAAATATCCAGCGATCTACCTGTATTTGATAGAAAAAAAATTAAAAAATGGTAAAGGATCACCTACACAGCAATTATTCATGGTTCTTCTCATCTTGGAGAGGGGTGGGATCATAGGCGTAACTAGAGGGGTCGGGCAGGGGGCCCGGCCCACCCCACTCCAGAATGGCCATGCCCTCCCTCCAGGGAAAATTACATATTAGTGTAATTATTTATATTTTAACTATAAAAATA
This sequence comes from Thereuonema tuberculata, assembly GCA_023159025.1. Taxonomy (NCBI): domain Eukaryota; kingdom Metazoa; phylum Arthropoda; class Chilopoda; order Scutigeromorpha; family Scutigeridae; genus Thereuonema; species Thereuonema tuberculata. The sequence goes on from JAFIDM010000002.1 coordinate 23,472,182, forward strand.
AATTAAATTAAATATTTTTTAACTTATTGGCATTGTTTGCATTATTAGCAACAATAAGAATGCAATTATTCGAAGGGTCATGCGTACCAGACAAAATGGGATTTCCTATCTACTTTGAATTTCGAACACAAAGGGCCTTCTCCCCCCCCCCCCCTGAAAAATTCTCTAGTCACGCTTCTGGGTGGGATGGGGGTTAATTGGAATTTTCCAATTAACAGTTAGAAAAGTACAGCAGCTGAAAATACTGTATCTTTCCTTAAAATTAAAATAAAATTGAAAAAGAAAAATCAAGGGCATAGCCCTTAATTTTAAAAAGAAACGTTAAATACTTTAATGTTAAAGTTTTAATTTGACATTAAGTTTTCTAATATTTGAAATTAAAATTTATATGTGATTAAATTAACACAAATATTATTCATAAAGCTAGCTTTGGACACATGCATTTAAAAAACATATCTTAAAACGTTTAAATATATCTTCAAAAATAATTATAAATATATTTAACATTATAAATTTATTTTAGATGTTTTAAGGACTTAATACTTTTTCTTTTCAAAAATTCTAGTGTGTCCCTGCTTTTATGATTTATTTATATGCATATATATAATTTATTTATTTCATTTATTTATTTAGTTTTGAACTGCATTATTTGCTATCTGACCATAAATAGAGTCTACATCAATGAAGTTACATTTTTATCTCTTCTATTTTTCTTCCTTGGTATTGTAGATCTAACCTTGAACGTAGCCTTTAAGTTCACAGTTCTTGTTATTTCTCATTCGGAAATAGTTCACCTAAAGAAAGTGAAATAAAAAATTAAATTCACAATTTCTTTGAGCTCAACGTGACAACAGAACAAGGAAGATGAAAATACCATTGTGGCGAGCGCCCTCTGTGCTTGCTTTTTGGTACTTTGCAGCTTAGGACATTTCTCATTGCCTGCAGCTATCGGGCAAAAGGCTAAACAGAGAACTGCTAGACCATTCAAGGAAAGGCCCATTCAACTATGAAGGCTATTCACTCGTGACGTCATCAATAACTAGAAATGCGAAGAACAGGATTTAGAATCGTGCCGACTTATTCTCCTCTTAATAGGAAGTTGATATCAAATTTAAAACGTTTTAATTTCTATTTTCTTTAATTTTTTCAAACCCAGGCTAATTTAATAATATCTATCTTTATACAAAATATATATAACTAAGTACAAATATTACATTTATATAAACAGAAAATAATATTTATTAATAATTATCAATATTAAAAGAGATTTAAAGTAAAACAGCAATTTAAGAGGATTTAATTAATAAAATAAAAATATTATTAAAACTTAAGTTATTCCTTAAACACATACTTTCTGCAGTTGCTGCTGCGAGTATTCATTTATCGAACACGAATTTGTAATTAAGAAATATTGTAAGATCATAACCTCTTACAATAAAATATTGAAAATTATTAGACAATGATTATTTGAAATAGAGTTTAATTAATTAAACTTTTAATTTGATTGCGGACTTCTAAGGCTTGAAATATTAAAAATTACGGTTAAATCTGAAGGTATCTAACTTAATTGAGTAAATACATTGAAAAAAAAATAATATATTTATAATATAAATACTCAAGAAATTTTATGAATAAATTTCCTTATAATTCGGTCTGTATTTAGTAGAATGGCTTTTTAAACAGAGAAATAGAAACAAAACTAACTTTGTATTCATATAATTACCGTATTATTATTATTCAAAATTACATAAAACAGTCAATAGTGACTGGCATTGTATAGTTAATACGAATTTCCAACGGAGACTTAGGTATCAACCAGATACCTGCGTAATATATTATATATATATATATACAGTGCTACTTGGATAATTCGAAGCTGAAGGGACCACTACAAAACTTCGAATTATCCAAGTTTTCGAATTAAACAAGTTACATCTTTTAACTTTAATTTCAGGTCCACTGAATGCTTGAAAAGATTATTCTGTCAATAAGTAAATATGTATTCAGAAAGATCATGGTATGAAAGACTTAAACACTATATGTATGTAAATAAAATAAGATTTATATTAGCTAAGCTACATTACATATTACATTCAATACAGAAAATTATAGTTTTTCAAAAAATTGTGCAATGTCTGATTGTTTTGTAGAATTCAGTCGCTTAAGGTTAGCAAAATCATCAAGCATGTTTAGTGAACGGAAAACAGCTTCACTTACGTTGGTTTGTCCTTCAATGTACCGACGAAATTCGGCGCTATCCCGTACTCGTTGGCGATTTGGCATTTCTTCTTCACACCCTTTTCCACCTCGCGAATGACGGCGACCTTTCAGCGAACGTTAAATTCTTGTACACGCGTGGTTTACTAAAAGACATGGTGACACTGACAGCAGGAAGCTCGAATGGCGTCAGAAGCATCACGTGTCGAATGGCGTCACGTGTCGAACGGTGGCGGGAAGGGATTTCAGTTGTCACGTGTCGAATTTCTTAACAATAAAACGCCGAAAAGTCGTTATGGTTCGAAATTTTTTATAAAAAACTTCGAATTAAGGAAGTTGAACTTCGAATTATCCACGATTTTTTAACATTGATTTAATAAGAAATTCAAGGGACCAAGAGAAATCTTCGAATTAACCACGATTTCGAATTAAAGACGTTCGAATTATCCAAGTTGCACTGTATATATATATACTCTGTAACAAAAAATATCGACGCATAAGACGGAATTATCCAATTGAGACAAAAGATGGTATATTTAATGTACATATACAGAAAACGAAGTATTAGAATTTCAGAACAATTGGATGATTTATTAGACAGAAAGAGCTAAGTGAGCAGGTCAGTATGGCGTTGGTCCGTCTCTGGCCTGGATACAAGCTATTACCCGATGTGGCATTGATTGATACAATTGACGGATGGTGTTGGGGGGATTTCTTGCCAAACGGCCAATTGGCGGGCTAATTCGTCGACATTCTGGGATGGTCGCAGGCGACCCCCCATCACATCCCAAATGTGCCCAATAGGAGAGAGAGATCTGGCGATCTGGTCCGCCAAGGAAGCTTATCGCAACCACGAAGACAATTAATAAAGAGGCGTGCCGAATGTGGCCGGGCGTTATCTTGCTGAAAAGTAAGCCCGGGGTGCCGCAAAAGGGACGGCAACATAACGTACCTGCTGTGAGGATGCCATAAAGGACTATCAAGGGGGTCCGGCTATCAAACGAAATGGCACCCTAGGGGCGGGCGGCAGTAAGAGCGGGATCCTGATGATGTTCGGGCCTTCTGAGCTGATTGTCGGGGTTCAGTTCAAAGTGTGAATTTTTGATGATTTACATATTCGGTAGAAAGGTAGTGAAGTGAAGTTTCATTCCTATCGGATTATGTTTTTCGAGGTGCGTCGATTTTTTTTTTGTAACTTCGACACGATATGCAACAAAGGTAAAAATGCGAAGTTCAGCTGCTTCAGGGTAACTTAGACATAAAACAGTGTAAAAATGACTATATCTAATGAATTAAAGATAGTAACAAATAGTCTTTGAGACCTAAATTTTCTAAATAATAAAGAAAAATTAGGATGAATAAAAACAATAACAAAATAATATTAATAACTATAATAAAAAGAATCAATCAATAACCTGAAACAAGCAATAAAAAGAACTAAATTATGTGTTAAAAATATAGGTTCAAAGTTCCCCCCGCTGTCGAAGTTCCCCCATTTTACGGTATTCCTTGTTCCCAGCAGCGTCGTTTCTTGCAGTTCTTTAAAATAGTTCCTAAAATGTTTTGAAAAGGTGCCAAGTGCCCCGATGACTTTGGGGATCACTGTGATATGTCAGGTTTATTATCAAGTAATGTCTATGGCCAGGTCTTTTTAGTTTGTGATCTTTTCTAGTTCTTTTTCTTCAACTCTGGTGTCATAAGGAATAACTATATCAATGATTGAAACGTTTCTGTTTTCTATCACTGTTATATCTGGTGTTATTATGCTTGAGGTGTCGATCAGTTTAAATTCTAAAATCCCACAAGATTTCGACTTCTTTTTAACACAAGATCTCGACTTCTCAACGTGATGTTCTCAAGAGTTTTTTGATGATGGCAAATTGTACTTTTTTACACAATGACCAATGGATAAACTTTGCAACCTTGTCATGTCTGGTTTTATAATACAGTACATCTTTGCTATTTTGCTACATTCACAGTAAAAGGGAAACAGTTTCAACTTTTTCTTGGCAAAGTCGGCATTTAGGATTTTAACTGATATTCTGGATTTTAGCCTTCATAAAGTTTTTTGCAATACCTGCTCTTGAGCAGCAAAATTTAGACCTTCTGTTTCTTCTGTGAAAGGGTCACAAAGAGAATCAACACATCATCGCCGAAGAGCTGGTGAAAAATCAAAATTGACTAGGTCATTTGATTGTTGGAACTGTAAGCAAAATTGGCTGGATCCAACCTTATCCTATTAATAGGCAAAAACTGTACTTCCGGATGTTTCTAGGTATGCTTGTAATCAATGTGTGCTTTAATTTCCGTATTATTAAAAATGTGATTGTTGGGAATTGGTTGCGATTGTTGTGATTGTTGTAGAGCTGTATTATACATGTGATTGTTGCGCATGCAATAGACACAATTGTTGGGCGTGGTGTAATTGTTGCAATGGTTGTAATTGTTGCTAATGGAGCTGTATAATATAGGCAAAAAACGAATGTTTGTCATCAATCAAAATGGAGAGAGTCGGAGAGAGAATAGTGGAGTAGTCCAGTGGCTAGCGTTCCTGACTGCGATTACGGAGGTCCTCGGTTCGAATCCAATGCATTTTACCTCCGAAAAAAAAAGAAAGAAAAAATAATTACAAATACACTAACTAATGTCTTTCTGAAAAGAAAAATTAGTTGATTTAATGTTGGTGCGTTGTTCAATGCTTACTTAAACTTGTATACAAAACAAAATAAACTTTAATTATTTTAAATCAATCCAAAAATTGTAATTCAAAAACAAGTAAAAACAAGGATACTTAAGTAAAAATAAATCTCCTTATAAAAAATGAGATTAGAACATCTTTTTCTATCTTGTACTTTTGAAAAATGTTACGGTATTTCAAAAAGGTGGAATTTGTTTTACTTCCGTGAATATTTCACGGGTTGCAACTAAATTTCCTTAATATGTTAATGTATAATTTCCTTAATACAGTAAATCGTACAAAAGCAACATGTTATAAAGCTGTTCTTCATGCCAAATTTCAGTACAAGTTTAAGCATTACTCCAGTAGACTCGTTTGATGGGCAACTTAGGAAATGCAGGTTCCTGTGACCATCAGCCTAAAAAAAATCAAATGGAAGTGTGATGTCCACCAGTCTTAAAAGAAACGTAGTATTTGATAGAAGGCTGGGTGTGAGTCTTAGAACCGAGATCTGGAGGACGAATAACCGGGAAATAAATCTTCAAAGAAAGTTAGAAGGGTTGAAATCGAATGTATTCGCAGTTAAATTCAAACAAAGATGAGAAAATTACCATACAAAAATACATGGAAGCGAAACGTCATTAAAGAAACATTTTATTATTATTATTATTATTATTATTATTATTATTATTATCTCGAAAAAGTTTCAAACCATGGTTTTCCCCAGCTAAGACAATATGGTGGGTCAAGGACCAAAGCACGTATTGCCAAGTGTATATATATATATATATA
>JAFIDM010000002.1:23481133-23491331 GCA_023159025.1 Thereuonema tuberculata
TAAACATAATGCACCATGAAACACAAAAAAATTTTGAGAAGCACTGGCTTAGACTACAACCAAAAATATATTTGTACTTAGGTATTATAAATTCGATGATCAAATACCTGATTAAGTAAAGTAATTATCTGAAATTATTGAAATTTTACTAAGTTTTTCTGGGGCCGAAGAGGTATAAAAAACAAATTATGAAATTAAAGTATGAAGAGAAAATTTGAATGGCGAAATCCGAATACTCCTTTTTACTTGTTTTCCTGTAAACACAGTGGGTGGTAATCTGGCCACTTCCAATTCACTACCTACAACGATCATAAAACTACTTCATATCTCCATACATGCTGAATTTGCTACTCTGTCTGGTGGCTACATTAATAAGAAAAACGGGTTCAGAGAAAAGTTATTATCTTAAAGTAATGTTCGCTTAGTTTATAAAATAAAAACCCATCTCTACACATTAAAGATGCTAGCAGATGCTAGTTGTATCGGTCACTTATTTAGATAGCATTTTTTCCAATTGTAATTTATTAGAGTTTCATTTAAAATAATTATTGAAGTATTTGATATTGGAATTGTTGTGAGTTTTAGTATTTGAGTTTTAGTATTTGATTACAGAAGGTTGGATCGATGGATGTGAAATATTTTTCCCCAAATAAAATTGCATTCTAATGTTTTTCTGTTCATTTTTTTTTCTTTTTCTCTTATGCAATTTAACGATTTTTCAAATGATAACACTATAATACAGTTTGCTTGCTATGGTACGTATAAAATTAAACTTCAGTCTGCGGTGACTTAACATTGTTAGTTGCTAAAAATTAACACTCTAGATAAAATAATCAATATGCATACGTTAATAATGTTACTGTATTTATATAGCAAAGGTACTGGCGTAAAAAGGCATTTCACATAATAGGATGACGTAAAAGTCATTGGTCAATTCTTCGCAGTCAATTCTGCATAATACAGTTAATATAATTTTGTGCTAAAGCATAAATTTAATGGCGACCCAATAATAAAAAATAATTAAAATAATAATAAAAAAGGAAGTACATTAACTTAAGGAAAATAAATAAAAAGTTAGGAAAATAAAAAAAAAGAGGATTCGAACCAACAACCTTCAGTATATAAGTCCGAGAACTTAAGCATCAAGCTATAGCTAACAACTTAAATGTTGCATTTCTAACATTTAAGCTAACAGCGGAAATCCAAAGAAAACAATGCCAAACATCTCGAATGTGGGGGGGGGGGCATTAGCCCTTGAAAATACCCTATTCCCACGGTGTTTGGGCCTCTGAACTCGATGGTGAAGTCCGTTTGTCGATTCGACCTTCCGTTCGGGAATTGTTGGGGCGGACAGACATGGACGGACGGACAAGACAAACGCAATAGCTACCGATTTTGATCGATATCACAACAGCTCCCAAATGGGTCGCTAAAAATTAAGCAGTTTCACATAAAATAAAAAAAGAAATAATTAAAATTAAAATAATAATAATAACAATAATATCCGGATTTCGTTAAATGCACAGAAAGTGGTCCCAACATACGACAATTTGACCAATCGTACTTTAGACAAAGATCCCAAAGGGCTTTCAGAAGCACATAACTTACAGTTGCATCGACGGCGATCGTATTTATAAGAATAATTCAGGCAGAGCTCACCAGGTGCTCCACTAGTAATCTACAACAAATTGCTAGAGATATGAATAATGGTATCGAATATCAAATACTTTACAGTTATCGTTAACTTTAAAAGAGCTTGGACGTAAGTAGTCTATCTCGTCGTGTGTCGAGGACTATTTATACAAGAATTTGTCACTGTCTCTGAAAAGCATCTGTCTAACGACTTCTTTTCCCATTTTTAAATGAAGATCTTCTATAACTTTATAATCACGTTGTATTATTAACACCGAAAAGAATCAAATTTTTACGTAAAAAATATTTACAGACTTGTCTGAAATTGTTTTATTGTTTGTCATGGGTTTCCAATTTCAGAGGTCGCAAATGTCTTTGATGATTCTTAAATTTTAATCCACTTGAACGGATTTATGAGACATTAGAAATTTATTGCTACTGTGACAATCCTTTGAGAAAAAAAAATAATAATAAATCTTAAAACTCTCATTCAATGCATTTATAGTAGTTTTCAAAAAAGAAGGGATTGCTATATATGGTCATTATGTAGCAATCAATTTTGTCTGGAACAAACGTCACCAGTCATGACGTCATCAACTTGAACTCCAAGCAGTCAGTCCCAGATGGCGTCGTTTTGTGATCGCATAAGCGTGACCAAGAAAAGACAAACTTTGCATATCCAAGCAAGTGGAATAGTGTGGAACGTTTGTAATTCTTTCACTTTTAATTATTATTATGTATTCGTAACTATAGAAAATACAAAAACAAGAATGTTTTCTTAATGCTTATAAGATTGAGTTACGGATATTAGTACTAGATGGCGCTGTTAGGTCCTGGAAACATCAATCTGTAAGGAAATTACGTCATCAAAAGCTCTTCTTTCTTGAACTGGACTGTAGAAATGGTTTTAGTTATTTAAAATTTGATTCTTGTCATCGCCAATTGTTTTGCAAAGGATTCTGGGAATAAGAAAATTTTTTCAGTGATTGGGGTTCTCAAAAAATTTGGCTCGGAAAATTTTTCTGGAATATTCTGGAATATCGGTAGCTGACGTCAGCGAAAAATTAATTTCACTGAAATAGCTTCCTGCTTATGTTTTAAAATCACGTGCAAAAGTTTCTTCCAAAAATGGAAGGTTGTTTAAAATGTGCGTTTGAGATCAAACACGTTATGAAGTTGACGTATCACCAACTGTAGCTAGAAGAACTTTCTTCCATTGTTCTGAATTCATTGAGACATTGTTGTAGACCTAGTGTTGTCATGAAGGAATAGAAATTATAAGTTTTCTTTTTATCTTCTTGGGAAATAATTCACTATCTTGGGTTTTCTGTATCACTGTTGATGTTTATTGCTTAGGTCTTTAACTTCTTAGTTGTAAATTCTTGCAACCGGATCAAGGTGTGGGTGGGTGCGACTCAATATCAACACCCGGACTTTGAATCTGGGTTAAAGATTCCCAAGTTCCGAAGAAGTTATCCCAACTTCTTTGAAAACTTTACGACCAGAATGTTTCTTAATATATTTCAATCACTTCCTGTCTCAATTACTATAAAACAAGAATATACAGCTTTTAATTCTATTTTTTTTATATAGAAATGAAAATTAATATCTCATGAGGTTTTGTAAAAAAAAAAAATCACTTAAAAATGATATGGTTTGTTAAATTTTATCTATGTTCTTATGACGGCGATCATCAGCTTCCTGCAAATACATATATATATATATATATATATATATATAAACAAAAACTCTATAGATGTATTTTATTCAAATATGGAAATAATGTTTCGAGAACAATTTATTATTTATTAATTAAAAAATAAAAGTATTTTTATTCAATGTGAAAAATTTTAGAGAATCGGATTATCAGAAAGTGTCATTGAAATTTGGGCAGCCATATTGGGGCTTTATAATTTTTAAAAATTGATCTCGAAAATTCCTTCATTCCGATTTCCATCAAATTAAGATTGAAATATATATGGGCCCATTATTTAAATTTCGTAAATTCCCCTTCCCATTTCTCCTTCCCTTTGAGATGGAATTTATTGTTGGTATATCTTTATGTAATAATTTAGTGGTCCTTAATACAACATTCAAATTTCAGCTATTTAGATTGTTATTAAGTACGCAAAATAACCAGAGAATTGAACAACATTTCTGAAAGCTCCATCTCTTTTCTCCGCATTTTTGAATCGGAATGTACAGCTGCTTTACTTTTGCACACAAGTTTTGTAATCCCTCTATAACATCCCCAAAAATGTCAGCTACTGTATCTAGATCATGGGAACTAATCAAAATCATCTGGTCAGGCGGCATCCATTGGATATATATTAACATAAAGAGCAATTTATAAATGTAAAACCATTTTTTAATAAATCTTTTAATTTATTTATGTGTAATACAACTGGAATGTGAATTATTTATACCATTGTTGCAGTAAATTAGTTTTGGGTTTTTTAGTTCTTTGAGATATCACGTCATTTTGAACTAAAACTACTCTCCATGTAAATTCACTTACAGAAAAGCATCTACAATGAGACAATTCAACTGTTTTCTAATACATTGGAACAATTTCTAATTAAGGCTTTTTTTTTACTTGTTTTTTAGTTGGCGTTTGCTGTTCTGGTGGTGCTTTACTTTCGTGTGAGTAAAGGAGCATCAGGTCGATGTTCCAGGTACAGGAATGGAAGGGAGAGTTTTATTTGGGGAGACATCCTAGAAGACCCTTCATGTTTAGGACCCAATGGAATAAAGTATCCTCGGTGAGTTATTTTACATACAATTATTAACTGCCTTATGAAATGACTAAACAATCGGTCAATTTAGTTTCAATTAATTAGGTCTTCAACGGAAAAAGCAGTATATATAATATATATATATATATACTATATATATATACAGGGTGCTTATAATTAAAGTTGCGATTTCAAAACGCCCTAACTTTAAAACTACCTGTCAGATTGACTTGATATTTTACCAAAACAATCGTGAGATAATGGAATTTTGTTTGTTAGTAACTTGTTAGTAATTGGCTAAGATGTCTTTACTAAGAAGTTACTAACACGTCTTAGTAATTTGCATACCTCCACAACAGCAATGTGAACCCTGACAACGCCATCTATCGGCACATTTTGGAACTATTTTTTTCCTTAGCCAAACAAAATTCCATTACCTCACGATTGTTCTGGTAAAATATCAAGTCAATCTGACCGGTAGTTTTAAAGTTAGGAAATCTAATATAAGCACCCTGTATATTAGAAACACTTTACATTATTTATAGTTTCACAAGATTATAACAGAAATGGATTTTCCACACGTTCTGAGTCTTCTAATTTTTCCTTTTCGTGAAAAATGGATAATTTTAATAAATTATTTAATAAAAAAAAACACATTTTTAAAGAAATCCAACATGAAAGGTCAAAGTTCAGACATCAAAAACTTCTTTTTCCCTAACCGTATTTTTCACATTATTTGAAAACCTACTGTTTTGGTCTATGTTTTATCGAATTCAAAATAAAGTTGTGAGCTTATTAATTCGATCTTTTCATATTTCTTTAATGTTTTAGTATATTTTTCAAAGGTTTTTACTTTATGTAAATCACCATCAAATCCCTTCGAAATTCATCCTTATGGGTTAGAAAAATGGCTGTTTTAAAATGAAAGAAAGACAACTAATATTCAATCAATGTCAAATAAATTTAGGATTAATATATATTTTTAGGAGTGGCCTAGAAATAGCTTAATGGAAATTGATAAACTATTTTTATGAATTCCATAAACCAAGATTATGAATTACTAGCCGAAATGCAAGTAGACTAAAAAAACTATTTTGATATATTGATTGGTTAATATCGTTTGTTTACATGTTATTTGTATACTGCTTATTATAAAACTTAATAATAATAATTTAAATATCTTTAAGTAATTTAAATATTAATTAAGGGTGGCGATATTATAAAGAAATCAATCAATATAAATGTTATTTATATTATAAACAAATATTATATAGAAATTAAATAACATCAAGTGCTTCATGACAAAACTTAGGATATTTTTTTTTTAAACAACTAATGAAGATCAATAACGCACTCTTTAAAAAAACATGAAAAAATAAAAAAAATATTTTAAAAAAACATGAAAAAATAAAAAAAATATTGACATGTTTCAGATTCTGAAGATAGATATTGTTTTAAAGAGTATCTGAAACATGTCAATACTTTTTTATTTTTTATTTTTTTATGTTTAAAAGAGTGCGTTATTGGTCTTCATTATTTGTTTGTGTTCTTAGCTGTAAATTGTTTAAATATTTTATTTTAAGTTAAAACATAAAAAAAATAATCATTATTAGTGTGGACTATGCATTTGTAACATTGATTTATTTATTTTTATTACAGTGTCTTGGTTAGCCGGATAGTGTCCAATTTAGCTCCTCCCACTTTCAGGACTGGAAGGTATCGAAATACAGATCCTTTGGAGACATCCCAGCTATTATTCAATGCTTATCAAAGATCTAATGGTATCTCCTTTGTATCTGACAGAAAGGGAAGAGCGGATAACAATGAGATAAGCCAGTGAGTAAAGCATTAATTCAGTCTTATCTAAGGATTGGAATTAACTGAAATGAAAATTTACAAAAAAAATATAGATTTTTCAAAGTCTGGACCAACGAAAATTTTTTACAGGTAGATTCCAAGTATTTGTATCTTTGATTATTTGGATCAGCTGTTTATTTGGGACAAATCTAGAAACCAATACAAATAAAAAAAAAAATTATAATCAGAATTTGCTTCGCGTAATATGGGACATACAGCTTAATCGGGACAAATAGTGTTGTTTTAGAAGTGCAGCAACTCAGAAAATAATAAAGAGCTTTAGCATATCTTCACAACAACCTTCAAGTTGATGAGAATTAAAATTATGAAAATTCGCTGAACAAATTCAGCAAAACCTATAGACCAGGAAAGTGACATACCTGAGCTTAAGAGAACGACTACCCAGGACACTTATTGCTAATTAGAAAACCACTTTTTACAGGAAGAAAGTCCGACAACTGCACTAGATACTTGAGCTGATTTTATTCAATTGTAGTCAATCAAGGGAATAAGACAAAATTACACAGTTAAGAACAGCATTCGTATTTGGTAAATACATTATACTAAAATTGCTTTACCACAGTTTGTCTTTAATTTCACCCTTTATTAACTCTAAGTGAATCTTCCCGTAATTCGGCAGATCCTTGATTGGGTCAAAATATTCTAGATGTTCGAAATATTCAAATAGTCTAGATGTGTTGGAATCTATTGTATATTTCGTTCTGGAACCAATAATGTTTTAAAAACACGAAATCTAAAAGACCAACGTTTTTTGATTATTTTAATTATTTACTGTCGCCAGCCTTAAGCTTTTCTAGTCCTTTTAAATGAAAAAAAAAAAAAAAAAAAAAACAATTACATAATACATAATTAAAAATTGACTGAGTGCTGTGTTGTATTTCACCATGAACCATTCTCATAGTTTATGGGAGAAAAAAATGATAAGTAACAATCTAAGGTACACGCAAATTCATTCATTGTTTTTTTATTACCTCATTGATCTTATGGATCAAGATACTACTAATGAACAAAAACTGCGTAATTGGTTTAAAACGAAATAAATCCCTTTACATACATGATTTTTAATTTAAAATTTACTTTACATTAATTTGTTTGAATTCGACTTGTCGTAAAATAAAATATTAATAATGAAAAAAACATGAATTTAGACCTAGAACACAGACACAATGGTTTCTTCCACTGTCCTCCACTTACTTACGGGATGTTGGAAGAACCCCTAATAGGCAAAGCTTAAATATGTCTACCATAATTCGATATCGTCAGAAATAACTACATCTGAGTGGAAATTTCAAAGCCACTTGTCACACGACTCTCAACCTTACCATTGTGAACCTACATTAACTCAACTGAATTTGAGTGAACCAAGATTTTAATAACTTGTTATTTGTTTTGGGATGGAGGCTTCAGCTTAGTAATAGTGCATTTCTTAAGTTCTGTAAGATACTGTTTCATAAAATGTATGCTCTTAATATTTCCTAAATATAAATTAAAACAACACCTTAAAGAAATCTTCAAAACTGAAATTAGAAATGTTAAGCCTTGTACCTCTAATATGTTTCCATATTTGTATAGTTATCCATGATTTGTTTTTGTTTTTTATTTATATTTATATAAAGTTATTTTCTCTCATTCCAGATGTACTGCCTTTCCCGAACGCCTTTGTAAAACTGAGTACAACACCACTGTACCTATGTACGGAATTTCTTTAACTTCCGGTGAACCAGTCACCATCGTACAGAAGTTTCCCAATCTCTTACAGCAAGTGGTTTACGAAGAATGTTTGTAAGTATGTTCGAAATAAGTCTAAATATAAAACACCAGCGAGCTTTGTCTGCAGCTGGTTACTTATAAAAATCGCCAGGAGATGGCTGAACATGCAAAGACAAATGAACAACGGAGAAATATTAAGCAGCAGAATTATTGAAAAGAAAAGAAAAATGTTTGGTTTAAAACGTACACTATTTAGTTAGCATATTTATCCTTGCTCTATGAAACAATAATAATCATAGTACAGTAGAACCTCGATTAACCGCAGTTGTCGGGACCGGACCTCGGCGGTAACTCGAAAATTCCGCATAAGAGAGAGCACAAGGGGGATGGAAGGAAAGAAATTGTTTCTTTACCAAAAAAAAAAAATTAAGGAAACCGACGTCGGTTAAACGAGGGTCCGGTGAAAAGAGTGTCGGATAATCGAGGTGCTACTGTAATAATAATAATAATAAAAGTTGTCAAAATCTGAATTTCTCTTCGTTGTCCACCTCTGTCTCTTTCCGCACAAATCTACTTTCATTGAAAACCCTTTTTCTTTTTGCATCGAATTAATTATCATCTATTAATTTAAACAAACAACCATATTTCCATTTCACAGCAAACAAAGATTAAGGTTCTTCCAATTATTACGTCATGTTTTCTGAAACAAAGTCAACTAAAAACGCAACCCTGGGCGCGGAAAAGAAAACCACCACAATGGTAGACCCACTCCGCCAATACAATAATAACAGTAAAACTTGCTGAAAAACCTCCATTTGTAGAAGCGCTACATAGATGTTCGTTCATAGCATTTTTCTTTTCCGTCCCCAGACCTGTCGTTAGACTCGGTCTGAAACCCAAATTAACTCACAAATTGAAAATCTATTCCTATCATTTATTCTTCTACTTTCTGAATCCATCATAGGCTGCTTAACTTTTTATATCACAAAGCTAAATCGCACTATATATAGCAAGCTTTAAATTTCTTAAGACCATTCTGCGATGGCTAACAATTAGCATTTTGTGTGTGTGTGTGTTTTTTTTTTTTTCTTCTAAATCACAATAATAATAACTGATTGGTTGATTAGGTTTAGGCGCAATAACAACTACGGCTATGCTGCGCCAGGATAGGTTAAACACAATAAAAACGTAAAAATTTAAAAAAAAAATCAAATATAACTAATATTTATACATTAAAATACACAATAATAAAAGAGAAAAGCTGACAAAAGGATAATGACGAAGACAAAAGTAAAAAAAAAAAATATCGTAGTGTGGGTCACACAACATATTAGATACCACAACCATTAAGTAATGATACTTATATTTCACTATTCTTTATAATGGTGAGCAATTCAACAATAGATTACAGAAATATAAAACTAATAATATAATAAATTTAAAATCTAGATAGGAAAAATATTTTTATTTTACTTTTTTTTTTGGCAAACTTTAAAACTAATATTTAAAAGTTGAAATGCTACTTACAATTTAATTTCTTAAGCTAATCTAAAATCCGTTAATCTAAAATCTTTTTAGCGAAATCTTTTTCGTATTTGCTGTATCTTGGATTCTAATTTATTCTATGTTACCAGTCAATTTAAGAACCAATACGTCAAACTATTTCCGTTGTATTCCGTTCTATGTTTATTAATTACATAGAATTTTACCTTATAAATTCACGATGTACAGTTTTAGAACTGTTTCCATATAAGTAATGTTTTCATATTTTAATATATTGATATCTATAAACGTGTTACTTCCGTTTAAGTCTGTTACTAATATCGCGGAACTTAGTGTCCTCTGTTGCTAACGCGACTTCCTTGTCGTCTAAACAAAGAACAATTTCGCCATTTGAACTTGATTGTCTTTGAAAATACCAATTGCTTCCATTGAACTGTGTCCATTCTTCTTAATTGTATTGTTTTGTTTTCTTTGCTTTAGGTCAAGTAACTGTGATCTCGTCAACGGGGAGTGTGTTCAAACCTACGTTCCTCAGCTGTTTTTCGTGGTTCCCATGGGACCAGTCACCCTCATGGGACAGGACTACATCATGGTGGAAAGTGGTTGTGTTTGTCGACCAAAAATATGACAAAACGTAAAAAGTTAGAAATTAAGAAAACAATTATGTTTCCAATCAAGGAAAAAAGCAAAAATCAAAACAATACAATTACAATGGGCTGTGAAAAATGAATATGGCGGTG
>JAFIDM010000002.1:23534617-23580355 GCA_023159025.1 Thereuonema tuberculata
TAACTAAATTACGAAGCACAAATTTTACTTACGAAGCACTAAGTAACTTGGGGAATCCTGCACGGGTGTACACGTGCATTGAACACAAGATTTGCAAGCTTTATTTTGCAAATTAATTTCAGTAATGTTTCGCTCAAATAAATTGTAGAAATTGTAGGCTATCCACGGGTTGCCTATTCTAACTAACGATAACTTGATTTAACACACCCTATTTCTAACAAACGCATCGAGAATTTGAGGCGCGGCCGCCAATACATCGTCCGCGGCGATCGACGAGGCCGGGTGCATTGTAGCAAAGGTTAAGAGAGCGAAACTGCGGCGAGAGAGAGAGATCTTCCTCGAACACCCCGTTTTATAAACTTTAAGAGCGCCGCTGGGTGACGTCACGCGTCGCACAGACCATACGGATAGCAGGATTGCATATCTGCCCAAATAAGGGAGATTACCTCATTATTACCTCACATGGAGTGATAATGCTAATTAACCAATAGAATTACAATGCTTACAACAATTCCAAATATGGAATGATGGCCACAAGGAAATTCCTAAGAATAGGAAATTTCCAACCTCAAATAAACTCAGCTCAATTAAAGCAAAAAGAAAATTAATTCCTTATTAAAATCCTTAAATTCAACTAATCTTAAATTACACAACTACTTAAAACACCTAAATTTCTAACACTAAATTGCATTAAATCCTAATAATTTACATTTAAAAGATTTATCTCCTAAAATCCTAAATTAAAATAAATTAAAGCCTAAACTAAAATAAAAATCACTGACAATAATTAAAACTGCCCCTAACGAAGTCTTTCGCCATTAGCTTTTACAAAATAATTACTTTGAAATTATTTTTCTTAATTGACATTTCTTTTGTCTTTATAATGATAATAATATTAATATTCTAATATTTTAATAGTTATAATAAATCGACATATGAGTATTGTCACAATATATATATATATATATATATATATATATATATATATATATATAAAATTTGCCGGACAGCTTTCTGAAATTTAAAAACCAAATTAATTTCAAAAAGCTGTTTCTGTGTAAGTATTAAGATTCGAATGTACATACACGTCATCAGCGGCACCTGGTGTTGAATTTTGAAACTAAGCTAAAAAAATTTTTTAGAAATAACATAATAGCGCTTTATTATAAGAAAATTGCTTAGTTTCAAAACAATGAAACTATTATATAAAGCCGGACAGTGATATGAAATTTGAAAACCCAATTACAAAGAACAAATCACTACCCAAAAAATCAAAAATCAGATCACTGTTTCTATGGTAATAAAACAAATTTAACACCACGTCATCAGCGGCCTCTGTTGAGAATTATATAAACTATCTCATCTTTATAAAGTGCATGGGTATCGAACTCCCTAACAATGCGAAAACGGGAGCACAATAAATCTTGTAGGTTGACGTGCGCAGGGTCTAGAACCTAACCCATTATTAATCTAATCCCAACTTTTTATTCTTTAACTATTCGTCCAGATAATTTCTGAACTTCCTCAGGCTTCTTTTTTTGTTTTGAAATTTAATAATACATAGATATCTGCATGCGACTTTTGTTTTAAAACAATTTACATAATTTCTACAGACATTTTAACATGTCCACTTTGTTTTAAACAATGCATAATAAATTCACTTTAAAACAAGCTTTAACAATCTATTGGATACTTATTCACTTATTCTTTTACAAATTTTATTTTTTAATACTTTTTTAAAACTTTCTATTGTAAAACATAAATTTGTAAAAGAATAAGTGAATAAGTATCCAATAGATTATTAAGGTTTGTTTTAAAGTGAAATTATTATAAATTGTTTAAAAGAAAGTAGACATGTTAAAACGCTTGGCGGCGGGTTGAAAGTAGCGGGTTCGATTCCCGGCCACGCCGGAGGGCGGGAATTTTTCCACGCTTCTTTCTCCTCCAAACGGGTCCTAGGGTATACCCAGCCCTCTGTAGAATGGGTACCTGGTTTCTTTCCCGGGAGTTAAAGATTGAGGACCTCCTGACCTCTACTTCGTCCCGTTAGGTCACGAAAAGATGGAGCCTAACCTCCAGCTGCCCCAAGGGTCTGTAAAGACCTGATAGTGGGATACTTTTTCGACATATTAAAATGTTTGTAGAATATATGTAAATTCTTTTAGAATAGTACTATTGATACTATTTTGTTTGCCGACTTAAGCTATAAATGCTGCAAAACACACAGACTGCTTTTACTTCAAATTCTATCAAATTTGTATCAAAATACATTTCAACGATTTTTAACATTTTTTGCTAAATTTAAGCCTAGAATGATAAGTCAAATAATAATTTACGAACATGAGAATCAATAAAACATTTTCATATTTTTTTAGAATGTTTTAACGGTCGATCTGTATACGAAAATTTTTTGTATTAAGCTTTATATTTTTAAGTTTTATATTTTTATTCACGGTTTCATACCGCCAAAATTTTTTATTTAAATTTTTGAAGTTTGAGATTATTGAAAACTATAGAAACTATAGTACAGGTATCCTCTACTTATTATCAATAGACTTACGACATTCTTGAACACGTATAAACCAACTATAAACATAATCAGGGCTGGATCTAGGGGTGGGGACAAGATGGGTAACACACCCTATATATTTGGAAAAGCCTCTTTTGCCTCCAAAAAAAATAGGTTTCTACGAGAATATATTGATTAACGATAATGCGTACTTAGAAAATTGATGAGATTTAGTATTAGAATTCGTATTTGTTCGGGTTTGTCTTGGCTGCTCGACACATACCCTCAGCTCTGAGTAACAGAAAGGCAGTCGGTATTCGGTATTCCGAGAAATGATAGGGGGGGGAGGGGCGACCAACAGAAGCCCTTGAAACCCATCATTTCTGTTAACACTTAGACCTGATAAAGTTATTCTCTACAAATTATGTTATTAGATAGGGCTTGATGTAAATAGAAGTATTTACAATTAAAATGATTGCATTAATCTACTGATTCAATGTATGATGTTATTTCCCTTATAGGAATGTGCTAATGAAGAAGATACGGTACCACTTTCGATTTCGAAGCTAATTTTTTGATTGTGCACCATTTCTAATCCCAAGAAACGTTTTTGGCGGCAAAAACTGAGTTTCAACCCCGCTCCCCCTATGATATTACCTAGATCCGCGGCGACAAAAAGGTTGGGGACCACTGAACTAGGATATGCGTTTGAAAGCCCGTTTGATGTTATTCTGATTGGCACCACTGGTGTGGTCTGGGTCAGTGGAGAAACGTCATGGGGGAAAGTGGAAAATACGCATTTGAAAATCATCGTTTAATAAGGCAATGCAGAGTAGCCAAGGAAGAAAAAGGAACACAGGAATATTCAATACACATTGCGAACACCCCTCCGCGATTGTCTGATGATTTCCACATTCTCTTGAAACTGTCTCCTCTCTTGCTCTTTCTAAACCGACCAAAAAACCTATTTAAAATATAGGTAAATAGAGATAGAAATACCTATAGAGGTTCTTTGGGCCGACAGCCAAAAGTGGAGCTTTGTGGACAGAAAAGAAAACTTATCCATTCTGCAGTCTACATACGATTATATGAAAGTAAATACGTTGTTTTACTGACCCAAATACGTTTGCTGTCTATTTATTTCTCTTATATCAGCAACAAAAACGAAAAATGGGATATAGCAGCAGTATTCTTATGAAAGCTGTAGACAAATATTTGATGCGGTAGGGATTAAAAGGGTAAAAGATGAGAATCGTTTAGAATATGTCCTATATTCTGGGATATAATATATTGAAAAGGATTTCGCCTGCCTTTAGCCCTCAAGAAAGTATTCTAGGTCCATGCGGAGGAGAAATAACCTTGGATAATTTTCAACCTCTGCCGGGATTGAAGCCAGCCTATTCAGTCCGCAATCTAGTTTCTAAACCTTTGAGCTACGGGACCTAACTCTATATCAGTACATTACAATTTATTTCACTGTATAGGCCTTCAAACAAAGGAATCCTATTTATCCCTCTGCATTTAGTATTAGTATTATTATGTAAATGTTTCTATTCTTGGGTTTCCCCAGCAAAGACAAATTGGTGGGCCAATTATTATTATTATTTTTATTATTATTATTAGTCTATTATTAATAAAGCAAGACTGCTATAATTACAAAACCAGATTAGGGTTATTGAGCAGTCTTTTACTATCAATTAAATAGATATTCCATAAAGTTTTTGATAAATTATGGAAGCAGGAGAAAATAAATCCGATTAACTGCGTTCTAAGAAAGTTAATATAGAAATAAAAAAAAGTAAAGAAAAAACAACTACAAACAAACACACAAAGAATTAAATAACTTATATAAAGTTAGTTAAAAGCCCAACATTGACTTTTCACCAATTTGATTCTCAGAAAGTTATTTTAAATTTATTTATCATCGATATGTCCTGTGTCGATATACTGATAATCTGTCCCAGTTGGAGATAATTTTTTTCAAAAATTTCCGCCCTAGACCGTGGTCCTGTCAATGAAAAACAAGCCAACTGCGTTTCATTTGAGGGAACAGGACATGAATTTCATTTCAGTGTGTTCATATTATTATCATCATTATTTGTATTACGATAATAATCTCAATATAAAACAAACAAAAAAAGCTACATGTTGTATGTACTGTAATATTTCATTATATTTACATAATTGTGTATTTATTTAAGTCTTATCTTTCTCTCTCTTTTATTAAGATGTTAGATAAGTATTTAAAAAGGTCACAACTATTGCCGACGTAAAAAAATAATTATTACGATTCAAGTTTATTGAGTTAAACCTTAAAAAGCCCACGGATAGTTTTAATTTGGATGGTGTAGGCTAAACAAAATTAGCAAAACCAAGAAACTTGAATCATATAGTGCGGGCATACAAACAGCCTGAATCAACAGAATAAATAACTCGTGTTGGGTGTAGAGGTCTCTAATTACAATTGGCTACCTTTCCATTTTTTTTTTATTCGGCATAGAGCCTTGGGCACAACTTAAATGGTTTTATCCATTGCAGATCTATCGCACTAATCCTACAATGGTCACAAATTGTGAAGGTAATTGTTTTTTTCCATTTTCAATTCTGACAATTTTTCACATCCTTCAATACCGTAGACATCGGAAGAGAAAGAGAAGAAGACAAACAAAGAAAAGAAAAGTAAATATCCAAGCAACGCCGGGATTCGAACCCAGGTGCCGACGTATCGGCCTCGTGGAAGACCACAGTCTAATCCACTAGAACACGCCGGCACGGCACTACCTTTCCAATATTGATCTGGAAAACATAACTCATAATTGGAGATTTGTGGGCTAACATAGTCTAACTAAAATAGAATTAAACTATCGAATTTCCGTTTAGTTTGAGCATTTTAGGGGTAGGTCTTGCTTATTGAACTTATTTTCAAAAATTAGATTCTTTCTTTGCTATAATCTTGGTTTGCATGTTTAATAATAGTGCAAGTATTTTTAATTTAAAAAAAAATATATATATTTAGTTAAAGATTACTGAAAAAAAAAATTTTTTATTTTTATGTTTGAAATAAAAGTATTCTGGCAACTTTTATGAAGGTTCTGTGTGGACTTTTACACAGAAATATTCAGTCATCAAATAATCACCAGTCATTTTCTTGTACAAAACAAATGATACCCGCGAATACCTCAGTTCACTGACCCTTTATCAAATCAATTCAATTCAATTCAATTCAATTCAATTCAATTTATTGCCAATAAAATATTACACGATAAGAGTTTACATGACATTTTGACAACCCAGTTGTCTTAAGGGGGGTCCCGTCGAGAAGACATGTGGGCGTCTTGAGTAGGCAATTTACAAAGGAAATTAACAAAGGGAATATATAATACAACAATGAGGGAAAATATTTACAAAAGAGAAAATAACTGAAAATTTAGCAAATATTTACATGTTTACTTTTGACAGAGATAACATAGTTAGGTATTATGGATACGTGGAATAAAGGGAACAGGAAGAGAGTAGGAATAGACTGAGGGATTTGGCGGAGACAGAAGAGATAAGATAGGAGAGAAAGAGGAGGGTGATAGGTGGAAAGGGATTCGGATCGAAATTTCAGCCTGACTTCAAGTAGGTGGAGTATTAGTAAATTAATAAGGTTGAAATGTGTTTTTTAATTTTTTTTTGAATTGGGTAAGAAAAGGACATTCACGGATCTCTTTAGGTATTTCATGTGAGAATTACAATGTTCTATGTCTACAATTTCTAATTCTGAGAAAACATGTTTAAAGCTTTATTTACATAAAATAAGATTAGGAATTGTGAGAAAATGTTTCATTATTGGCAAGAAACTTAAGATTTTGCACGAAGATGACAAAATTCATACAGTAAGCTGTGCAGGCAGAACAATTTAACTTCAAAATGCAAAGTTTACCTTAGAATTATTTTGGTTTATGGACTTAGACCCTAGTCGGAGTGCAAGTCTCATTATTATAAGACTTGAGATGTATACATTAAGTCACATAACATAGGACATGAACTATAGACCTATACATAAAAAACTGTTCAACAAGAAGGATTCAAATTAATTACAGAAATAAATAGTTATTTATTAGATTTTACCTTAAATACAGCCTAAATCTTACAAATCGTCACATCTTAGTGAGTTCAATAACAAAGAAAATGGCAAATGAACAGACAATAAAACGATATTTATATAAATGTATTCAAATCCTGTTTCATAATGCAGATTATTGTATTGAAAGAATCAACAGCACGAAACTATTTATGCTAAAATGCTTCAAACTATTGGAAAAAAACTTAATTATAACTACACTGTGTCACTAACTTATTTCAGAACTGCTTTAGGCCTACATTGAAAAACAAGTTTCCTTATTTAAAAAGACAACATCCTTGTAAAAATGCCAGATATAACAGAGACATAGAAATGGTTTATTTTCCACACAATGTTTCCATTAATCGCCGATCTACCGCAGGCATGTATTTGCACATTGTTTTGATACCATTAATCGTTTCCTTGGAAAGACCTGTAGTTTTACTATTAGGTTTTACAAATATGTACTGAGCTACAGGTTCAGTAGGCGGTTGCATTCTGATTCTGATAGTAGCCAATGTTTTCTGCAGGTTGACTTCTATTGGGGGCTTACTAAAACATTGTCCAATAAACTAGTCTGTTCTTGTGTTCAGTGTTGTACCTTAACCTCTGTCTAGGGAACCTGAGAATTTTTAAAAATTTTGATGCAATACCGTATTTTTTAAAGGACTTTTCTTTCATCCTCATTATCATTGTGACTGTTGACCTTCTTCAACAAATGCATTAATACTGATGGACACTTCAGTCACAGGCGTATTTACACGAGGGCTAAAAGGGCTGCAGCCCAGGGCGGCAACTTTAGGGAGCGGCAAAAAAATAGGAAAAAGAAAACCAAAAATCCTGTACTATTCAATATTCAACAATATTAAGTGTCATATTACAAGAAGAAAATGAGGGAAACATAAAAAGAAACAGACATTTCCTGGCTTTTTGATGTGTCTGTACAGTATATGCGAACAGAGCCTATTTTTGGCTTTGAGTGTATATCCCGGGAAATCGGGTGAGTGATGACTGTGGCCGTAGGTTTGAAGTGGAATGGGGTAGATGTTGCATTGGAGTGTTCAGGCGTGGGAGGAGGCAGAGGACTGTCTGAGTGACGTTATACCTGTCTTTACTTTCTAATACATATCTTCTGCGACTGTTATGTACGAAATATATTCCAATTATTTAAATTAACTTTTATGTTTAATTTTCTGTTAAACAACTTTTTACAACATATTTTTAGAATGTGTACTTAAGGAAAGGAATGCATCATTATGGGCCTGTATATGTATATATATATATATACTTTTTTTTTCAAACTGAGTAAGTAAATTCTAACGAATAGACGAGTTGTAAATTATCAGTAACTTAGCTCAAAACTAAACTTAAACATCAGTATAGTTTACTAGTGATATATTCAGACAGGAGGGAGGAGAAGGAAGGGCGGCAAATCTGGCGTAGCCCATAGGCGGCAAAAGTGTAAATCCGCCTCTGACTTCAGTAGGTTTTGTAAAAATCGCTCGATCTGTGTAAATTATTGCACTCTTGTGCTGAAGTGTGTCCTGGTTCGCAGTATTTGTCATCAATTTTATTGACAGAAGGATGGTTAATTAGAAATTCTCTTATTGCTGCACTCATGTGAGTATTTCTGTTTTGAGGTACGCACGAATCGGACCACAATATGTGCTGAACTGCAGGGTTGCGTTCTGTTGCTTCTTCAAAGAATACAAATTAAGGCACTGGCCATATGTCACCCATACGCTCTGCCTGACACTCATGCCATATACAACAGTAACCTTTTGTTTCACCATTGATTGTACAATTTCCTGTCGTATCATATACATTAAGCATCTTCTTACAGAAGAAATTTGATACATCTGCTCTTGGCAGGGAAAGGACGTTTTGCAGGTCAAATGATACAAGTGCTACTTTCTTGGATCTACTTTCCTTGTCAATTTGCTTTTCTTTCCGTGTTTTTGTTTTGTTTGAACGTGTTTTTCATGCTTTGCTTTATCCAAAGGACCTGGATTTGCAATATTTTCAAATTCTGCACATACATATCCTTTTTTAGGCTTCTGAAAGACGCCTTATATTCCCGGTTTGTCTGTCTGTGGACACATATTGCACAATGCTTCGCAACGGCTCCTGTTAGTTGTAGGTGGCCTGAATGTTGAATGTTGTAGGTGGCCTATTAGCTCAGTTGGTTAGAGCATCGTGCTAATAACGTGAAGGTCGTGGGTTCGATCCCCTCATCAACTTGAGTTTTTTTTTTTGATCATTATTAGTAATTCAGTGTATTAACAAGGTTTGAGTTAAGAATGACGATTATTCAAATAGGGGTGGGTAAGACAGCATGGGGTCGCAAACAGAATCGCGCGAGCATTTTCTAGACCACCCCGGCGCAGTCTATTCAAAAGTAAAGGTCACTCAGAAGCCGTTGCGAAGCACTGTGATTGGTTTACTAATCACTATCCCTACCTTGTCCTTCTATGAAAAGAGATATTGAATTCAGTATTAAAAATTATCGACACAAATGTTCCTTAACGTAACCTACACCGTCGTTCTTACAACTTTCTACGTACAAGTCGTAGTCTACAGTTTCGGTTATCTTCAAGGTATTCCTTGTTTGTTGTCGCACAGCAATAATGGGATTCTATATGGGGAAAGGAGTTAAATGTGATTCCTAATTCGATGTTTACATTCCTGTGAAGTCAGCTTTTTTGAATGTTTCGCCCACTTACTTTGTTCAGGTGGGTCGATTAGGATATCCTTACGTTTGTGATAGTAATTAATTCTACTCGCACTGAAATCTTATTAGAGTTAAAGGATAATATTCCTTACAAATCCTATGTTTATTATCTTCAACAAAACAGCAATAACTGATCGAATATTTACGTCTGGATGTTGTCTTATCGTTCTTTTACTTTTCGAAGAGCAGTTTTGGCAAAGAAATGTTTTTTTTTCTCGTGGGCACACAACTTCCAAAATGCATCAAATTTACTTGTCTCTCAAAAACAGATTTTGTCCTTTTCCTTAACGCCCGTACAATTGACTAAACTATTTAATAGAAATTAAAAATTAAAAATTACATAAAAATTGAATTAAAACATTAAAAAGGTCACAACCAGGTTCCCTCCCCGAGAGGGAAACCTGGTTGTGACGTTTTTAATCACTTGATCCCTTGAAAAATTCCCCTCTGGGGGAGGAAACCTGGTTGTGACCTTTTTAATGTTTTAATTCAATTTTTTATGTAATTTTTAATTTCTATTAAATAGCTTAGTCAAGTGTACAGGCGTTAAGGAAAAGGACAATAACTTTCACAGTACACGTAAAAAACCCTGTTATGAGAACACAGATTTTAGTTGAGCACTTAATTTTACATTTCACGCTGCAGTCCTTTTTTTCGACATGGTAGTCTGGCTGGAACAATTTATCCTTGGAAGTAACATACTCTTTTCCTGACTGGCGAAGTGATTTTCTAACATTTTGCTTCCATTTTGAAGGTTTCCTGAGTCTTTATCTGGTTTTTCTACCGTGCGATGGACTGGGTTTTTTTTTTTACGTGCTTGACGATTTCCCTGTTGATTCTGCAGGAACTCCATCATCATAGACAGATCCAGATTTTACAGGTTCAGGAACGGCGGCAGTTGCATTGGCTTCTAGGAAGTCTTCTGAAGCAGATCGTTAGCTGGATGAAGCTACGTTCTGAGAATAAAAAAAAAATGATATTAATTGTATCCTATTTTGAAACTGAAATATTTACAAAAAGTAGGCAAATAAGACAAAATAGACTCTGCTCCTCCGCGTTGCTGCGAGCTGTTCTCTGATTGGCTGGGGCTATTAGGACATTATAATTCTGAAAGCTGGCTTGTACACTGCTGGGAGATAGATCAAAGTGTTTCTGCGTGCAGACCCTATGGTGGTGAATTTATAAAACTAACACTGCGATAGCTTTTCATTTCCTAATAATTTCCACAGCACGTTAAATTTATTTTGCTTAAAATAAGTACTTACTTACTTTACGCGATCAGGCCCAGGGGATCGCGCGAAGCCCCAACCAAGGCTCTCGATGTGCCTCTGTCCTCAGCCATCCGTCTCCAGCTCTCTGAAACTGCCAGTCGCAATAAGTCTTCTCTTAATCCATCCATCCATCTCTTCCTGGGTCTTCCTACTGGTCTTTTGCCTGTTGGGGTCCAATCCAATGCAATTTTGGGCCATCTCGTTTCTTCCATCCTCACCATAAGCCCAGCCCATTGAAGTCTCTTACTTTTCGTCATCCCAACGATATTAGGCTGCTTGTATAGCTCATCTAGTTCGGAGTTGTGTCGCCTTCTCCATTCTCCAGTAGCTTCATCCCGGATTGGTCCATAAATTTTCCTAAGGACCTTTCTCTCAAATGTAAGTAATCGAACAAGGTCTTGTTTTCGAGTACTCTAGGTCTGAGAATCATAAAGTACCACATCATATTTAAACGAATAGACCTATTTGTTTAAATATGATAAGTAGTCTTTTTTTTATCTTTTTTTTTTTTTAAAAAAAAGTGGATATAAGTCTTGTAAGGATTATTGTTCTGTTATTCCTAAGTTTTGTTTAGCCACACCTCAAATTAAAACTTTATCAGCGGGCATTTCATGGCTTAAACTTTTAATAAATTTGAATCATAATTCTCCTCTTTTATGTGACACCAGCTGTGACGTTTTTGTAAATACTAATTTGTTAAAACTTTTGATGCTTTAAGAAAATATGTTTTAATCTAAACGTATCATAATCTAAAACATATTTTTAAATCACTGTTATTTTATTATTTTCAATGTCTCTCACTTTTTTGAAAGTACTTATTTAATGTAGCCCAGTATAATCTAGCTACGTTATAGTATCAGCATGAACAGAAGCGTAACTAAAGATTTTTTTTTTGGGGGGGGGGGGGGGGGGGGGGGGGGGGGGCAGGTCCTTTATGTTCGAAATGTAAAATAGATAGGAAATCCCATTTTGTCTAAGGTGACCAGACGTCCCGATTTTTAACAATTTGTCCCAATAAACGTCCCGCGGCGTTTTAAAAAAGTCCTGATTTTTTTTTTTTTGGTTGTTGAATTCCGTATTTTTTTCGTTGTTGAACTGGATATTCAGTTTTTTGTTTTTTGGTTGTTGAACTGGAGATTCAGTTTTTTATTTTTTTACCCCCCCCCCCGCGGTCAATAGTGTCCCGCTTTACCAATATTACCGTATTGGCCCGAATATAAGACGGCATTTTTTTCCAAAATCACATCCACGAAAGTACTATTTCGTCTTATATTCGCAACCAAACTTGGAGGGCGCACGAAACCGAAACCGAAACCAAGCATGCTCTGGCGCTGAAGCAACACCACCTGGTGGCGTTGGCTGAAGTCGATCTTAGGCCTAACCAACATGCTCCAAAATAAAAAAAAAATATATTCTACTACGCTTAGTGGTGTTGTACTTTTTTGCAAAAATAGTTTAATTTAATTTCATAAATGACATTTCGCCTAACTTAGAAGTCACAGATTTAACTAAATATTACTGACATTAAGCCTATTACTGCAACCAAAAGTATTAACGATTTCATCATAAACTGGATGTGGGAAGATAATTTGTCAACAAACTTTTTTTTAAAATAATTTACTAGAAATATTTGTCGAATTACGCCTCGTTAATAGATATAACGTCTTATATTCGCGACCAATAGTTTTTTATCAAATCGGAGCTCAAAAAACGCCATTTGTCTTATATTCGGGCCAATACGGTAAAATCTGGTCACCTTAATTTTGTCGCATGTAGGCATTAAAGAATGTGTCTTGAAAATCACTGTTTTTCTCTCAATTACAATACAAAGAAACAAGAAATATGTAAAAATTTGTTGGTTCCGAATGTTTTCGGATATGTATCGTAGAATTGGAACGAAAACGATCTCTGTCTGTTCCCAAACGTATTCTTTGGAAAAATAATCCTTCAATGACGCGCGGAAAAGTTATAGCGCTCTACCATAAAATACAGCGCCATCATGCAGCAATAACTAGAACCAAAGTGTTTTTAAATACGGAAAAAAGTGGAGAAATTTAAAATTTAAACTTGTACATTCGAATAACTGCATTCTTATTGTTGCAAATAATGCGTACAATGCCAATAAGTTAAAAAATATTTTATTTATTTTTATATTTAAAATATAAAATATTTACACTAACATGTATTTTTTCCCTGGGAGGAAGCCATGGGAGGGGGGGTCTCAATTAAGTAAAAGATTTTAATTAATCAAATTACTTAATACATACATTTGAAAAACAAACAACCCATTATTCACTCATTTCCTTTTCACTAATATACTTTATAACCATTACAGAAAATTAAGAAGATCAATATTTATTTAATTTTATATTAATTGCTAATTGATTTTCGCAACGTGATCACGGGAAGTAAATTAAAAAAGGAAGTTAGAAAAGCCCTAGCTATTTGTGCAGTTGTTGCCTCAAAGGAAAAAATACACAATATTCGTCACCGTATCACTAAAAGGCGATATGTTGAAAGAACACGTTGAAACAATATGGAAATAAATTTTAAAAAATAATCTATTTTGAAAACATTTACCAAAAATATTCAGAAAACATTGATATTACTGTATTAGTAATTAACACAGCTCATTTTTTTATTATTTAACATATTACCGAAATATCAGTTTCCGATTTCGTTGTGATAAGTCTTTTAGCTTCTCAGTTTACCAAAACTTTTAAACATGTCGCCCAAACATACATAGGAATCAGTTTGAAAGCGTTTATATAATGTAAACTTTAGAATATTTGTTCCAATGAAGATGTTTCATTGCAGATGACATTTTGTAGGTATTTGTTAATTAATGAAATCAAGATTTCTCATCTAAATCTTTCTATAAAATAACTCTTGGACCATATAGAGAAAAGCTTTGTTCTGGAATAAGACTAGATAAAAATGACAAAACAATTTCCTTAAATTTACCAATAATGTGTTGATATTTTTCTTTCTTGTTGAAATCGAAGCGAATTTAATTATTACTTGAACTCAAAATTAATGCAATTGAACTTCAAAGTCCTATTAGTTCCTTTCATAATCACTATTGCGCATGTTTTTTGTTTGGAACTTAGGTTTTGAAACGAAAGCTTCATTTTCTTTGAATTAAAATACTCGTAAAGAGAACATTTTGATAAGATTTTCATTATTTATTGGAGTTAGTGTGAAGATGTTTATTATCTACTGCTAGTGCGTAGGCGGGAGCCGATCAAGAAATGATATTTATATTGACCATCAAGGAAATGGTTGAAAAAAAATAAAAAATACATTTATATATTTACTATATATAAAGTTATTCACTTAGTGAGTGAATTATTCATTTTCGCATAATATATTTTGTTTTTTAATAATTGACTAAAAATTATAAAGAGTTTTAATTGCTGTACTGAATTCCAAGGGATTTACTGCTAGCAGTGTCATTTTACCTACGCTATTGATGGTTTTATAGATAGATAAGTTATGAAAACCTTTAAAATATTCTACTTATCAGAATATGACACAAATACAATCTTAACAGTGTTTCTGTAATAATATCAGATCCTTTTTGATAATTTACAAAAAATATGACAAACTTATAATTTCTGCTAAAGAGAACAGTATTTTGAGAAGTATTGAAAAACTTCAAACAGTTCGTTGTAAATATTAGGCAAATTAGTTACATCTTATATATTTAACTTTTAATTAAGTCGTAATAAAAATCTAATCTCTGCAGAGATTTTTGAAACTTAAATCACGGGTTCCCAACCTTTTTATGTTTGAGGCACCCTTCGGAATGAAATTAGAATCTTACGGCACCTTTGCTGAATTTTTTGCAATTATACATTTTCAATTTATTCTTTTAATTTAATCAGGAGATAAATTTGTTCCCCCTCTGGAAATCAAGCCCAAGAAAGAAACATGTTTATATTAAATATTTTAAAAATACTCCTTTACCATTATTAAATAACAAACACTTGAATACATTATAACAAACACTCGAATAAAATACATTAAGACAGTTTTAGAATAGCCTTAGGATTCAGTACAGTAGAACACTACACAACTACAATAGGAGATGACTCAAGTTTTCTCCACAAAATCTCATGCTACCCCTCGATGATTTCACGGCAACCTAAAGTGCCCGCAGAACACCGATTGGAATCACTGATATTATTTAGTCAAATACAATTTGAATAGTAAATAACCTTCAACAACAACAATATGATTTTATAAATGAAATGTTTAAAAAGTATTAATGTCATTTCAGTTATTACTATTATCATAATTAGTATATGACAAATTTGAGCTTGAACTAAACGGGGGGGGGGGGGAAATAACTTTTTCTAATTGTTCAAATATATTTTTCTTTTTGTATTGTACATTGAGGAATGTTTACTAACCCCTTCCCCCTTCACTGCTGAATTGATGAAGAGAGAGTATAGAACAAAACATATCCCTTATAGTATTTTCCGTTGTTTCATATCAGGAAAACATTTCATAGCATTTCATGGTATGCCTGGAATAGATGAACAAATCCATTCCATAAATGCTATTGTTATTGTCAGTTAGTGAGAGTTCTGTCAAAGACTTACAAGGTAGTCGAAGTAATGTGACTTCAAATTTAAGATTTTTATTACGAATATGCTTTAAGTTATTTTCTACTTCTAAATCAGCCACAAAATTCTCCCAAATTAAAAGCAAGTTAAGCAATGTAAAATCACAATGTCAGCTTCCTGAAAGCAATCAATCTTTCTTTTAGTTCAGTGTTTGAATATTATTGCTTAAAATAAATCTTCAAACACTTACTGAAGCTTTTTATTAGTTAAAAATAAATTCATCAGGATTCTAAGGAAAAATCAGAGAAATGCAGTGATGAAAATTTTACTGCAATTGCTTAATGGTAGATTTTGAAAATGATTTTATTTCTGCTAAAACTCAGTCGTGGGAAAAAAAAAAAATCATTATATATATCTAATCCATTTATCACCAAACTATTACTATTTACTTTGCACTCAAATTCAGAGAATTATTAAGAAAAATTTCAGAAAAATTGGATTAGTTGCTAACAGAACTTAAGCAACCTATCTTTTGCCCAGTGGCTGGTGTAGGATTTTATTTGGGGGGGGTGGGGGGACAAATTAGGGAACTGACCAGCACTAACCAAAAAAAAAGTAGTTTTCAAAATTTCGGAAGGGGAGGGGTGGGACCCTTTAACCCTTTAACTTCCCAAGATCCCTTTAACTTCCTATTAAACCAAAAAAAGGTAGGACTAATCCATTCATTTTGAGATTTTGGGGGTGGGACCACGGCCCCTCCGCTCTCCCTCCCCATATACTCCATGCTTTAGCCAATTTACCAAGAATAAGCGTCATGCTTATCTATTTTTATTACTCAGTTCAACAGCAGCTGCTAGTGTTGTAATTGTTTAATGGTAAAATGTAATCTTTGTTATAAAAGCTTAACGTGGGTCAAATAACTATCAGTTAATAAAATTTAAAAATATTTTTTGAAAAGTTTTAATGTAAAGATAATGAGAAATTAATTCCAGAAAATATCAATTGTGTTGATAATTGAAAATGGAAAGTTACTTTCAAAATATTTACAATTATGCTTTGAAAAGTTTAGAAGTGTGCTTTTAACTCTCCATTTACAACATTTTATATTCAAACATTATTGTGTAAAATATTGATTCATTGTATTTTACTATTTAATTTTTATTGGCTTTAGAATTATTATGACATTTTCTGTTTTCTTTTTTCGACGTAGAACCCCATTGTTCGCATTGTCATCTGAAATATGTCCTCGTCTAAAGAAAGACAAGTACTGAAGGAGAAACAAATGAACAGTCGACAAGCGGTTGATAAGCATGAAAGCAAAGACAGAAAACTGAATACCACAGTGACAGTGACTGTGACACCTGATACGAGCAAACCAAAGAAAGCGAATGGCCCAACCAGGGAGTCTCAGAAGAAGCCAAAAACTACTCGACCCAAACCTGTATATTTTTGGACAAATGCCGATGTCACTAAATGGCTTCGGAGGCAGTGTACAGATTACCACAAGCTATATGGAGCATTATTTGTGGAAAATGATATTACAGGTTAGTTTGTTTCCTTGTTTAAAGAGGCAAATCAGCCATTTCTCCACATTGTTCTTTAAAATATTTAAGTGTAGATTGTTACAAGGTGGTATCCCCAGTAATGGACAGGTTGGCATTTATTTTGTTATAATACAAGTCTCATGTTAAATATTGGATTGGAAGTCCATCTAAAGTCAGTTTCTTGTAAAGATTGAAGTGAAGTCAGAGAACCGCATAACACACTATTCTGCAGTCGCACACTAACAACACACTATTCTTGTTAAAACCCACTATTGTTCGCGGTTCTTTGCGAACAATGGGGTTATAACAAGAACTACCGGAGCGAAGAATAATAGTGCAGGCGTTCTTGTTATTTCATCCGGAATTTAGAAGATTATTGTTGATTTGAAAACATTAAATATTTTAAAAGATAGAAAATGTAACTGTTCAAATTATGAGATTTGTTTATTTTCATTCACATAGGAAGGGAACATGCGATTAGTTAATGTTGTTGAGGGTCTCATTTCAACATGGCAGCCTCCAGTGCATCGCACGAGTCTCCTTATAATTATTTCAAAAGTAATTGTAAGAGTCAGTTGATTCACGCAGTGAAAACAAATAATTTTAAATGTTTATTCCAAATAAGAGAATTGGAGCAGCACCTGACAGTTGATGAAGTCATTCAGAAAATGACATTTTTGACCGGAATATCAGTGACTGTTTATGCCATTAAGAAAGAATTTCAAAAGGAAAGAAGAAGACAAGAAGAGGCCACTTCAATCTTTACAAGAAATGGACTGTAGTACTATAATCTGTCACTACAAAGAAGTACAAGTTCTACCTCCAGAGGACAGGTTTGTTCAGTCTTTGATACTTGTAGTAGCTGCATCATGAAGTACTCTTTGAGATAGAAGTAAAAGAAATTTGAGCAACAAAGGATTGTTTCATAACCAAGATATCCTTTAATAATAATTGTAAGTATTTTTCATTTTACTTACCGCTTGAAAGACAGTGTTAAAGTTGTATTTCTGCATAATTAATACCACACAGGTTTTAGAACACATGTTCATTACTAAGAGTAAAATTTTCCATATGTTCCAATAATGGACATGGTGTGTTCATTACTGGATTTCAAGAAAAGCATGTCAGGTGACTACATATTGAACTGTATATTGTATACTTATTATGTCGATAGAACGTTACAATACAATAAGCTTAAAATCCAGTAGTGGACAGAGGGTGTCATTATAGGCATTGACTGTTCATTATTGGATAAGAGTAAATATTATATAAAATGGGAGATTGTATAGTTCAAGTATGGGCATACATGAGGTCAACGAGAGCCAAATTCTGGATTTTCATGTATATAAAGAGTTAAACCATAGTCACGTTCCATAATATTAAATATACAAATTCAAATTTAATTACATTTCTACACAAATCTTAATCGCTATATAAAGTATTGAAAAATACATATATAAGAAAATAGAAAGGAAAAGTCGCGAAAATACAAGTATAATGGGGAAGAAATTACCTATATTTTTATCAAGAGATATTGGGAGCCACACTTAACCCAACTATACCAACATTTGCCCATGTCTGGTATAGTTGATGGGAAAAAAGGGGTCCATCAACTATACTATCTGAAAGTGAAGAAAAGCACTGTGATATACTAAGCTATTATTAGTACAGTCGAACCCCGCTGTAGTGAACCGTCTGCGGACCCAACAATAAGTCCACTATAACCGATGGTTCACTATATCCAAATTTTTTGAAAAAATGTTTTTTAGCATATAACACTAGTATTGTTGGAAATAGTGATTGCGATAATTTATAAGAAAGTATGTACTATTAATTAATTAAATATTAATCAAAAAGAAGAAAAATGTATTTACACACCTAAAACTTGATTTTATTTTTACATTCTATGGAAGAAATTAGTTATTTTCGATTGAATACAATTCGACTTTAAGTAGAGTTCATCAATTTTTTTATCAACAATTAGTAAAGAATCCATTGTTTCTTGTCCACATTTTCTGTAGAAAAAAAAAGTTAAGGAAATATTCACAGCCGATTTCATTTCCAAGATAGAAGGTGTCGAAATTTCACATTCTTCTTCAGCATCGTTCTTTTGTTTAACTTCAGAAACAATGTCATCATCTGCAGGAGTTCCCAAAGTGCACACTTCGTTATCGCCAGATTCGAATTGTTCGGTAACTTCCTGTGGAAACATGTTCACACCATGCTTTGCCAGCCACAGAGATAGTGGTAGCTTTTCTTCGTCGTCTTCGTCCTCCACAGTGGCGTCTTTTCATATCAACAACACATCCTTCGTAAAACCGGCGTGCCGGAAAGCATTGCGGATTGTTGCTGATGTCACCTGTCTCCATGACTTTTCCAACAAAATTATTGCTTCCAATAGAGAGATGTTGTATTCCCTTCGTAGTTCTCTAAAATATGCATCACTAGCTGCTTCCTATAGCGGGACTTCAGGCTGCAAATAACGCCCTGGTCCATGGGCTGCAGCACAGAAGTCGTATTTGGAGGCAAAAAAATGAGCTTAATGCACTTAAAGTTTAAAGTGGGAGAACTGGAAAAAAAAAAAAAAAAAAAAAAAAAATCAGTGGAAATGAAATTTGAGTCCACTATAACTGAACTGCCATTTTCTCAGCTGTCCACTATAAGCATGTATAATAACATTAGTTAAATGGGAGTCCTGTCGGGGCCATTAAAAAAGTTCACTATAATCGAGTGTTCACTATATCCCGGGTTCATTATATCAGGGTTCGACTGTATATCTCAGTGGATGTGATTATTGGAAACCTTGGCTTCCCTCTTATTAAAGATGATCTTCTGTGTCCAGTGAAAAGAATAATGGACAATCCCTATGAAAATGGAAAACTCAGACAGAAATTGGTTTGATGCAGTTCTTACTAGTCATCTAGAAGGTAAAGAACGAGTTGCAGAGCAGCTTACTGTAAGCAGGGCCCTTGTAACAGAAAAGCAGATCGGAAGCTAGTTTGCAAAGGTGAAACCTTTTTTCCCCAGAGAACATCCACTGTTGGATCCAATGCAAATATTTAATGCAGACGAATCCTCATTCAATCTGTGTCCACAGTCGGGAAAAGCGTTGGATATAAAAGATGAAAAAAATGTTTATGAAATGATTAGTGGCTCAGGGAAAGAACGAGAAACGTATTTACATGTAAAAAAGAATAAACAGGAATAAAAGGATGGTAATTAACCGACAGTTTCAGAATACTCAAAGTATTCCATCATCAGGGACGACACAAACATTTACGCCATCAAAACACTTAGGATGACACAAGGTGGAAATACATAGTAGTAGTGAGGGGAGTAAAGGGATTAGGAAGGTTTAGCAATAGATATGCATAATTACCATCATTTTATTCCTGTTTATTCTTTTTTACATGTAAATGCATTTCATTTTCATTTTATTTTAATACACACACATGTTAAGCCTTCTCGTTCATAGCATTGTTTCCGCCCTCCGTACACTCTACCTGAGACTCGTGTATGTCCTTGCCAATACTTTCCTCCTTTGGTATATTATACATGCACAACTAATTTATTGCTAAACTTCCCTAATCCCTTCACTCCCCTCACTCTCACTATGTGTTCCCACCCCTTGTTGTTCTAAGTGGTTTGTGGTGGCCTATTTGTTTGTACCGTCCCTGATGATGGAATACACTCAGTATTCCGAAACTGTAGGTTAACTACCATTATTATGTTAAGCCTTCTCATTCAGGGAAAGAAGCATGGACAGTTTTAATTACAGGCAGAAAAACTGCCTGTTTAACTGTTTATGGATGGAGATAAATTCCATCTTAGTATGCACTCAAGTGAGTTTTCCTCTCAGAAACAAATCATGTTAATTACTTTATATCCAAATTCAACGCACATTCTACAACCATGTGACATTACTGTTTTTAGACCAATGAAGATTTCGTGGAAAAATTGTCCATAAATAGAGAGCTGAGCACTCATATGAGACAGTCACAAAACAAAACTTGCTCAGTTGTAGAACATCATATCATTGGTCAAACCAGAAACTATTCAGAATTACTGGGCTGTTTCCTTTTGATGCTGATAGTGTCAATTACAGCAAATGTGCTCCAAAGAGATTCTGACACATATAGCAATCCCAGCATCCCAAATATTGAGATGAAATGAAAGAATGATGTGAAAGTTATTCTAGGGTATCTCAGTTAATTAGAATCTTTGATTGCACAAGAAAAACAGATTTCAAGGCTTGCTTTAATGAATCTAGAGAATGGGATGGTAAGAATGTGCTAGAGATATGTACAATGTCTGGATGGGCATAAAACATGAAGGCCTTTCACGAAATTCACGTCATTTATCACCTCCATCAGTATCAGCAACATTCCCTGCGGATCAATCACTTCAGACCAGAAATGAAATAACACAGACCAAAGTTGGATTGGATGTAGGTCTATAGGATGAGGAAACTACTTCAGGTGTCGGCAGTCCTTTTAAAAGAGCACTGTTCTGGCCTGAAAAGTGAGAAAAGACTACGGAAAACTGAAAAGGCTACCATTGGTGATCACATCAAATGAATGGAAGAAATACTGTATGAAAAAGGAAAAAAAAGAAAATTCAAATGGAGCAGGAAAAGAAAAAGAAATATCTTATCCAGGAGACAAAGAAGAAAGAAAAAGAGCACTAAAAAAATTAGAAGAACAAATCCAAACCACCTCAGAAAAGACAGAGTTAAGTTCAGAAACTGACACTGAGTCGCCGACATCTGGGATGATTCTGGTGATAATATTGTATTGCCTGACTAATGATGATGGCGACAGATGACTAAGAGAAGACAAAAAAGAATCAAATCATATTCGATTAGAAATGTATTATGCAGTACATTTAGATGATCATTTGTCTTCAGGAGATGTGTTGGATGAAATTTCCGAAACAAGTAATGGAAAATGCCTACAACTTCCCATCTAAATTTGATATCCAAGATGTTGACGTGTCATTCATTTTGCATGGCCCAATTAAATTGATGGGTACTGGACCTTTCACCATTGATCAAAATCAATTGTTAAAAGTTCATGCAGCAAGTAGATAGTTTAAATTAAACAAAAAATGATCTTAGTTTGGTTAAATAGCACTTGTAAAACAGGAACACTACTTATTTTGTTTTATATTTATGACATTTCTTAACAATCCAATGGAATTGTGTATCACCATAATAATAAATATTTAAAAACACAAAGGTTTCAAATCATTATTTTACATGAATAGATCGTTATACAAAAATATACATAAAAAAAGTGTCGTTTCGATTAGACATGGGAATCTTTGTCAATCTGTCCGTTACAATTCAAAAAGTTGTGTTAATATAATACTTGATCAAATATAAAATGATTCTTTAAAAGTTAAGACATTTCTTACCGTTCAACTATTAAAACAAATGCACTTAAGAACCATATCAACATCGACGGTTTGAAACGTGGTGATAATTTTTAAATTATTTAGATTATTTTAATTGTAATGTGTTTTTAATAGTTGAACATTTAATTTTAACCAAGCACATTAAAAGATTTTTAACATTTCTTAACATTTGAATTTAGTTTTCTTTGTAATGTAGTGTTGTGTTTCTGTCAAGGGGTGTTATTCTATTACTATACTTTGATAGAGAACTGTTGTGTATTAATGCCATATCATTGTTTTAAGTGTTCCCTTTGATGTGAAAGGTGAAAAATAAATATATATTTTTAAATGTCTGTTTCTGGTTTTGAGTGTTTTCATTACTAGAAATCACAAGTTAGTGGCCTGTCCATTTCTGGCATTAAAAATGTTAAGAAAGAAGTTATTATTTTTAAATTACTAGAAATATAAGCTATTCACTTTGGGGAATGTTGTTGGGATGTGTGCAAACTTAAACATCTGGAAGGTAACTGAAAAATGCATTAATGTCGAGTAATAATTCAGATGAAGAAAATTCTACCTTAACATATCCATTACTGGGTATCTCACCTTACAGTAGAAGTAGTGTTTTTGTATTTTATTTTCCATTTCTGAATGGATTTGGTATCGGATAAGATTATTTGTATTCTGATTGGCAACAGAATGATTAATTACTTGCAACAAATTTATAACCTTATTGAAAAAAATAGAATTCTAACAAATACATTAATTTTTTCTTATCAATTGAAAAATATTTGAAATAGAACTAAAAAAAACAAAAAAATATCAAGGTAACTTTCAGACTAGAGAACCAACTCAATTTCTCTATCCAAAAAATAAAATACAACAATACTAGAGCAAAAAGAAGTAGTGTACATTTTGAAATGCATAAACAACGATTTTTAGAAAACAGAGTTGAGGAACCTAGAAGAGCACTGAAACAAGCATACATTGATCATTATTACACCTAGAAACATGCATGAAAACATCCCAACCAGATTTTACTAATGTAAACCAGATTATCTTCAATATAAATTGATACTTTCATGTGAACATGTTTAGAATCTTATCATTTCTTAACTAAAAGACCATACAACACTGGTCCTTCCGTTAAAAACATACTTGGTTACTTGTAAGAGTAAAAATTTAATTATAAACAACTACCACTATTACACTTCCTAGCAAGAGTTACCGAATGGAAGCAATCTACTTCTCCCCAAGTGTAAAAACAAAAATGGACCTTTCCACAATTAACATGTTGTGACCACATTCTGATAACCCCTCATTCAGAGTTGAAAGCAGCTCAATGTTATTGTTTTTTTAATGTGTGAGATACAACATTTTGTTTATTATTATTATTATTATTATTATTATTAATACGAAGTAATAAGTCAGAAAAAAAAGTCTGTTCAAACTGCCTGGAAACTTGTAGTGAAGTCTAAACTGTTATTTTCTTTTTAATGCATTTTTTTTTCAATTATCTGATGCAGCTGAATCTGAAATCAAGGCTGATCAAGAATATTCTATTATTAAACTAATATTAGTAATAAAACTGTCCATTGCTATTCAGACATTTTTTTTTGTAATGTATTGTTTTTCTTTATAGGAAGGTCCTTAGTAAGAATGACTGATGTTAATTTACAAAAGCTGGGAATCGACGATGACACACACAGGTAACGTTGAATTGAAAAGAACTTGTAATAGTTAAATTATATTTACTGATGCTTGTAGTAATGTCGATTGATTTTTTTGTATAAATTAAGTCCAACAGTCTTTAATTATTTTCTGTCTACTTAGAAAGATGTTAAGTATTGAAAAGTGAAGATGACAAGCTTTTAACTCAAATATAAACAAACTGATGTAATATTGAATATTCTATATCTTACCTGTTAAATTTTTTCAGATTACTTTTGAAATGAATATTATGTATATATATATGTGTGTGTGTGTGTGTGTGTGTGTGTGTGTGTGTGTGTGTATATATATATATATATATAAATACAAATGACAAAACTTGAATCGCCATCTTTTCAAGTTTCGTGATGCAAATATTTCATTCAATGATTTGCAATTTAAAATTCAGAATGTAAAGAATATAAGAATAAAATTAACTTACATTACTAAACATATAAAATTTGCCGGACAGCTTCCTGAAATTTAAAAACCAAATTAATTTCAAAAAGCTGTTTCTGTGTAAGTATTAAAATTCGAATGTACCTACACGTCATCAGCGGCACCTGGTGTTGAATTTTGAAACTAAGCTAAAAAAATTTTTAGAAATAACATAACAGCGCTTTATTATAAGAAAATTGCTCTCTTTTTTAATATTTTTTTAGGTTTTTTAAATTTATTTTATTTTTTTAAATTATCTTTTAAATTATATGCTTTTTTTGGCTATATGTATAAAAATCTTTCACATATATATACATATAAAAATTATTTATTTTATACACATAAAAAAATTATTTATTTTACATACATACAAAAAAAAAAAAAAAAAAAAAAAATTAATCATTTTACATACATACATAAAAAATTTATTCACTCCACACACATACATAGAAAAATTATCCATTTCCCATACATACACAGAAAATTTCTTAAAACATACTACAAAATATTAAGAGCAAAAGATGACAGTTATCAATTCAAACTTAAAACTTCCTCAAATAGAGGATTTAATTCTAAGTTGTCATATATATACACACACACACACACACATATACAGTGTGACTTCCGCACAATTCGCTATTTTGAACATTTTTAAAGATTTTTGTCGATATTGCAAAAATTGTTCGCTTCCACGGAGCGCAGTAGCTTACAAGCACTTACACATTGCTGCCTAGAATAGCGGACTTGTTGTGACGTCACTAGGGTTGAGATGCGGTGGCGGGGGCCGAATATCATATTTAACAGGTTTAGTCTTGCGTTAGGGTGCTTGTTGATGCGTTGTGTGTTTTGCCAATTTATTTGTTTATGTTTAAATATTTCGCCCTTATAAATTTATAAACATGAGTGAGAAACAGAGAAACTGCAGTGATGATACGAACAAAAAGAAATTAAGGACTCAAACTTCATACGATCAAGACAAAGATGGAAATAATTAAATGTTTTGAAAGCGGTGAATCTTTTGCTTCAATCAGCCGTTCGTAAGACAAACAGGTCTACGATATGTTCAATTTTGAAAAGCAAGAATAAAATTAAGGAATACGTTCAAAATTGTGGAAATATATCTTCAAAGAATATTTCCGAAGACACGGCATTGTGATGGATGAAATGGAAAGATCTTTGTCATCATGGATTAATGATCAACATCAAAACAATGTTCCTTTGAGTTTTTCCATTATTCAAGCTAAGGCTCTTAGTTTGCATGAAGATTAAAAGAAGATTCTAAAAGAAGATTCTGACACGGTGTTTCAAGCAAGTAATGGCCGATTCGACAAATCTCAAATCTCAAATATTAAACTCACTAGAGAATCGACTGATGCAGATAAAGAAGCTGCAAAAGAATTTATTTCTTCATTGTCCAAAATTATGGTAGATGGAGAATATTCTCCTAGCCAAATATTCAACGAACGCGACTATCATGGAAGAATGTGATCCCAATGGAGAACGTATATCTCAAGTATGTAGGGCGATTGAGAAAGACATAGCATGTTATAGAACTCTTTATTAAGAAAAGAAAAAAAAAAAGGGTGGTAATCAACTAACTCTTGACAAGTTTATAAAGAAAACACCTGAAAGCACTTAAACACGTCTCGTTAACTTAATTATGTTGTATTTTAAAATACAATTTTTGTTATTTTGTTTTTACATTCCTCTACTTTCGAACACATTTTCAGGAACCAATTATGTGCGAAAATCGAGGGCTGCCTGTATGTATGTATGTATGTGTACCTTTTGAATAGGACAACACATTCACTTTTAATCGGATTGCAAAAGTAATTTAAGAAAAAATAAAGAATCTTTTTTAGCATGATGTGATTATTGCTAATTAAATTTAGATTTATTCTGAGTTTAATTTCGAAAATCTGTTTAACTTTGGAGAGAATGTGGCAAATTATTCAAAGGCCTCTTGATAGTCGATTATGAATTCATTACACATTGTCGCTGATTATGCTAATTTTAAAATCCATATTTAAAGGTCTCCTATGAATTTTGTTCTATATGATAAGATAGGAGAAAGTGTTTAAATAAGTCTGAAATTGTGACTTCATTGTGCAAATTCTTTCCAGAATTAAGAGTTGTAGTTGAAGAAAAGCATATTTATTGTTATCCCTTACTATTATTAATTTTTTTAATTTTTTTTTTAGTTGGAAGTTATTACTATTTGGTGTTAATTTATTACTATAATACTGCCTGCACAGCTTAGTATTAATAATTTTGCAATTTTTATTATTATTTTACTTGAAAATTTATTCTATATCTTTTTGTAATTTCAGAGACGAACTTTGGCGGGAAATTTTAAAGCTGAGACTTAAGACCGACATTTTGGAAATGCGGGATTTGGAGACAAAATCCAGCCACAAAAAATAACATTTCTGCCACCTGTAAAATAACGAGCTTCAGAAATTTATGCTTTTTACAATTTGTTTCACTGAATTAATTTGTTCCAATCTTTGGATTAGTGTGTCTGCTGTCATTCATTGTTGGCTCATTAAGTAAAGGATGATTTTGAATGTGGATGTAATGTAATTCAGTAGTTCAGAAACTGAAATGAAAAAACCCATTAAGTAATATATGTTCGTTTATACATACAGCTTAAAATATTAAAAAAATATTTTAAGTAAATTACAAATTCCCACCAGAAATTTAATGAATACTGAAGTGTTGCTTAAGAATTAGACTTAAAAGTTTCAGTGTTTGTGATGATAGTTTTAATAAAACATCGGCTTTGGAAAGCTTTTCTGGCAAATGAAAACCAAATATAATATTACGGTTTGGTATTGTACGCTTCTTAATTCTCTTCTTTTATTAAACTTTGAGTAAATTTTTGTCTTAATTTAACAGCTTATTTAAAAATCTTCCGCTGCTCATTAACAACCCAGAATACAAAAAATGAAAATTCTGTTTCAGATTGATATAATTTTTGTAGCAGACCACTCTATAAAAAAAAAAAAAAAAATAACATTACCTTTTATTCGATGATACTTAAAAGAAAGTGTATTGAAAGTTTTTGGATTTACTTTTTGAAACCTTACAATAGGCAAATTTCGATTCAAAACATGAAAACTTAAAAATAGAAGAAAAAGAGTTAACAAAATTAACACTATGGTTTAATGATTATGTTTAGATTTTTCAAATAGTACTTCTGACCACCAACCGATTGCTCTTACAAAAGCATGGATTTGTTTACTTGGGTTTTCTCTATCAGAACATCTTCTTTTGGCTATTGGTCAAACCAATGATTAGTTGTATTGTTATTCTTTTAATCTTCCCAATATGTAACTGTCTTTCAT
Source organism: Thereuonema tuberculata (assembly GCA_023159025.1). Lineage (NCBI taxonomy): Eukaryota > Metazoa > Arthropoda > Chilopoda > Scutigeromorpha > Scutigeridae > Thereuonema > Thereuonema tuberculata. Next base: position 23,562,238 of record JAFIDM010000002.1, read on the forward strand.
GACATTTAACCTCAGCTAAAGATGATTCTGCTGTTGACAGGTCAAAACTATCATTTTTTTTTTAATATATTTTAATTTATTGTCGTTTTTAATGAAAAAAAATTAACTATGTATGAATTCACAAATTTTAATTCATATTTGATATTTTAACTATTACAACTTTTACATGTTAAATCAATATTTTAAATTTTGAATTGAATTTGTAATCTCTTAACAGTAAAGATTTGAACATCATAATACAACTATTAAATTATACAGTAATTAAAAAAAAAAATAAGTAGATAAGAAATTTACTTATGAAATATTAAACACTATCCTGTAATTCATGAAATTATAATTTTGAAATTTATTTGTTGTTAAATTCCTAACAATTGTGGCTACTTTTCTAATTGTAAAAAGGATACGTATACAAACATATATTAATATATAAATGATATATGCCACAAGTATTTTTTATATTTTAATTTATTAAGTAGCTAAGGACACTAGATAAAATTTATATTAGTTTTATTTATATAAATAATTATAAATATCTATTAAAAATGTTATAGTGGATAAATGACTGACTTGCTCTCTTATCAGAATGGTGGATTTCTAGTTTTTATTAATCTGAGGAAGCCTTGTCTAAACAAGACAAAAAAAATATAAAAAAACAGAATTTTTGAAAGTTTATTCTTGTTTGCATGATATATTAGCTGCATTGTGTCTGGAAAGTTCCAGATTAATCAGGAATTTATTTCCGTTTTCAGTTCTCTCAAAGAAGGTCATGTCTTTAATTAATCGGATATTAAGCCTTTTTTAACAATTATTCAAAGATAATAGCAAAATTTTATGCGTGTGTAATACATTTATAAAACAAGAAAAAAAAGGATAAAAATGCACAGATTTAAAGGATTCGCTGAGCTATTTTTTGGGAATTTTATACCACTAACCCTAGACTGTTTCGAGGTTCATATCTCTCGTCAATTCATCCAGTACTCATAGCTCAGTGGAATCCAAAGAAACATATAAAAAAACAAATTAAGAATAAAAAAGGGCAATAAATTAATCCCGCTAGCTGATCACTTACCTTATGAAAGATTAATTGTAAAGCAAACATATACATAATAGCAAAATTTTAAGTGCATAATGCATATATAACAATAAAAATAAGGATAAAAACATACACATTTAAATTAGTCTTAATTATTCAAAGACTTGTTTCTGTATGTATGAAATGTATTAATACCTAAAAGTTATATGAACGATATTTGGATTTAATTAGAAAAATCCTTTGGTATTCAGTCAAAACTTTATTTTCAAAACTGTTTCTGCTTTAAAAATAAGAACTCATTCACTTATGATGTTCAAATTCGGATTAGTTTTGAAAAGATAGAGCAATCGAGAAGTTTTTAAAAAATGTTGTATGTTATTCTATTTAATCTGAATTTAAAATTTGTTGCCCCTTTATTTAAATAATGATAATAAAACAAAGCTATGCTGCATACTATGTTTAAAAATGTAGTTTTATTTTTTTTTTTTAATTTAAAGGAAATTAGTTTCTCCACTCTGATATTATTCAGTTAAATGATCTTTTTTTTATCAGGCAAGTTACCTGGTTGTAACTGAAAATAATAACACTATCTATAAATTAATAACTTTGGACCTAATTCAATGGTAAACAGTCCCATATATATATTTATTTTCAATTTGTTGTCAAACTAGTAATTTCAACAAGTTGTATTAGACATTTCTGATAATTAATGGTAAATTTTATTTTATCAGGTAATTTCTGAAGTGTAAATCATTGAAATTAAATCTGACTTCTCAGGAATTGAAAATAATACTGCTGCTTAATTTTGCAGTAACAACACTTACAGGCAATTGAATATAGAACTGTAATCTTTTCAGAGACTGTTCGGCTTAGTCTTGTATTCAGGGCGGCAGCCTGCCACAAGGCTGATGTGTCTGAACCCGAGTTTGAATTCCAGTAACAGTATGAATGTTTAATTTGCTTTCCTGTGTTTGTCTGCTTTTTTTCCCTTCAGGTCTGAATCCATTCCATAATGGTTTTCTGAGGAAGGCAACTGAACCACCACCTCAGTATCTATTCCCAGGATATCATTAGATCCTTCTACGGGTTCAGCATTATGGTAACTCAGAGATTCTTAAGACACGTACCTCTATAGCGGAGATCACACTAATGGCCGAGTGCACCAAAATTCCTTTAACTTTGATCGGTGCTAAAGCAACGATCAATTGACATTTTCTGTGCATGAACGGCTAACTCGCTGATCAGATGGTAAATTTTAGCATCTCGGAAACTGGCAAGTTAAATTTGCCGAATTCAATAAAAAATCTCCCGTCAGCCCCCGCGACAACCAATGTTTAAAGATGGCTGGCGTCGGCCTCGATTGAAACCGACTCCAGTGATTTTGATAATGAAATAGCTGTATTTATTCTTATTAAATATTCCGAAATAATGTTGAATAAGTTTACTTACTGTGAAGATTCTTATCGTGACATATCGTATCAACAATAAAAAAAATTCTGTCCACGTGTATTGTTTCTATTTCTTGGAGGCTGCCATTTTGGAACATACTGCACCTATGCACAGAAATCCAGAAGTAACGTTCATTATTGTTAACCAATCGCAGCCACTTTTATAAATACATTTCGATGTTTAGCGAACATCAGTAAATGACTCGCGAAACATTCTTTGGTGAACAGGAATTTTTACTTAACGGACTGTTATTCACTATTGCTTCCATAACTAATGACTGCTTCGTTTCCTGGTTGGTGTACTTAGTGTGTTTTTTCAGGAATACTATGTAGTGAAGACATCTGGAGATATTAACTACATGTCAATTTGGCTAAAGAAGAAACTTTCTATTGCTCTTCTAAATTCTCTCTACCCTTTTAACTTTCGTCTTGGAAAAACAGCAAAAGCGACTTAAAACAGACACTCTAATGTGACTTTCTTTCTGGGATTACTTCTTTACAAAAACCAATCTAATATAAAACATAATAAAATCTTTCCCAATATATTGAAATTTGCTAATTGTATGATAACTTTATTTAAGTATCCAAATGACTGTAAAATCATTTTCATTAATTGTTTTAGTAAAACTGATGCATTTTATTTTAACATTAATAAAAACTAGTGCCACTTAAAAGAGAAAACAAAATTTCCATCCCATAATCTCCAAATAAAAATAATTAAGATATTTGTATGCTTAAACTATAAATATTACTTGCAGTAGCTAATTGCAATTAAAAACAAAACAAAAACTTGCTTTTTTACAGTTCCCTTTCTTGAGGGCCCCCAGGACAGCGCATTTCAAACTCTCATTATCAAGGTCCACCGAGTGATTCTCTTGGATATAGCACAAAATTTCTTTTACTTTCGCTCCTTTGCCATTCTTTATTTTTTGCAGAGCCTCTAATACTAGGGGGTAGATATCGTCCCTGATCTGTTGGACTTCCTTACTATCGTCAGACATGTTTGCAGACAATCACAAACAAACTCAAGATTTGGAAAAATAGTGCTTAAAATGAAGTTTTCAATGGGTTTGAATCATTTCCAATTATTTTGGGCTTTCTTATTCAAATAACCGCACGTTAATTTTTTTTTAATATTTAATTTTTTTGAGTTTGAAATGCGCTGTCCTGGGGAACCTCAAGAAAGGGAAGTGTAAAAAAGCAATGAAGAAAACGCTGTTGGGCAAATACAAAAAAACTTGTCTATTATCCTTCACAAAAATCAAACACAATACTAGTAGCTGTAAGAGATCATTTCAGCTATATAGCATTTGAATTCAGTTAACAGTTTGTGTTATTATTTTTGAACCTGTAACTCAATGACAACCTTCTTGTACTTCACTAAATATATGTTTTAACAAACTTATAAAGTATTTATCACACATAATATGAAAACTATTTATTGATGCTCTTACGACATTTGATTGTTTTTTGTTTTTGGTTTAATTTAGTGGTTCTCTTATGAAAGATTTCGAAAGATTTTAAAATTAAAAAAAGCCAGGGATGATTTTCATTTAATTTTATTGGACATTTTTAAAATATTCTATATTTAGTTGATTTAAGACAATTATACATTAACAACCAAAATTTAGTCCTAGAGTAAGGTTTGTGATCGAAAATCTATTTACTTAGATCAGAACAAAAAGACGTTCAAAATACAGGGAAGATGCCTTCATTATTTAACTTTATTGAAAAGCAAATCTGTATCCTTTGAAAAAGTCTAAATTTTTCACCTTTAAACGATGACATAAGTTGCAGTTTGTTTTAGATAATTTTAAGTAATTTTACCTTACAAAGAATGTTAAACTGCAAGAATTCATAATAACCAATATCTAAATAGCCGTGCGTTAGGCTTGTGAATATATTGTAGGCTTAGTTTGAAAGACAGAAAACAACCAAACTTCTTAAGTCTAATTTTTAGGAAACATGTTTCCATTGAATAATTAAACAATACTATTGTAAATCAGTATTGTATGAGAAAGTTAAGCCATATCGAGTGAGTGATCCAGTTATAATGCATTCATAGTTGAACATGCTATGCGTCATTTTAACTGAACATTAGACTAGAAATGAATTTAAGAATTAAGATAATGAATGCAGAGATTTCCCGAAATGTATCAAAATGAAGAAAAAGATAATATTCTCTGTTTTGTTTTCCTTGTATGTTTGTATATGTTGCTTACATGTATCAGAATAACAGTTTCTACAGTAAAACTATTGAAAGCACTCAGACTTTTGTGTATTTTTGTTTAAACGTGAAGTACTTAACCCTTAACTACTCACACCCTATCTCATATCATAACTATTCGCGCAGTGTACTTTATTCACCATTGTATATACAGTATTTATTCAGGAATATGTTATGAAATTACCTTAAAACCCGGCCAGTTCTGCTCTAGTTACTTTCTTTTGTTGTAGGATGTGCACATCACATTTCACATCAGTTTTTGAATGTTCTCTGCAGACAAAGTCATTGCAAGAAGAGCATCTCATCGTCACTTCCTACTTCCTCAGACGAATCTCCTGCCAGCAGCATTGACTTTATTGTGTCAATGTGTAAACTTGCTAATTCCTTCATGAGCTATTTAGTGTATTAAAATCTTTTTACTTAAGTAGAAACAGTACATATTACAACAGAACTATCCTAATATAAAAGAACATTTGCCATGCACTTGCTTTGTATACATTTACTTATGATTAGGCAGAGATTTTCATGATACTGTTTTTTCCTGAGCTTCATTTTCCATTGAATATACTGTAATTTGATTCAAAGACTGTGGCTTTAATTATATACATATAAATGCATTTTAGCACCCTTTCATAGATAGTCTGTTAATAATGATGCATTGATGAGGTTAACGATAGCAATTTCTTTGCAATTAAAGATATTTCTCAGATAATGTAAATCTTTACAGAGAAATATAAAGGTTTTTTTTTTGGTTGGATGGGCCATTTTTTATATCTTCAAAATATTCAAAAATCACAATTTAAATAATAAAATTCAGATCTTATTTATATATTAATAAGTATGGCAAATAATTGATATTACTAAATAATTCAGAATTTTAAATTTTATAGTAATTTCTAAGCATTAAGAATTTTATTATACACTGTAAATAAAAAATTAAGAAAACTTGTTCAGTCAAATATTTGCTATAATAAAAATAACGTCAAGCATATACTTAAAATTTACTGCAGAATCCAGTATTTTTAAGCGAAAAGTTTCTCATTGTTTACTATTTCATTGAATAGGTCGATTTACTGAAAGCAATGACATGGCATTCATTAAAAAATCTAATTTACAAGAGAAAAAAAATGCTAATAAAGCCCAAAACAGAAGAAAGAAGGAAAAGGTCTTAAGGAATCTGAATCGATGTTCTTGCCACAGGGTCGACAGCAACATGTTTTTCATTTAAAAAGGAAAAAAAAAAAATCTTTTATTGCCTCTGATGATTTTGTAAATCACATATGCGTTAGATTTATCATAGATCATGACAGAAACGTAACAAAACTGATAAGAAAATTGGCTTCCATTTCCCTATGTAATGTCCTATTAAGATCTGGACACAGATTTTCCATTTATCAGTACATGAACACGAGAATAATTAAAAAGCATAAGTGCAATTAAGATTAGGATTATTTTTTATTTTTTTTTCAATTACGTAGAGTGTATGAAATGGTAAAAATATTAGAATGATTTACAGTAAAACCCCGATTATCCGAGTTTCCGCTTTAACCGAGCTATCAAATATTTCTAGGATTTTTTTTTTGGTTCCTCATTTTCCATTTTTAAAACTACCGAAAAAAATTCTGAACTTGATCTCATCAATCAACAAAGAGGATATATGTGACTGGATAAACGCTGACGAACAACAAGACATTACAGATGAAATGATCGTCAATAAGGAAAATGAATCTAGCGATGATGATGAAGACAGTGACGATGAAAATCTCCCATACAGATAGACTAAAAGCTATTGAATATATAGAACAACAAGAAGAAGCGACACCAGCAATTCTGTTATCCTTAAAAAAATGGAGAAAACACAGCTGCAGATAAACACCAAAGTAACGTAAAACAAAAAACAATTAAAGACTTAAGTAAAAGAACTCTTTAATTATCGTAACAATATGAATTGCCTGTGGTATATCTGTATAACTTTTGTATTTGTTAAAATGTACATTTAAAGCTACACGAATTATTTTATTTACAATTTTCACTTTAACCAAGTTTTTCGGTTATCCAAGTTAGTCTTGGTCCACATTAACTCGGATAATAGGGACTCTACTGTATTTATTTTCTATTGTAAAGGTTTACACTTAACGTAAGTGCTCATCATATTGTAAAAACAGCATATGTCCAGTATGCAACTATTATCAATCTTAGCCTCCGCTGCTCAGAACAAGATCTCCAATCTTCAGATTTGGTGTATCTGATTGCACTCAGGGACCCCGCATCAAATTCAGGACCCAGGTACCAAATGTAGTAACGGGCCCTCTCCCACTTTATGGCTAAAATCAGATTTTTAGACAAAAATAGCGCGGAAACCCCACACAATTTCAAATCTCTCTATTTTAAACATGCCACACACACACAGTTACTAGCACTATTTTTGGAGTAAATTAATTTAACACCAATGTTTACTGTTTCCGGCTCTACTCAAAAGTTTTAAAAAAGTTTGGAAAAATTCAATTCTATGCAAACATTGTAATGCAGAATAGCTCTATGCATATAATTAAAGCAGAAAAGCAGTTTATATATTGATAAAATATAGACTTGATAATAAAAGACCTAGAAGTGATAGACAAATTCATATAATTTCTTTTTTTCAGTTAAGACCTCAGCTGAGGCCCCTTTGACGGCCGGGCCCTGGTGCTCAGGGACTAACTGACCCCACCCTTGTGGGGGCCCTGATTGCATTTTAACAAAGGCCAAAGAGTGTCGAGATATTCACTAGTCCATCTTTCCCAAAAATGTATGTTCATTGAGGAAGTCATCATCTAGTGAGACAATGAACAAAGAAAGGCGATATTCTGGAATAATTAATAAATCGTGTCCAATCAAAAAACTATCTAGTGTTAAAACATCGAATCCATGTGAATCATGTGACAGACTACATAATGGATGCAACTTTACAATAGCTTTAATGTGAGCCAATAACCATTTTAATTCTCAAAAGAAAGCTTTCTCCACACTCAAGTAATATTGGCAGATTTTATAAGTACTTTAAAAATGCATCCAAATAATTATCTGTAAGGGTTTATAAATCCAATTACTTAATGCAATGAGAGCTCATAAGATAGCTCATCTCTGATGCACACATAGAACTTAACCTAAATTTCTTCATACACCAACAACATTTTCTGAATAATATTGTGTGAGTCCACACCAAGATGAGAAATAGTCAGAAGTTTCTAAATAATATTCAAGTAGAAGAGGATGAAATAACATGTAGTGCACAAATTATATAATACACACATTTGTAGTTTTTCAAATATTGCACGTTTTTGCTTTTTCTTTGGTACACTTAACATTCTATGTAGGGGCTTTTCTTACATTTTCCTCCTGTATTCATAGCTACTGTATGAAAAGGATGAGTATCCTGTAATCAGCGTTCTGGAAGTTCATTATTGGTCGAATGATAGAGATAACGCAATTTGAAATAATATTTACATGATGTCATACATATGTCAATGGACTTCCAAGTACTAACACGTGAAACCCTTTCACATAATCACTGTTTTCATTAATATTCATAATGTAATTAGCCACAATACTTTCAATACTTACAAGGAGATATATTAAACTACTACAGAACTTAATGAAAAAAAAACATTATTCATCAATTTTAATCTAATAATCAACAGTAAATGAGTATATTTTTAACAATTTTATTAGTAAATAACCAACTATCAATTACAGATGTTCGATCAAAACCACTTTTAAAGGTGTAGTTAATGACTAATAATGCTTTCAAGCTTTGAATGTAAACTGCTGAGGCAAAATCAAAAGTCAACATATCACACAATATGCATCATGTCCCAAGACCCAATAAATCATTAAGTTTTTAATTTGAGACAAAACTGTTTCTTTTGTTAGTATCAGACAGTTAAAGTGAATGAAAAACCATGCGTGCTAGGCAACCATTACAAACCTAACACTAATTGTCAGAGTTTTCTTAGCGTTAAAGACAACAGGCATTTCAATCATTCAGTCCATTTGACAGAAGTTCAGGACCATTACTGTACCACTTTTATAGCAAGAACCCACCAAGCTGAAGAAGTCAAATGATCTGATCTTGCAAAAGCACTGTCTCATCGAAAGTGTTCAAAGATCATAAAAAGACCTTTTCTCAGGACCTGCATGGCAAAAGGCAATTCATGATCTTCTTTTGCCAGTTGGAGTAAACTGCAAATGGCTCAAAAAGGGCTACTGATCCAACCATGTCACTATATTTCATTGATATACTATAGCCGATTTCTCCAAATAGTATTATGCTCACATTTTAATTGGTTTCAGTTGAACTTAATCCAGGATGCAGCTTACGACTATTTGCTAATCTAATATCTAAATTTAGTTAAAATCTCTACAACATCAGCTCATAATGTTGGAATGGTGTAAAGAATGCGTTAAGTGAAACATCATGAATAGTCTTACATGCCACCAAAAACAACTATAATAATTGTGTGGTTTGAAACAATGATGCAGACTAACAACTAGATATTTGGAATACTATGAATTTGTGGTATTTACTTTTGGCTAAACCGGAGAATACGTTACTGCTAATCTTTGTAAGGATACAATTGCACAGGAATACATGATGGGGCATACTGTTATCTCAAAATCGCAGTTAATCAGATGAGGGTTAGTTTTCTAGTAAAAGATCATGCAATACAATTTTTAAATAAGCTTAACTGCAAACCTTATTCTACGTTTTCACTAGTTAATCGAAAAACTAAAACTCGTACCTTAAAAGTAGTGCCAAAGCAGCCATCTTGTCAAAACTCAACCACAGTCAAAAACAGGCTAGTACCGTAATCTCTGGTTTCACGTTTTTAACTCTGATACTCTCTCTAATTTTCTTTTTAAAATAACGTTTAGTGTGTGTGGTTTGAAATCTTTATTGGACAAGGACATTCGTTAAAAATTACGAGTATTGCACATTAAAAAATGATCAATTCATGTATTAAAGTTAGAAAAACAATAAAATACTTATCAAGGACAATTTCAACCTGCTAAAGCAGCTGATAATAACGCGACAGTTAGCAGATTGAAACTGTCCTTGATAAGTATTTTATTGTTTTTCTAATTTAATACATGAATTAATCATTTTTTAATTTGTAATACTCGTAATTTTTATGAATGTCCTTGTCCATAATTTTCTTTCTAAATGCTGCAAACATCTGACTACTTGCTGACTTGAGTACCCAAGTTCAGAAAATTCTTATTCAAAAGAATATGTAGCCACATTTGCAGAACTACTGCAAGAAAATCAATTCGCAAATTGTTGTTCAATAATTAATTCATCAGGATCTTTCAAGAGTTCATACTGAACACTTTCATTTTTCCAAAATGAACTCTTCATTTTGTTGATACTTATAGTTCAAACATGACTTGTCACTGTTTCTGGATATAGACAATTTACCTGTAATAAATTGGAAAATAGTTATCCAATGCCCACTTTTGGCAGTAATGCCATTTGGTGCCGCACAGACCAGTAAAGACTGGTAAGGAGAAGATGGGAAGTAGCTGTCGTAGCATTCCGGACATCAGTCAAACTAGGGCAACTATAAAGATGTTGAGTCTTATTCTGTGTAGGTGGATAGGAAGATAATCGTGGCCAGTCAATGTATGGAAGCACATGAACATGGCGTGGAAGGTCTTGTTGAACAGGTCCACGCTTGGCCAAGCATTCCCAGCTTTTACCTTCTACTGCCATGGCGAGGGTTGTATGTGTTTTTGAGTCTATCATATGCTGGAAATGTGTCTTGGCTGAGGCCAATTTTGCTATACATTGTGAAAGGCATGCCCCCATTTTAGCTTAAAAATCCACTTTATTATTACCATAAATGCCTATAGGGCTGGGGATTCATTGTAGGACCAAACACCAGCCCTTAACCCTTCAAGCCGGTAAGACGTACACGTGTACATTCGCCTGGGTCTGCCTCACAACCGGTTTGACGTACAGGGGTACGTTCTCTGCAGGGGTAGATAATTGGCACCCCCCCACCCTTGCTGTCAATGTTCCACTGACCGAGAGATAATTACTTAAGCTTATAATTCACTGGCGGAATTTAAATTTCTGCACTATATTTTAGCCCTTAAAAATTTTTCTTTCAGTTTTTTTGTTTTCTAAATAAAAAAAAAAATACCGATTGAAAGACATTCAGAAAAGAAACTCGCCGGTCTGAAGGGTTAATAGCCAGCAGATCCACTGCTGCCTACATTGCAGTGTATGGTTGCAACCAGTACCATAATTACATGAATAAGCGAGGATAGCTGTTCGTGAATCTATTAGAAAAATAGCGTTTTAGTCAGGTGCTGTACTTCTGCCAGTAATCCAGTCACTTCCCCCTTATAATTACTGAGGGGTGCACCAACAGCAATATGACCTTAAAAAAAAAATGCAATAATAGGCTCCTGTATTTCTTGTCCCAGGCATTGATGATCTGTCAATGTAGATGTGGAGCCATTCAGATGAAGGGTAATGGCTGTGTATAGTTTGGAGATTGCTTGGCGTAGTTCAGTATCATTTGATATTGTTTTAGTCTTAGAAAGGTCCTCCAAGCATAAATCTGAAAATGCTATGCATTGCACATCAAAAATACGTTTTGCATAGCAATACAGATTACTGTTATAAACAAAAGGAAAGACACCATCTTTGAGCAATATGCCACCAGACAACATGGATAAAAAATAATAAAAAAAAAAGGAATCAGCCAAAACCAAATGTTGATATTCATTGATAATGTTTTCAGGCAATGGTGATGTCAGCATATCATCAGTAATTTTAAAACCATTACTTCAATATTGGACCAATAGAAATATGTGGTTTGAAGTTAATGAAAATATTCAAAAATCCCTTATTTGCAATTCTATTAAATCAAAATTAAACTATGTGCAGTATTTCGTAACAAATCATGTTTGAGCACCTCTTTTTAATTACATAGATTGATAGATGCCACAACTATACAACATGCATCATCCCAGTACAGAAAAGAAATATTAACCTAGCTGAACAATTTTAGCTTGCTATAATTCATCACTCAATGTTAACCGGTGAATTAAATTTAAAATCAATAAATGCAACTTTATAGTAACTTGAGAAACTTGAGTAACAAACTTGAGAAGGACTTTCAATGAACACAACTTTTGCAAAGGTACATCTCACTCTACTTCAAAGATTTGATTTTTTTGGTAACCTTTTCATCAGGAAGTAATTAGCTTTCTTCTTAGCATCGATGTATTGAATGAGATACAAAAAAATGCAAACTTTTTCAAACTTTGCTCATGAAAAAAAAAAAAAAAAGTTTAATTTTTGCTAAAATTGAAGAAACTTTTTTTTTATTATTAACACTTTTATTCAAATTAAATTTACTTGGCAAATTTTGCCAATTCCTTGGACTCACTTGTCAGCTTAATTTGAAATGTCAGTTTTGTAATGTTTTGATGTAATTTCACCATTCTGAGATATTTTCAGAACGTGCACTTGTTATTCAAAGTCAATTAATATATATTCAAAGTTTCACAAACTAATATAAAACCAGACAAATCTTCAATTTTGATATATCTATATTTTTAAAAATACATTCAATCTATTGATTCCCAATAAAAAGTTTTGGCATGAATAATTTATCTAAAAAAGAATTAGCATTATCTTAGATAACGCTAATCATCTTTATTTCATAGCATTTAACTAACAGTAAACTAACGAATATGAATTATAACCAGATTCTGGCCACTCCAAACAATTGGATAATTATCTTCGGAAGCATTTAAAGCTTTTAACTATTTAAAATGCCGGATTATTAACAGCCCATAATAGAATTTCTAAACATTATCCAAGAACGACTTATTAAACTGGAAAAGTATCCTGAAATGTGAACCAGTTCCCAAGTTTGCCATCGAAATGCATTAGCATTTGGATGAGGGGCTAGTCTGAAGAATACGGTACTAGCCAATAGGAAGGCTTCTAAGGATTCAGCGCCGACGGGGTGTTTTTCTGCTTCCGCTTAATTGTTTATTCCGATTATTTAGCCTAAGAAACAAATTTCATCCGAATGAGGCCCGAAGGACCGAAGAGTTTATTCCGATTAGCTGTAGATTAGGTAAAGTGAGGTCTGCTGAGCTGCAGGATGTATGTATTGGTAACTTTTGAAACAATTTTTGTCCTTCCAAATAGTTCCAAAACGGCCATGTTTGACGACGCGAAACAAAACAACCAAACTCCCGGTACCGTAAAGTGCAGTCTTACCGGATGAGGATAATCTCGGATGAGCGCTATTTGAAAGAAATGAACTCTTTTCAGTTCACTTTTCAAATCAACTTCCAAATTAATTCTCTTTTCCAAATAAAGTAATGGATCAGACAATTATATTTCTTGAATAGAAGGTAAAAACAAAGATTGATACATTTTTAACGCCATAAAGAAGTTCTAGAAATATCTTGAAACAACGTACCCGCATTTAAGATTTTCTTAAAATATCAGACTATCATAAATCGTTTTTTTTACATTTTTTTCTTAGATTAATTACACAGTTTAAGTTTATTTCACTGTCAGTTAACTTGGATGAATCCATTTCAAATTAGGTGAAAGTGCAGTGTAATGGGTTGTGAGTTGCTAATTGGGCAATTTATCTGCATTAACTGACCAATTTGTACCATAAATAACTGAAATAATTTGAATTTACAAAATAAAATACCAATTAAGTCACTAATAGAGAGGGAAACATAATAAACCAAGAGGGGAAAAGGTACTTTGATGTGAATCCCAAACGATGTGTTCTTGCCCCGTAACTCCATAGCAAAATGTTATTTTTCATTTCAAAAAAGATCTTTTTATAACCTCTGATGACTCTAAAAAGCACGTGATCACACATGCGCAGACGAAGTAACAAATAAAAGAGAAGTGAGCACAGAAATGGAAACTAAAAGAAAAAAATTTGGAAACTTGAAGCCGATTTTTTTAAATTACTTTTTCTTTGTTGTTAATAATGAACAATTGAGAAATTAGTTAAATCACAAAAAAATAAAATAAAATAGAACATAGCAGCCATATGCAGCCGTGCACTTGGACAATGTGGGTTTTTCTTTCCATTTTTCTTGCTTTACATCACTGCAACTTATTTAATTCAGTGTGAACAAACTATAACAGAAAAGTAAAAAAAAAAACTACAAGGTGGCCTTAAAATAACTTTCTCTGTTTAGAGGCATCTGCAGCGAAAACTAATGAGCGGAATGAAACCAAAATTCAGATATAGTCTATAGACGGCATGGGGAGAAAAATTCTGTAAAAAAAAATTAGTACCAAAAGTCGCCGATAGGAGAAAATTTGTCACTGTCGGAACCAGTAAATTGGTGAATAATTACAATGAACGCACGCAAAAAGGATTATGAAAGTTTATGAACATACAGTAATGAATGGAGTTTGAGACTCACAGAAAACGTTCTGAAACAACACAATAATTTTTAATCATCAATTGTTTGTTAATCAACATTACCGACATTAATCAATCATTAGGGTCCTCTGGACCCCATGCAACATTTTCAATGTGCTGGCCTTTCTTGTGTACAACATATTGCATCCGGTGTATGACATTCTCTACTGCTGTGCATAAAGTGTCAGTTTGGATGTTTGTAACAGCCCATCGTATGTTATCTTTTAACGAATGCAGGTTTGTAACATCACCAGTATACACAATGAATTTCAGGTACCCCCACAACGAAAAGTCACTTGGGGTCATATCCGGGGAACGGATTGGCCATTCCATCGGAAAATATTGCCTGATAACCCTCTCATTCCCGAAATGCTGGTGTAACAGGTTCTGTACCGCACAAACAATATGTGGTCGTGCTCCATCTTGCATATAACATGTCGAGTGTGAGCACTGTCTTTCTTGCAATTAAGGATTGACAAACGTTTACATAATTTGCAGATATCTCTCTCCATTAATGATACAGGTAACAGGACCTGTAGGAGTCATAGTCTCAAAAAAGTATGGTCCTAATATGAACTCTGCCATGAATCCACACCATACAGTTACTTTTGGAGAATGCAGTGGCACTTGATGAATCACTGAGGAACGTTCACATGATTCGGCAGTTTTGAGCATTGACTGACCCATTCAGATAAAAATGAGCCTCATCTCCCCACAATATGTTCCAAGGCCAATCATTGTTGATATCCCTGATCTTGTTTGGGCAAGAAATGTTAGCGCGAATGTCAGGCGCTTATCATAATCTGTAGGTTTTAGTTCTTGCACACGACTGATCTTATACAGATAGAAATGAAGCATTTTCCGTTAGATTTTCTAGACAGTCCCATAAGACATATCGGTTTGGCGAGCTATTGCACGAGCGCTTGGCCACTACTAGTCCCTGTGTCGTACACTACAGCGGCAACATCTGTTACTGTGTTGTCTGATACTGGCAGAGGCGTCACTAGGGTCGGTGACATCCAGTGCGGTAGCTCATGGTGTCACCCCCTCCCAAAAAAAAAATAAAAAAATAAAAAAAAACCTTCTAAAACTATCTGTTCAACCAAAAAAAAAAAGGAAAACCTTGTAAAAGCATTGGTGTTAATTTTAGCATTGGTGTCACCCGTTCTGATGGTGTCACCCGGTGCGGTCCGCACCCCCTAGTGACGCCACTGATCTAATTATAAAAATGTGTAACAATGTATAACTACTGATTAATTCATGTATTTAAATAATTTGTTTCAAATATTCTTTACGAAAACCCAATACGAAAAAAGAAGAAACTGAATGAAATGAATTTTTTGTAATTATCTAAATAAATATATGCTGAGCCGTCGCGTGGGCGGGGCGACCGGGCGATCGCCCTGGGCGCCGCGGCGAGGGGGGGGGGGTCTCCGCGGCAACAGCAAAAATTAAAAAAATTGGAAATTGTTTTTTTTTTTTTGAGTTGGTTGTTGAATTGCAGATTCCGATTTCGTTTTTTTTTTTTTTTGGTTGTAGATTTTTGGGATGGTGGGGGGGGGCGCAAATATCAAGTGTTTGAATCCTTACAGATATGTGTAATGTCGGGTGGGTGCAAATGGGATTGAGTTTGGGGGGGGGGGGCACCAGTCCAAATCTTGCCCCAGGCGCCAACAAACCACGCGACGGCCCTGAATATATGTCTTTATGTAATTAAATAAAGCACCTGTTCATGGGATTGGAAAATAATCTTATTAGGACTAAAATGTAAACTATAAAAGACAAAAAAAAAAAACCCAAAACGAATGAATTTTAGGCTTTTTTGGGTGATGTCTGTTGATGTCTGCTTTTTTTCGAATTTTGGGAAATTATTTGATCTTAATCAAACTTCATTTAAAAGTTTACTATCTTCATCTAGATATGAAACGATTACGGAACTTGCCAATTTCAAGAACATACATTCACATGTTCAAAAGTTACTAAAACGGAATCATAATTTTTCTGTACTGATTTCATACAATCACTTCTCTATTTTTATCCTATTTTTCAAAGAAATATGACCTTTTCATTCTTTAAATGCTGATATAGAAATTTAAAAATTATAAAATATCAATTCACATCATTGAAAGAAATTATTATAGAACAAAAATATATAATTCACAGTTTCTGAAGATTACACCTATAATTAAAAAAAGATCCTTCAAATCCCTAACTAAAAGAAATGGATCATGCATATTTAATTAGAATTTTTAGTAAAAATACAGGGTTGCTTATCTCAAGTCAGCCGATATTGCTAACTTTTTTCACCTAATAATCTAAACATCTTTTATGGAAGTTATACTCTTCTGTGCTTAGATATGTTATGCAAATAGATTTTTTTTTTTTTTTATAAAATCATTATAATCTCAATCATTATTTCTCTAACTGGTTTGCCATTTCTTTAAAAATTATCAAGAATATTTCTGAAACTTAACGAAAATAAATTAATTACGAAAAATCTGTCTGAAATTAATTTTCCCTTAGAGTATCAGCTTTTGACCTTAGATATAATTTCTATTGTCTTAAAATATACTAATCATGTTTCAAGAAGATGTTTATGTTCGTTCAAAAAATTATCAATAATAATGAATATAAAATCCCGAAATGCAGATACAAAAACTAAGAGTTCATTCATCATTATCCATTTTTATGAATAAAGTGAGATATTACAAAAATAAACTAATGCTGTACTGATATTTTGAAAGAATTGTACTTGAAATACATGATTACCATAAATTATACTTTACCAACTTTAAAATAGGTTTGCTTGAATTCGTTCCTGTTTTTAGTAAATTTCAATTTCGATTTCTGCTTTGAACTAATAAGCCTCGTTTTCACTTTATTTGTTTTGATTGAACAAATGATCATGAAATTACTAATAGTACAATTAAAAAGATGATATTGGTTTATAGATGTAAAAGAAATAAATATTTGAATATATTGTGAATGTTTTTTAGAAAATCTATTTAAGAATTCTGTTAATTTGAATTTTATCTGATGGCTTCAAGAAATGAAAGGTCAGTTTATGTTTGAAATAAAACCATCAATACTCTGAACCCATGCAATAGGGACAGCAATTTTTCCTTCATTATAATATCAATAATTTTTTAGTTTCGATTTATCAAAAAAATAAATATTACAACATATTTATTTGTTTGAATTCAAATATTCATACAATATTGAAAGATTCCAATACAATCCATTAAGTGTTTTTTGAAAGTTTCACAGTATATTATTTTCTTGTTAAATCATTGTCTGCTGTCACCCACCCATTGCAGTGAAATCGCTTCGTATTTTGTGTAGTTTCTGAATGAGATTCCTTTCATTTCTGAGTTCGTTTCTTTAACATTTATAGTTGTAGAGTTTTTCTATCAAATTCACATTGAGCTTCTATTCAACATTCAAAAGTTATATTTATAATATAAGGAATCGGAATCCTCTCAATCATACCCCGTTTCATTCCTTGTAGGCTTCAGTTTTTTGGGGAAAAAAATTTCAGGTCACTTCCGGTCCAAGTCACTTCCAATTTTAAATCAAAGGAGTTTATCTATACTTAGCTACCGAAGATACTTCCTCAATAATGTTTAAAGTGGCTCCTAGCAAAGTGTACAAATTGCTTGTTTTTATTTAAGATATCTATGTAATTGCAGATTTAATTTTACTATTAAGAGCTTTGTTTTGAACAGAAAAGAAAGCGCATTGCTCAGCATGCTTCCGTCCTCCCTTCAAGAGATTTTATTTATTTGACGGTTACGCATGCAACAGATACGGGGCACAGACTTGACTTCCAAAATCTTCGATATGAATCTAATGCCCTTTTACGCAAATGTAAGGAGTCACTGATTATTTTATCTGATCCATGCTGCTGTAATGACTTCTTTTCGGTCAAAGCAGTAATATT
>JAFIDM010000002.1:23614076-23645789 GCA_023159025.1 Thereuonema tuberculata
GTGGAAAATTATTGTAAATCTGAGAGAGAAGTTTTAAAGTTGTTTAGAGGTTTATATGTTATTTATATTAAATAATATAGGAATGGTAATGGGATCTCCATAAATAACAAGAATAAATTCACTATAAAGTTGAAGCCTCTTTTCAATTGCCAACATTGACATTGGCAAATATCTCAATTATGAATAAATAAATAAATAAATAAATAAGTAAATAAATAAATAAATAATAGAAAATTCGAAAAGAGCTTTCCTTGCAATTCGAAAGATAATTTGAATAAGAGAAAAATAATGGTTTAAAATTCATAATTGTAAGACATTTCATTTTTTATTATCATTAAAAAATATTTAAAAAAAAAAAACAAAAAAAAAAAACTTTAATTTTCTTAACAGTTTTTCTTTTTCTGTTCGTAAACATAAACCATACTTTAAAGTTTATAAATAAAAACTAACAAACATGATTATATAATTCTGAAGAACGAATGAACTGGACGAACAATTGAAATCATTGTTAATCTGTCATTGGTAACAATACAGAGCAGAGGATTTCAAACTATGGCGTCGCGGTGGTTGGCAAAAGTAACTTACTAAGACCCACATTCTGCAACTGATAAAAATTCAGCCTTCAGAAAGAAATTCTTATTGTGGAAGGAAAAAACTTGGATAATAAAGATATAAATTATTGTTTTCTTGTTCAGCACACGTATTTAGAAGACTTGGAGTTGATGAAGAACTGAAGTATTTAACTTTGTTCAGTGTTAACTTTGAGACACTTTTCAGAACTTTCAGAAGAAGTTGATCAGCATAATTGGATCAAAGATCTCTTCAGTACAGAACTCTGAATCAACACCAGACAACAACAACATCTTATTAATATTTCATCAGACTCCACCCTTTTTTTCATTACTATCTGAGTTTAGGAGTTGACGAAGTAGAAGCAGGAGTATTCACAAGTAAGTAGAAGCAGGAGTATTCACAAGTAGGTAACAAGACCTATAAGTTTTTTCAGTTCTTTAGCTATATCCTACTTGTAATGCAATGGCAGTCATCAAAACCAAATACAGATCGCGATTGAATGTCGAAAAAGATGTGAATCGCAATTTCCAAACTTGTGCTTAGGTTTGAAGATCTGATGAAAAACAAGCAAGTTCATCCCTTTCATTGCCTTTGTTTAAACAATGTCATAAAATAGTAAGTTAAGTAAAATGTGTTAATATTTTACTTTCAAAATAAGCCTAAGGTTATAAATTTGTATCCGAAACTTAAGTTTATTTATTCCACACCTCAAATGGTTACAGTTTACGTATAAAGTAAGCAATCTTCATAGCTTTTTGTATCAAAAGATATATAAAATATGCCCAATCAAAAGCCCTTACAAATATGTTTGTTTGTTTGTTTGTTTTTTTAATAGTCTACAAAGGAGCTGTGGGGATTCAGATCAAGGCAGCCATGGATAAAAAAAAAAAGCTTGAAAAAGACTGTTACAGAGATAAGATACAAGAACGAGACAGTGTGATCATGTTCTGTGATACGTTACTGCAGTAGCACTGAAGAACTCTCAATGCTAACGCAGTTTCGTATGAGGCTTTAGGCAGGCACTACTAGAACATTATTAATGTACTTTTCTATAAAAAAAAAAATATGAGGCTTCAATTTGTATAAATTTATAAATAATAACCACTTATCGATATATATATATAAATCTGTATTTATTGCTCTTGTAAATAACTTCAAACAGCAGTGATATTTTGCGGACATTTCTGTAGGTCTGCTTTTTCAAGTTAAATGGCTTGAAAACTTCGTAAAACTGAACAAGATTTTTTTGAATAAATAATAGTAACCTACAATTCATGTTCTGACTGCATCTAACGTGAAGTTAAAAAAGAATGAGATCCTAAGCAAAAAAGTCTAGGTTTCCTAAGTTTCAAATGTCCTCTGCACCAATAATTGTACGTAAATGAAAGATAACCTCAACGCTGCCAAGTTAGCAAACACAATTTCATCTTTTTCTGCCTCTCGAATTTATTAGGACATGTTTACTAAGATTTAACAGATTTGCATTAGGATTCTTTGCCTACCAGAACAGAACCGCTTATGGAAAAAAAGGCACCATGAGGTCTGAAAAGGTACAGACATTTACGCCATACTCAAGTCTTGAACCTTTAATGTGTGATGGTTGACGCACTCTTTAACTGTAAGAATCCTTCATTTTTCTTTATATTAATCTTTAATTTTAAGTGCTGAAAAAGGAGTTTTGGGTGTTGTAATTGTACTTACATGGCTCCAGTGGGTACCGTCATGTTGATACCTGTAAGGACGTCAATCTTCTTGGACCTAGTGCCGTAAGACTTATAGACATCTCGGACCTCCACACTCGGAAGTAGACACATCGAGTTGGGAGGCGATGAATGGACGCCATTGGGCATTTTCATGGTAGTGCTGACCACCGGCAAAGTAGCTGCGGCTGAGCTTTGCTTCAAACCTCCGTTGTGTCGAGGAAGAGTCACGTTCAGCGAATTGAGCACGTTCAGAGAAGAACCGTCTTCGTTCAGGTTCTTGGAGTATTTGACACGATCGAGGTCTGGAAGTCCCGAATGGGGTTTGTGTTCGTGGGAGTGATTTAGTCCCGTCTGCAAATCATCTAGAGAGAAAAAAAAAAACCAAAAAAACAAATTAAGTCATTTTTCTTTACATTTTATCACTTTCTAACAATACGTAAAAAATAAAACTCAATAATATATCATGCCGAATCGTGGAAATCAATCCATTAGCCTTCTTTTTATCAGTGTCATTGGGTTTTTTAGTAGTGATCAGTTACGCCCTGTTTTGGTTGGTCGCTGATCGCGCATTTTGACTGGCCCTGGCATTTTGAACTTGATAGTAATAATATTATTAATAATAATCATAACCTATGGAGCCCACCTCCTCGCGGTGGGGGCGGGAACTACCCTAGCTTTAGGGTAGGCTAAAGGGTCCAACCATCTTCGATGAGATCTTGTTCTGGTAACTGTCATACTACATCTGCTTTGGCTCAGGATAAAGTCACCCGCGTTCGGGGGTTAGGCAAAGGCCTCCGTTCGAAAAATATACTACAGTCTCCCGCAGGTGGTGGTGTAGAAAATGGCACCCCATCACTATAGTATGACTACCACAATGCCCGGGCAACACATCCAGCCGAACGGTCGGAAGTGTTTTATCTGTGTCAGAGCAGGCGACCACCAAGATGTGCTGGGAAAGCACACCAGCGCATCCGATGGTCATCGCAGATGAACCAGGATCTTATGCGCGACTTCAACACCGTTACACAGTTAGGGACTCGTCTCACAGGATACAGACAGCCACTAAATTTATGGACACAACCACACCTTCCTAACCATTCTTGCACACTTCTTTACACTTGGCAATGTGTGCTTTGGTCCTTGATCCGCCATGTTGTCTTTGCTGGGGAAACCCAAGGTTGGAAACATTTACATAATAACAATTACAATAGCTGTACATTGAAGATAACCTTATAAGTAGATTGTGGACCCTTAGACTTGGCTACGAATTTCAACGAATTCCACGTGAACACAAAATAATGAAAGAACAATTGGTCAATGGCTGAGCGTAGTTTCTTCAATTAAAAGTGTCTCCTGCATTCTAATAAGATTGGGCAAATGAAACATTATGAATTCGGATATGATCCTCTCTTATTTCTGATTTTTTTTCCTTCTCTTTTTAACCTTTGCATCATTATAAAATTGCCCTGGCTATTGAAACAGAACGAAATAATAAGTAAGAATATATCACATATTCATATAAAATAACTTTGAAATATTTCCCTTTATTTTATTTCATTACCCACTGCAGTTTTCATGTCCTCATTAATAGAAGGCTCGGATTCTTTCTTACAACCGAACTACGTCAAATAAAATCCAAGTGTTTGGTTACAATAATCACATCATTTTCAGTCCGAAAATTGAGAAGTTTTCAAAACGGAACATAAATAGAAATATCAACACCTAAATAAAAACAAGGCAGCTTTTACAAAGCCACCTTATCTTTCAAAAATTGATAAAATAAAAAAAAAAAAATTCTTAATTTTATATTTCTATGTCAGTTGAGATACTAACTATCAATATTTTAAAATTTCTTCGATATGTTGATAATTAAGTGCAAAATGAATATAATACACTATTATAACACATTTCAAAAAAAAAAAAACTTGTTTCATATTGTTCACGAAAGCATAGCGCTTTTGTACATGTTTTGTTTTTTACAGGTACTCCTATTTTTACAGTTCAGAGTAGATCGAATGTCACTCATGCCTGTCCGGCCTGTAGTTGGGGCTGTAGAGATGGTGACAGACGTTCAGAGGAAACATAAGAGCTTTTCCCTTTCCCCATTACACTTTCGTATACAGGAGTCGCTAAAACATCTATGACAATACAAAAATGCAAAGATCAACATCAGTTGTACCTCATTTTACTCTATTTCTATATTCTCATAATAGAAGCCCTTTTAACATAAGGCTATTTTTCTAAAAGCATTACCACTCCTTTATTATAAGTTATATAGAATAGTTTATGAGATTATAAGTAACTGAGAAAGCGAAATCATTCAATTTTTAGATTCCTTATCTGTTAAAACAGCGAGACCGATTTTCTTAATACTTTGTAACGATTTTCGTTAACAATCTAACTTAAAATAGGATTTCGATTATTTGTGTCTTGAAACCCACCCATCGTTCAATAAAAAAAAAAAAAAAATAATGATTTTTTGAAAAGCCATGTTACTGACGGCGCATGCTCAATCACTAGTCGATGCGTAACTGAGAGTGCACCTAATAAAATATAAATATACAAAATTAACTTTGTCTTAAAGTTAGATTTTATATATTTCCTTCGATGTAATAAAAGAAGTAATTGAATTTGAAAGTTCAAAAAATAAATGTCTTAAAAGGAAAAAGGCAACCAATCAGCATTCTTCTTATAAATCTCCCCAAAGATATTATGCTCTATAAAATTCTCCACTCTATAATTACAGAGTTAATCTGGATTTCGCTGTGAAAGCTTATTACAGAATCTTAGCTACTTAGGTTAAGATTTAGGCTGATATCAGTTATTTATTATCATAATATATAATTTTATATTTGGAGCTTTATTTCGTTTTACATTTGTGGGAAGCAGTTTTTCTTAGTTCGTAAAAATCAATTCAATTTAAAATCGTCTAATTAAATTCACTAGAAAAATATGAGATCAAACTTTTCATCAGCCTGATCAAGATCAAAGGTACGTGAACGAAGCCATATTGGATTATCAGAATCCATCAGGAAAATATACACTTTCAAAGTTACCATAGGTTACTGGATTATCGTAATCATAGCGATGGACAAACGAACATGCGCAGTTTTATTTACAATTTTAACTTAAAGAAATGGAGGAAGAATTTGTTTATTGGCGTTTATTTCACGAGCAGAAGGTTATACGTTTCAGAAAATGGTTTTTAAGTAAACACTTATTTTAAATATATAACGTCTACTGTAAATTGAATATGAAAGTTATCTTTGTAGTAGCATTTAATATTAATTCAAATTTAGTATTAAATAATGAATTTATGTCCAATTCTCAATGCTGTTATCAATGTTATAGCAGCATATCCGTATCTTCTGTTATGGTAAGTAACAGGGAAGATAAGGATCTTGAGATCACCTGCCGATCGGGAATAAACCCGGTGTCTATTTGGCGGAGGTTAGGATGAACTCTGGAGGAGAAATAACTATTTAAAATATCCCGTCTTCTCTAGCCCGTAGATATTTACTATACTGAGCTTCTGGGACATTATTTAGTGTTTAATGGTGGTAGTATTTAGACAATGAATACTTCCTTAAGCACAATGCAAATTTTAGTATGCACTGTACAATGCATCTACATTAAGTAGACGCGAGTTATAAGATTCGCGGAAATCGCACAATTGAAACCTTTTGTTTGCAGTTATAAAACATATAATAGTAAAATTCAAAAATCATTTTTTTTTCTCGTAAAACACATACATCCGTTAACAAGATAAAAAGTTCTAACAAGAGTGATGCTTCTAAGAGAAGAAAACCTTTTTTGTTTAGACAAAGGGCAGGGAAACTTCGAGATCTAATTACATTGAACTTAATAAGATCATTGAATGAGTTGTGTTGTTTTAGTGAGAGCGGGAAAAGAAAAGGATTTCAGAGGCAACAACCTGACATTCAACGACTTTGGAAGAACGACTTAATAGAAAACAGGTGAAGATTTCATCACAATGTAGTCAGATGTGGTTTTAGTCGCGGGTTTAGAGGTTAGTGGGTTTAGAAACCACAGATCCAAAGAAAACACTTGCAATGAATCAGCAGATTTACCACAGGAGATTCAACTGTGCTTTGTAGAAGGTCATGTCTTTCAGGGATTTGCCGTCAGAGCAACAGAAACTCTGGGAAAAAACAGAGACGGAATCGTAAAGAGAGGAAATCATATTCATTAACAATACCAAGGGATTATACAGATGACATGATAAGATAGAACGCAGAAGGAAAAGGAGTGAAAACTGCAGAAAAGAACGAGATAATTCAGCAAAGATCAATGTTCTTCATAAAAAAAAAAAACGGAAAGGAAAATAAATCGTTAAAAAAATTAAATTAATAGGGTTTTTTTTTTTAATTTTCCTTTAATCTATGTTTTTTTGTAGTTGATAACCTCGTAAAGAAAAGGAAGTGCGATAAAATTAAAAAAAAAAAAAAAGTCATTTATCAAAATGGAATGAATTCATATTCACATGCTCCAGTCAATTGCAGTTTATTCAGGAAACTAACTGAGAAATTAAGATCTAGTTAAATAACCCGTTAACTATTAATTTGTTTTTCCTTCTGGCCTATCAGATTTCTCACAGACCGCTTCCGTGTAATACAAGCAAACCAGTATTCTTTCAATATATATTCGTAATATTGTTAATACTAAAATAGCTGCAATTAAACCTCTGTCTTCACGTAAGGTTTCAAGCGTTCTTTTTACTAATACTATAGGATAATTTAAAAGTTTTGATTGCTTCTTTTCCTTCGCACTGAAATTCATTCTTTTATTTACAAAAACACCTGGATTTCCAGCCTAGGTTTAACTAGGGGCGGGGGGGGGGGGGGGGGGGAAGGAAAAATTAGAGTAATTATTTTATATTTTAAATGGGATTTCCTATCTACTTTGCGATCGAACTCAAAGGACCGAAAAACCCTCCGAAACCCCCCCCCCCCAAAAAAAAAAAAAATTCTCTAGTTACGCTTTTGATTTTTGGGTCGAACTTTTTGCACAATTGACGAAAAGATTTGAGAAGACCGTTCTCTCTTCAGTCTATTTTCAATAGTTATTACTTTTAAGTATCTCATTTAATGTAAATTTAATGTACACATCCCAAAGATTTTTATTATCTCGATTATCCATACAATCACGAATTTTTGGAACGCTCTTCTTAATGTCAGGATCTATCTTTGAATTCATGTCAATAAGCACGAGGAAAAAAAACCACAAATAACTGAAAATGCTTCTTTTCTATCTTATATTTACTTAAATTCATGATTACGTTTTATTCAAAATTCTTCATTTAAATTTAAATGAAACATTTAAAATAGGCCTATGTTAATTTTTCTCTTTAAAACCTTCCGAAATACATTATTATCGGAATAACAAATTTATTTATATATACACTATTTAAATACAAATGTATATGCATCTTATTATAAAGAATTAAGTTTGAGCTTTCTTTTAACTTATTTTTAAAATAACTTCTTTTTTTTTTTTTAACATTAAAATGCGTAATTATTTTGAAGTAGAGTAATCATAAACCTACAATCCAAAAATAGATTACCAGAATAAATTTAAAATAATTTATTTTAAACCTAGAATATGAACTGCATTTAAAGTTTAACACTGACCTACAAACAAGCAAAAATAAAACGGCCACTTCGAAAAAAAATGGAACAGAATCAGTGAATAATTACACAATGAGAACAATTTGGAAGCAACAGAATTAACACCATCTACAAACACAGCTCGTGTTAAATTTGGTGGTTCAGCAACAAAATAAATCTTATACAATTTATTTGCATCTTCTAAAATCTCCGATTCTTGTTTACATTTCTACGCTTTTAATTTCACGAGATTCATGTTAGACATTAGCCGTTAATTTAGAATACTATTGTTTTTAATGTAGTTTCGTAAATCGCCGTGAGAACTTCATTGAATCTATTACTAGCTTTTTGTTTTTGTAATTTTATTCCTCATACGCTGTGTAATCCGTAAAGACTTCAAGCTTTCATTTCAACGTGAGGACATAATTATAATATGAAGAAGTTGACAACGGTAAAAGTTTTTCAATATAAAAAATAAATAATTAAAGAATTTTAAGCCACCACATATCACAATTAAAAATAAAATTTATGTACAATTAAATGTACACGAGTATTTCGAAATGGTCTACATTTCTTTGTCAAGTCAAGTTTACATTACTTGACAATGAAATGTAGACCATTTCGAAAGTATTCGTATATTTAAATTATAAATAAATTTTATTTTTAATTGTGATGTGTGGTGGCCTAAAATTCTTTAATACAGTAGAGCCCCGATTATCCGCGGAATTGGGTGGCAAGGGTACCGCGGATAGTAAAAATCGCAGATAACCCGAAAAAAGACTAAAAATGAGATGTAAACACGAAAAAAAAATATTTCAGCATAAAAACTACGTTTAATTATACAAAAACATAATATGCAAAACTTTTAAAATATGTACAGTTCAGCAGAAACCTTTCTGCAGAGCAAGAGCCTGCCACTCATCCACAAATTCCGAGAAGGCCTATAGGATTACGATGCACAATAAACCTGTCAGTAATTTTCGACTTCACACTGTAGGACCTATTGTACTTTCCCTGTTGTTGGCTTGGATTAAAATTGTTTTTTTCGAGGTTCGTAATCAAAAAAAATTTTTCGCGGCACTCGCGGATAATCGGGGCTTTACTGTAATTCAATTTACACAATGTATGTAAATAAATAACTTTAAATAAATAAATAAATAAATAAATAAAACGATGATTAAATGTTAGAAGATTCAACACGTATCTTATTAATTCTATTTTCCTTTCTAAATAATATCTATAATATCTCTTCATATTTGTAAAATTTGTCGTGCATCAACGTACTGTGATTAGAATCTTTAACAATGACAGGAAACAGATGAGATCCAAAAGTCAGGTTTTTGGTAAACGAAAACTGTGGGCTTCAAGATGGAGGTGGAGTTGGAGGTTCAGGACGAATGCAGAGGATTTGATACGATTTCCAAAACGTAAATTTTGAGACTCAAATCAGCAAAGATAGTTAAGGACAAATACATCTGTATGGATAAGAAGCAGGAAACAGACTTTCACTTCAGAAGATTGTCAGAACAGTTCAAAAGAGTAGACCATCACGCATAAGGTGCAGCATAAAGGTTAATCCCTCTACAACATTAACCACTGGTTAACGTGGCCTTTTCTCAATGGAACCAAGAATGTTTTATTTATATCCACGCGACAGGAAGGATCACTACCTATCTGAATACAAATGCTGCACTTCATTTCGTGTGCTATTTTAATGCAGGAAATGTTCAAGAAAAAAACAATTTACAAAATTGCAAGTAAACTGAAGCTTACAATTTATTTCAAAATTTGATGCTCGTTTCTTCAAATTTTATTGCGAATTCTCATGGGTTCTTATAGAAAAAGAATTAAAAATCATAGTCTCCTATAAGGCGAGCTATGAATGAATTAATTAATTTGAATAAGATTTTGCAAGGTTTCTCAGTATACTCTATAACAAAATCAAAATACTAGCTTTGAGATATAACTAAAATTTCAGATATCTAGGGTACATAGTTTTTGAGGTGTTATGATGTTTTAGTCCGAATTTATTATTTAAATAATAGAAGGTATAAATGTAAAAAAATGAGGAAAATATTATTCTCATTGAAACGAATTAAATGTAATTAGGATTTTTATTTTCTTGTACTACAGAGATCTTTCCCATTTTTTTTTTTTTTTTTTTTTTGTGGTTAAATTAGAGTTAGTATTAATCAATAACACTTTATTTTAAATATGAAAATATTAAGGAAAATATTTCAAGTTTTTAATTGTTTTCAATTCTGTTGTAAAAAACAAAACAAAACAAGTGAATATAATTTTGTGCTGAAGCATTAATTTAAGGGTAACCCAGAATAATAAAACAACTAATTAAGAATAATAATAAAAAAAGGAAGTACATTAACGTAAGGAAAAATTAAAAGAAAAATAGGAAAATAAGAAAAAAGAAAAAAAAAATTAGGAAAATAAGAAGAAAAAAAATAGTAGATATACGGATTCGAACCAACAATCTCCACCATGAGTTCGAGAGCTTACCCATCAAGGTATAGCTGACAACTGAAATGAAATGGTTGCATTTCTAACATGTAAATTAATTGCGGAAATCCAATGAAAACAATGCCAAATATCTGGAACTTAAGGGACATCAAAATATCCCTGAAAGTATCCTATTCCTCCGGTGTTTTGGTTAAGTCCGTTTGTCGATCTGACCTTCCGTTCGGGAGTTGTTGGGAAGAGGGGGGAGGGGGACAGACACGGAAGGATGGACGGACAGGACAAACGCAATAGCTACCGATTTGGGAAGCTATTGTGATTTTGAAATGGGTCGCTAAAAATGTAATACAGCTACAGCATACAGCCAAACTATAATGAAAGGAATTTAAAGCTTTTAACAAAAGGAGAGAGAAAAGATAAATTCTAAATTATTCTATTATGAAATTTGTACATTTTCTTGAAAAGTTATTAAAATGCAAACCAATATTATATATGTTATATGTTTCGTTGACGGATTTTTGCGAAACAACAAAGTTTCATCAGAAAGTGAATGAATATCAAACAGACAAACAGACAATAGGAGCACTGCAGGTATACACATGTGTAAGAAGAATTGTCTGCAATTCGATTAAGGCGGGTTAGAAATTTTAATACTCCTTAAATGTCATCGGATTCTGAAAAGTAATAAGAAACTTCATCGTTTAAAACAAGCAGAGGAATAGTAAAGTTATTCAGATTTAAAATTGACTAGAAATGAAAAGTATTCACAGAAAGTGAAATAATGTAGATGGAGTAATGCCCTGCTAATGGTTTCAACTACACCAAAGAAAATGACGATTTGATTCTATAAATAAATAAACAAACAAACAAAGAATGTTGAAGCACGAGGAAGATCCTACAACTGAATTAGTGCTGCTACTTGTGGTTCAGGCTGAGTGCTTCTAATGAACTTGTTTCCAGTCTACGCTTCGCTCCCTCGACCTAACTGCGTTTTCCGCTTTGAAGCAAAATACGAAATAACTCCTCTTTAACTGCTCTACGCTATTTCCGTTTCGTTGAGAGATTAAAAAAATTGTTTATTTACTTATGCATAAAACAGACTTTCCCCGAGCACATTAGAGTAATCGTAAGGAAAGAAACGTTGGACATACTGTAGATGTTGAGCAGGTATAGTTCTGCAAGGAAATATTAGAAACTAATAAAAAGTTAAACTTAAGCACTTCCAGATAGCCTAACTACTTTTGCAAAGATGCAAAGTTTCCATATCTGAAGTCATAGGTCCTTCCTTTTAAGAATTTACACCCACTACTGAAATTTCATCTTCCTAGGAGAGTATATTGTGAGTTATCTTTGTCATACACAGACACATACAATCTGTGCTGTCGTTCTGCTATAAACACATTAATAAATAAACTAATAAATTACTTAAAACTTTAAGCTCTAAGAAGTGGTAATTTGTTATTCTTAAAAACGACACTTGAATTAAGTAACAAAGAAACAAAAAATAATTTAAAAAGGAATCACTACAATTTTGCTGACTATCAACAAAAGTAGTCAGTTTTTGAATAAAAAAATGTAGTTCTGTTAGAACTCTATTAAGAATTTGATAAAATTAATCAAAACATTAATTCACACAATAGCAATGACTTCCTAAAAAAAAATGGTATTTCATTTTCAAATTTCGTATCGCGTTAATAGAAATTAAAAATAAATATATATTATATAAATGTGGCAAAATTTAATTTCGTTTTACATACAGGTAAAAAACGGAACTTTATTCCAAATGGTTCCTATTTAAAAAAATACACGCACACACGCATATGCCCACTTACAATTGATAACTCGAAGTGATAACCATACTAACGAATACAAAATTATATCTGCTGTTATAGAACTATTGTTGTTAAAATAGTTAAAGCCTATTTTTGGTTATTAAATCTGTTATTATTTCTTTAACAGTTAACTATATTAAAATTTACTTAATACATTCTAAGCACTTAAAGACCTTAGGGTCGTCTGTCCGAACTAGAACTGAAAAGAATTAAACTGACGCATCATAAAAGATGTTTTAGTTTCCAATGTGAAAGACTTTAATTTTACAGTGTGGTTTGTATTCATCCACTGAATATTAGGAGAAAAAAATACTGAATAATCAAAAAGATAAAAGCCAGATAATGCCTAAATTACAAAAGATGCATTTTCATTCACTTTGGTCATTAGGATAAAATGTAGACTGACATTTCTATGCTTAGGCTTCGATTATCATCAGTTATCATCAGTTTGCGTCTGTGTCTAAAGGATTAGATATTGAAACATTTTAAGAATAAATTAGAAAATTAGCAAAATGTTTCCCAAAACATCACGAAACAATTCAGATAAAATGAAGGTGAATGATTCAGTAATTTCCCATTGTATTTAAGAAACATCGTTAAGAAACAGTAAGGAAATAAAAAAGGATCCAACAAGCAAATTAAGAGAATTGATAGCCTTAAAATACATCAATTTGGATTAAAAAAAAATATATTGATTAGGTCTAAGACCTCCACAAAGAAAAAAGAAGGCAAACTCTGGAACAAATCTGAAAATTAAGGAACCAAGCAGAAAAGTAGAGAAGAAGGAAAAAAAAAATACAACTTAAAAATTGAAAAGAATTCAATACCAAATTACGAGAGAAATCCGCTAATTTTGTCTCAATGATCTTAAAATTACAATAATTTTTCTATCTACTTGGAATATTTTGATTTGGTTTTCTTAAAGAAAAGGAAGACTTGAAGGTGCCATCCAACTTTAGAAGAATTTGATTTTTTGAATCAAAATCGCCCTGCTGTAGTCGAACGGTTGCCAACTTGAAACAAGGGGACTATTCTGGGGTTTGCCTACTTTTCATTCCGGAAGGCGAGGGGAAATCATTATAGTATCAATCTTAGAAAAGATTCTGCTACTTCTATAACAATAATACAGTAATAAAAGTAATAATAATTAACACATTGTTCGTTCTAATACCTACAGCCTATCAAAATATGCATTCAGAAGTAAAAGAAAGTTGGAAATAATATTGATACAATGAAATTCTGAAGCTTATTCTGGCTAATGACATAAAAATTTAATGTTGTTGTGCTATTTATTGAAAGAGATATTGCTTTGTTAAAGATACTTTCAATTCAATGTCATTGGTGTCTGTTTCAAAGATATTCCTCATCTAATCAGCTCACTTTCTGTTGCTAAATACTAAAACGTTTCAATTTAGTACTGATGAATCTATAGGAATGTCCGTGTATCAAACTTACACAAATCCCATTTCGCTGTTATTGTGCAAGTAGAGCCTACCTGATTGAAAATCAACAATTGAAACACGTCGATATGTAATTTAAATATTCAATAGTACTACAAGGAAGGTTTACTGCCAAATAGGCAAGCGTTAAGGCTGAGCTCCGAAAGCTGTTTGATTATATTGAAGAGATGCGCCTTGATGTCAAGGATAAGTGGTTGTGTTTGTAGAAGCAAGGACTTCGTTCCACTCCTTTCGCGCCACAATTAGCAATGACACGACGTTTTTTTAATGAGTATTTTTCTACACTGAAAACTCAAAAGATAACAGCTTGGGTTTTTACTTTTGTATAAACAAGCAACAAAAAAATTCAATAATGGCGATTTATAATTGCAGTATTTGGTATTTACAGATATCTTTCTATCTATAAATCAAAGTTTGTTTGTCCGATTGTTTGTCGAACAACAAAAGCTACGCATTTGGAGCCTGTTTAAGCTATCAAAGCCAAAATTGGCAGGGCCATTAATTAGAGCCTGGAATAGCTTTTAGCCAAGTTTGGTGCGATTTGATCAAGCTTAGCAGACCTATACTCAAAAATCGAACGATTAACACTAACGACGCATTAGTAACAAGATCAAAGTAAATGTAATTCGATTTCAACAACTATTGGAACAATCATTAAAGATAATGCATAAGCGATTGGCTTTTTTGTTATTTCTTTGTCTACAATGCCCTGGGATAATGCAGGATCTTCCTCTAGTATAATATATATAACCATTACATATATAACCTTATTTTGTTCATTTATAAAGTAGATTTTAATTCATGTTTAGCAGAAATTGACCGCTCTATGTTTGTGGAAAATTACAGCAAATATATAGAAACTATGAAAAAAACCCAAATAATTTGTCCCTGTTGATACGGAAGTGTAATTTGTTTTTTATGGTTTGGGCACTAATGCCACGCCTAAAATAGATAATTAATCATGCTTTTCCAGTCTAAATGATGCGTCTGACAAGCAAGCACACATCTCAGAATGCCATATCCTTCGACTCAATGTGAGACATAAATAACGGAAAAACAAACGATTTTAAAATGAAGACAAATTGAGGCTAAGTAAACGAGCAACAGCAGTTGACAACATTTGGATCTTTGTTATTTTTTTTTCTTGTTATTTTTATTTCTAGAGATTTGGTAGTGTGTGCAGTATTTGGTCACGCACTGAAAACCACGCAGTTTCGCCATGTTTTAATCTGTGAATTTTTTGGAGCAACTCTTCCCTCATAAAGCGCACGAAAGATCCATTCATAGAAGAAAGATCAATTTACTGCTGGGAATAGATTCTTTTACAATAGGATAAAGATATTTCTATAGTTAGTAGAGAGGAAAATGAACTGTTGATAAGAACATGAATGAAAAACATCTCCAAAAGTATCAGAGCTTAAAAATCATAAAAAGATTTGAAATGTATTGTTTTTATTTAAGTTGGGGCTTTAACCCTTGCACTCTCCAATTCATTAAATCTCCCTCCCAATTTAGCATTCAAAGAACAATGGAAACCATTGTTAAAATTAATTCGATTTTTGTATTTTTGCAACAGCATCAATAATAATAAAAATAATAATAATTTATTATTATTATTATTATTATTATTATGATTTCTAAATACAAAAGTAACAGTCCCGTTAGGAATGACAAATTCCTATCAACAGGTTCTGAATATAGATACACTATAAATGTTTAATTAATTTTGAATACATTGTTAAAAAAACATTAAAAGTCTTACATAATATAGTTGTTTCAAGTAATAATAATAATAATAATAATAAATGAGAAATTAGAATTAAATGAGAAAAGAGAAAAGAAGTTGTATAATAATAATAATAATAATAAATTATTTAGTAAATTAAATAAAACAATGGCTTTAAATCTGTTACATTCCTGTGTGATTTATATTTGTATTTTTTTATGCTGTTAATTTATGTAATTATATAATTTTGTATAACATAATCCAAACACCTGTTGCCAGGATCTGTTTGTGGGAGATCCTAACAGAATGTATCAATGAAAATAAATTATTATTAAATTATTATTACTATTATTGATGCTATTGCAAAAATAAGAAAATCGAATTAATTTAAAAAGGGCGCGACCGGAATTGTTTCAAGGAATTTCATTGATAATTTAGAAAAAATAGGACTACAACAATATCTTATCAAAAATATCCAGAAAAGTATGTTATTACAAACATGCCACATCACCCGTAGATTTCTACAACACTTGGCTTGAGATGAATTTCTCCGCCTACAAAACTCCGCCAGATTTTGTCTGAGATAAACATAAGTTTAAAAGTAATAATAATATCTTTTTTGGAAAAGGCCAAAATAAAAAGTTATAATACAATGGAAATAGTAACAATAGTAACATTGTTGTTATCATTATTCAAGATTTACGAAGGATTATTTACTGTAATTAAGTTCAACTATATGCATATATTTCAAACATTTCTATGAAAGTTGTAAACATAAGTTTTTGGTAGTCTGAAAAAAAAAAATGCTCACTTATTCGTAAATTGTAAATAAATGCTAAAAAATATTTCTACTGTACGAAAAGGGAATGATCATAAGTTATGCGAATAAACCGTGAGTTATGTCGAAGAATGCATTAGCTTATTACTTACCATGTAAGTTCTACATTACATGGTTTGTTTGCTTGGCGTTTTTTAATTTTTGCTTATTATATCAGAGCTAAGTAAAACCGTATAAATCTACAGTAAAATTCAATTTTATTTAACAATTTAATTAGATGATTGTTAATTTCCTAACAATAAAACAAAGAATGATAAAACTAATCAAAACAATTTTAATATCTGCTTTCATCAAAATATTTTCATCCTAACTTTCATAATTTACAACAATAATCCATAAATAATTTCATAAGTTTTCGTTTATTAATTTCATCATTTTCGTATTAATTTCTGTATACTTTCTTTTTTTTAATAAACTATAAAATCTTGTTACTTCTATTCAAATTAATGGCCTGATTAATATTCATTTAGCTTACATATATATAATTAAATAATAATTAATCTTCATTAATATCCCTTTTGTTGAATTTCAACAAAACATAAAACTTAAACGAAAAATCAAGTCTCAAAATATTTCATTAAGTTATTTAATGACATAAGCGGATTCAATTAATCACAAAATCAATTTAAATTAGGTAAACCAAAAAACTAATTTGTCTAATAATTACATCTTAACATACTTAACGTTTAATTAAATTGTAATAAAAACCCAGCATCTCTGCCGAGATTTTTGAAACAAGTTAAACGATGTTACTTAATCAACAATATTGAATAAAATCTGAATATTAAATAAATTTCCAATAAAACCACAACAATATAAAAAAGCAAGATTCGCAATCTCTCTATCTAGGCCTATAACAATATGATTTAATTTACTGATAATAATTAAAGAAAATGAAAAAATGAATGAAAAAGGATACACTCACATTAACTTGATTTGTAAACTCCCAAAAATGGTTTTTTGAGTATTTTTTTTTTAACTTCTATCAAAAATCTTGTTACTTTCTAATAATATTCAATTAATTCTCTTACAAACTCAAGTTTCGTTGAGTTTTAATTTTGTAAATTAAGAAATTTACTGAATTACTTAGTAGGATTTATTTACAGATCAACATCGTACAAGTTTGAATATTGAATTTAATGTTTTCGAGATCTAACGATCAGATTTACTGTGTCTTTTTTTAATAATGACAACAGTCTATAAAGTTATCATTGTTAAGATAAAACGCTGCTCGTAAAAGTTAAGTGTGTTACTCAATTTCTACAATATAACATCTACTTTAAATATATTGAAATGATTACAAAGAAGGTAAAATGACTGATTCATGGTTTCATTCTATTAAATAACGTAATATTGAATTTAAACACTATTATTCATTGTTAATCTAATAGAAAGGAAACATACATTAATGTCACTGCTAGCTCTCTGGCAATGGCCTCGGAACGGACTATCTATAAAGATCTATTAAGAATTCAAGCTCTACTGAGAAATGAGTAACTACAGACCGATAAACTCAGATCAACAAGTGAAATCTATTTATCTATCCATCCCCAAATATAATGTACATTTTTATAAAATGAAAGCATTATTAACTAATTCCAGGTTGTTGCTAATCAAACAAAAATATTCAAATTGCAATCTTACCTGATGGTTGAGATATATCGTAACTGCCATTATGGCTTTTAAATGATAGCAAATTCATAATGGATCTTTTAGCTGCTGCTGTGAATTCTCGCATGGATGTATTACATATACAGAAACCCAAATAATAAAGCTATGGTGAAATGTTAGACGTTATATTCTTATGAAGAAACAGGCTTAATACATCTCCGTAGATACCGCGCTTATGATTCCAGAGATCTATTGCTATTTCTTCTTTTTTTTTTTTTTTGCCTTTGATTAACAAATGACAATGAAATATTGTTTATCAATGCTGTGGACGAACAAACTTGCAAACATTTTCATGAGTTTCAGCTGAATCTTTTTGACTTGTTTACGTTTTTCGTACGAGAAGGTCTCGCTTTTCATGGAGCATATATTCCAACTTTCACAAGTATAATGAAAATTTGGAAGAACTCGTTTTCTTCTCGCCTTTCCCGAGTTCAAATCTCCAATTCCGGCTTCGGGGCGGTCTTCTTTTTTTTCTGTGCCTCTTCTCGTAGGTCCGTGAGGTGGTTTTTTTCGCTGTGGCGAGCACACGTAATCCAACAACGCTTGCCGATCGGACTCCGGGAATTTTTGACCGTAAGTGAACGGACAGCGTCAGCCGGCCACGAATCGAATCGGAATCTCTTTACAAAGGGAAGAAACCTACACAACAGACAAAATTCCTACAAATACTCAGGGGTAAAAAGACTTAAACAAGATACCTGTTACGACGTTCCAGGCAAGGTTAGCCATGCACAGAGCAGACGCCAGCACACAGGCTGAAGGGTCATCGCCTCCTGAGAGAAGCCATGCCTGCGGGCTGTGGGTCAACGCAGCAGCTGGTTGAGCCTCACCTCGCATTCTTATTACGGTATATTTTATATCGTAACCTCTTTACTACATGGGTATTTACAATATAGACTAATCAGATATGCTCCCACCATCAACCCACAGAGTAATTTTCACTTATAATGGATTCCAGACAGAATGACAGGGTGAAAATTAATGATTTTAACGAATATTTATCGATATGGAAAAGCACTGAGAAAAGTGATATAAATTAACAAAGGAATGATTCATTCATAAGAGTCAATACGATCAGTAACTTTTATGTCTTTCATTTCTGTAACAGCCGAAGAAATCTGTCAATATTCTCATGTTTTGTCTTCCTCTCTTGTGCGCACACACATACATACATACATACAATAATAATTCTATAAAATTTCCAAATAATATATATATGTAATACATTTTGTTCTTGTTTTGTTTTGTTCTTCTTCCCTTTTTTTACATATATATATATATATATTCATATGAAAGTCTATATATTGTTTCAGGAGCATAGCTGCGGGTAGGGGACTAGGGCAATGGACAGGCAGGAATTTGAAAAAAGTAGGGTCCTGCTATTATGTTTTTGAATTGTACGTCTTTATGTTTATATGTAGTGTTTCTGTGTCTGTGTTTGTATTGGAAAACAATACCGTTGGGTACTTTTCATTCTCTTGGCACCAAAAAGTAAGAACGCTAATGCTTCATTTAATTTCTTTTTTTAGGTTATTGTATATTTTTAATTAAATATATATAATACTATAGAAAACATTTTTGTAATTGTTGTAATCTATGTTATTTAAAGAAAAGTTAATTTTTATTTTCTTGCCCTATTTCTTCCGAAACCATGACACAGAAATACAAATGAAGTGGCAAATAGATATAATATTGATATATACAGATATAGATATAAATAAATATAGATATATACAGATATAGTATTGAGGAAGTTCACATTTTTAATGTGATCTACGTTGGATCAATCGGACGTCCCGAGACATCCCAGATCTCCGAGACGGTCTCCGAGAGGCTCACATTTTCATTGTTATTTATGTGCGGCAACCGAAAGTCAAGGGACTTACGATCAAACATGAAGTCTTCGAGACGCGCCCCGGATTGTTAAAAAGCGGTCGCGGTCATGGGTGATGAGAAAATTATCTCAGAATCCAAGATCACGTGATCACAAGTTTGCGAGTATTATTTAAATGATTATCATTTCAAAAAGAATTTTAATGAATTACAAATTATAACAAGAGTTTTATAATTGTTTAATATACCGGTAACTAAAAATGAAAATTTCAGAACTTCCATCCATTTTTTGTGTGGTTTTTTTTAGTTAAATAAATTCTAAAAAACTGAAAAAGCTTATAAAGGAAGAATTCAGATTCGTTCACAATAGAGCGGAGATCACGGGCATCAAACTTTGCATTTTACGATTGAGAGGAAATTACGTTCGAAAAAATTACTTTTACAAAAGTTGTTTGCGTTTTGATGTTTTATCATCACAGGAATTTCATGCATTTTTTTTACCACTTTGGATATAAAACTCTGGATAAAAATACAAATATATTATATTAATAATATTATATATAAATATTTTATCCTACTTAATTTTTTTAATCCCAATAAGTTTTTGTATAAAATAAAATTAAAGATGTTATTTTTCAATAAGTCAAATGATTAATAGAATTTTCAAAAACAAATATTTTACCAAAATTTAAGTATGTCGTACGGAGAATGAAAGGCAGAATTGTTAAAAATTCTTAAGAATTTTTTATACAAGATATTGTATTTTTTAAAAAGAATATTTAAATATATTGATAATTACAAGAAGTTTAAAACATCTGTATTTAGAAATCAGACATAAAAAATCTCACAATATAAAGAAAAAAAATGGAGATTATTTTTTATGGAGAATTTTGTATATTTTGATCAATGATGTAAAATTGAAGGTTTTTTTTTTTTTTTTTTTTTAAGAGTTTTCCAAAACAAAAATATCTTAAATACTGAGAGAAAGGTAATAATTTTGATCATAAATTTCTACAATAGAACCTTTCCAAGAGAACTTCAAAATCCAAATCATTCTTAAAAACCATTTCTTCTGTTGAGTACATTAAAATCTAATCGCATTAATTAGTAACAAGATATCATTGTTATGTCAGTTTTCAAAGACCAAAGATTCAAAAAAAGGTTTTTAAACTAAGGTGTATGATCTAAAAGCACCTTCAAGTTTATCTTTTTCTATAGTTTCGTTTGCAGTGGTTTTAGGCTATGAGCACCTCATCTCTTAGGACCAACTTAAAAGAGTATCCATTTAGTGATTTTTGTCTACAATGGAAATTTCAGTTTCTTAGATATTTTTGAAATATTGTAGCTACAGTGTTTTAACAGCAACACAAAATACTTTCGGAGTTCCTGATCTTACTCTTCACCTACAGATCCGAAATCTACCAAAATCAATGATATCTTCGTATCAAATAGAAAAGAAGGCATTATTAACTTGCTATTAAATTTCCGATTTTTATATAACAGTTTTTGAATTACATAGATAACATTCGGACATGCGCATTTCGACTTTCGTTTTCAACTTTTTGTTCTCACTTTTCCTTTTTCTATGATGAACATTAACGGTCTTTACAAATATTAGCTCAAACTTGTTTTGGTAACTTGAGAATATTCCATTATAAGGCGGAAATAAAAAAAGGGATTTTTCTAACGTTAAATTTATGAATATTGACAAACTCAAACTTGGAACAGTGGAAGAGGTAAAGTGAACTTGCGTGAGTGATTATACATATGTAGATTTAGACTTGCTGTAATTCGTTTCTGAATTTTCATATGCCCTCTTCATGCTCTGAAGTTTTTTGGTTTTTTGAATCGACTTAAAAGCGAAAGTGTAAAAATGCCAAAAATATGCGACAAATACAAGCAGAGACCGTTACAAGGCCAACCTACATGACCTAAACATGGCCGTCGTTTCACTTCCTGGTTGGCAAACACTTATGTCTCAGGGAAAGTATTTTTTTTTCCCTTCAAAACAGAAAGAAAAAAAATGCAGAATGCTATCTTCATTTTATGTACTAAAGAAGGCATTTATTTGTTTAAATATAGTGAAAAAAAATTAATAAAACAAGGGACTTGGTGTGGCAACTTTCCAATATGCTTAAAAGAAAAAGAAATTTATTATTTTAATTTTTTTTCCCTTAGAAAAAAATGGCTCATAAAATCAGGATGTGTGTATCTGTCTTTCTACCTGGGCTTTGTCTACCCTAGTGTCTTTTGAACCAAAGAATGTATCTTGTTGAAGGTTGGCTAGCATATATCAAAATGCAAACTTGACGAGATCCCGTGTATCACATTTTCAATTTGCAGATG
Organism: Thereuonema tuberculata; assembly: GCA_023159025.1. Classification (NCBI taxonomy): domain Eukaryota; kingdom Metazoa; phylum Arthropoda; class Chilopoda; order Scutigeromorpha; family Scutigeridae; genus Thereuonema; species Thereuonema tuberculata. Next base: position 23,636,158 of record JAFIDM010000002.1, read on the forward strand.
AAAGGGACAAAAAGTCGACGTCTAACAGTATATTAATTAGTATTTGAGGATGTAATCAATTTTCAATAACTTAAAAGAAAAAAAATGAAGATGAATTGTTTGTTTTTGGAGCATAGTGTAATTTACAAATGAAGGGATGTTTTCTTACTCATTTTTTTTCCCTCGGCTTTAATAAAATAAAACAAAAACAAAATGAAAAAAAAACAACATCTTAAGGAAAATAGGTTTCATGTTCCTTGAAGGAACTTCATTTTTTTTGTAATGTAACCTTAAATTTTACTACGAGCCCTAAGAGCCTTATTAAAATTTCAGACTTTTAGGGTAAATAATTTTATGATTATTCTAGAAATCCTGACAATAATGTACCTTTCTATTCCTCATTCGTTACCAAGTAATACCTTACATTATGAGTAAGGGTTTTATATTTAAATACGCTACCATCAACATTCACATCCTAACGATGAAAATTAGTTAAATTTACTTTGAACTTTTCTTAGTTCTTCTGCATTACAATTCCAATAAAAAATTACTATTTACAACAATGAAATATTTTTTTTTATAAAGATCTGAAAGCAGAAAGTAACGTGAATAATAAAATGAAATAAGTTTAACTGAAGGTGTCCCTTGTATTTTGATGACCCACTCTTTCGACCTTTTCAATTACAAACAGAACCCATACATTCCACATGTAGTCCACTCTTTCGAGCATTTTAATCATGTTTCCACGATCATCCAGGCGCTGCTTTTTCTGTCAATCGACTCGGCGCCATCTTTTCGTCAGTATATAGAAGTCATACTGTACTACTCTTTCTCTCTCTATATGCAATGTATTATTTATGTTTTTCCGCAGCCAAAATACATTGGCGAGCTAAAAACAAAGACTAGGTTCCGGATTTCGACAGTGTTTGATCCTAACCTGTCCAATAAGAGAGAGAGACGCCTGTACACTCACTGACTTTTCATTCTCGACGTGAATTGAAATACAATAGATAAGATATATTGTGAAATATGTATTTCAGAGAGATATACGAATTCAAATGCGCATGTTTTAAAGCACTCGTATTTCAATAAATCGCATTTCGTAATAATTAATTTCCTTCTCTTTAAGTACAATTAAACAGGCCTACTCAGTTTTAGCGTGGAGGTTTTTTTGTTTTTTATCATTTCAAAATTGCTTTCAATTTACACAGAAATAAAACAGTATTTCATTTCCTGTTCATATTAATTTTAATTATTATTACGCAATTTAATACTTCCCCGTTTAAAGTACCATCTACCCAATCACGTTTCATCAATTATCATAATTGCAATTATTCACAGAATCAGAGGATTTTCGCTACACATTTTATTTTTTTCATTAAGAACAGCAAGTAATTATTGCCAAATAGTTCAATTAATTTAATTACTATATTGTTAATTTGCTGTTTGGGCTAAAAACGCTTCTGATAAGACAAGGCAAGTCTCAACTTGGTTCTGATGAATGAACACAAGCTCTGATGAGGTAAAAAAAACAAAATTTATGACATCGTTAAATTAGATTTATTTGCATGTGTGTGTGTTTTTTTCAGAGTGAAGTTATGAACAACATCGGTTAATCGCTAATTACTTTGCATTAAAATTAAAAAAATAATAATAATAACAATAAGCACAAAGCCAGACAATCACTATTAAATTTTAATTGACGACATGATTCTACGAAACTGTTACAATCTCATTAGGTTAACAGGTGTTGAGATACAAGGATTAAATGATTTATAATATAATATAGCATAAGTTGCTACATGTAATGGAAAAACATATTATCTTTTCCAGTTAGATTTGACATTTTATAATAATAATTTTTTAACATAAGATATATTAAATAATAACATATATTTTATGTTAAGATATTGCAATATATTAAAAATATTATTATTAAATACAAAAATATTAAGAGATTTTTTTTCAATAAAAAAGGAAGTCTCATTTAAAATATTTTTATTTACTAAAATTTTAAATCAAGCCTTGTTAACTAATTATTATTTTTTTTTAAATTTTCTTTACTTCATGAACTACACATTTTATCGTAATCAATGTTACTATAATTATAAATTCAAAAAGAAATTTTTGAAATATTTTTGCTATGACGTGTTTACTTTTGTTTATGTCAGACGTGGTTGTGGGCATCCGGATGTAAACATTAAATAATTGTTTTCAGATAATTATTCAGGAATAGCGTATTTCTTAAAAATGACCGAAATTTAATGCTAAATTTCGATTGACGTTATAGTTTGAGACTGTATGTGGAAGGGTAAAAATAATAAATAGTATAATACAGTGTTTCTCAAAGATTAACCACGATTTCAGAAGAGGAGGAGTTAGGGTAGGATCTGATTAAAAAAAATTCAAATAAATTAAAAAAACAAGTAATAAAATCTGAAATTAATTTATGCATGAATGTCTTGAGGGGGAGGGGGAAGAAAGTCAGGAGTTGAAACAGATTGAGAACCACTGGTTCAATGGTAACACTACTATTTTCTATTTCACTGATGTACAGATTCTTGTTTAGCAAAATATGTAATTTATTTTGAGATAACACGGATCTTACAGAAATAATTCAGGAGGGTAAAAGTATTAGATTAAACTTCCTGATCGCAACCGGAACCAACGTCAGTGATAAGACCACTTTTTTTTTTTTAATCTGTGAAAAGAACAAGCACAGAAATCAGATGACTCTATAAGGGTGCGGAAGAAAAACGAAAGAATGAAATGAGAACAGGAAAAAGGAATAATAACTCTGTTGGGAGACATAACTGGTATCTATGAGAAACGAAAAGGAAGAAAAAAAAACATAATTAAAAATATGGGTTTTTATAAAAAGGAAAAGTACTAATAACTCATGTAAGGCTTAACAGAGAATATAGGTACATTTTTACAGTGTTGTTGGTATGAGGGTGTTTGTAAAGAAAGGGAAAGAAAGATCTCGAAATTTAACTTTGCAGAAAAAGTGTTGATCTCCCCTAGTATATATTCGAATGTTTCCAATTACAAACACTGAAATAAAACCGGAAGTAACGCTTAATAATGGGCGTAATATGATTTAATTTGCCCGAATGGAGGAGGAAAAGTGTCCTACCAATAAACAAACCTTCTTTTCTCCCCCCTCTAAAAAAAAAATGAAAAATAATTTTTCAGCATTGACTAGCCACAGATGACCCTGTTTTAAAATTGAGGGGTTGGGGAAATATGTCCGTCATCCGAATAACGGAAAGGTTTTTTTGTGTGCAAGATAAGTTTCGACAAACCAAACAATCAACAATCAAAATAAAAGTAAACACAACACTATTAATCTTAGAACTGAAGCTATTAATAGTTAAGATCCAGTAATTTTCGTTGTTGCTGGAGTTTTAGGTAATGAAGAAGAGGATCTAAAATTGTCAAAATGTGGTTAAACGTAACTATCTGAACTACTACTTGTCTTAGAAGCAGTGCTTGTAGATGATTGTTACTGTTACTGAAATGAACAGTTCTCTGTTCATTTTTTACAAATTGGGCACACAGACGAGGAACTTGATATCAAAAACCAATAATTTAGGAATCTCTAAGTGGTAACTAATAAACATTTGTTTCCAGAAAAATTAGTTTATTAAAGTTGAGATCAGTGCTTCACAATAGTTTTCGCTTGTTGGTACACTTATACATTTACTAAAATCGCTCGTCACATCAAAGTTTTTCATTGCTTTTCTATGAATCCTCTTTTATTGGATTCATGTCATCGTTTAAAAGGTCTTCCTCTCCATCTTTTCCCTGCTGGTCGAAAAGACTTGTTTTAGCCACTTTCATCCATCCTCTCTACATGACTTTTCCACTTATTTTATATTTCATTTACGTAGGAATTCAGGTTTGACCTTTAATTCTTCAAAACTGCTTCATATGCAAAATTATGTAACAGAATTTTGTTTAAATTTTTTAGTTGCCCAAATTTTTCACGCCTAGAATTTAGTCTAGATTAGAGTATTTATTACTGATGCAATCTCAGAATTTCTTGCAGTAAGTTGCGAAGCTCTGGTTTAAATTGTGTGGTTCCTTTGTTCTATTGTTCTATTATATTATTATTCGATTTAGAGGTTATTCAAAGTCCTATACCTTGTATTTCATTCTTGTATATTATGTACAAAATTCTTTCATGTAGAGTATGACCAGAAACTGACAGCATTTACAGACTACAGTTCATAATTAAATTTTCTTAAAATTATGAGTTGTCCTATAAGTGCTTTCAGTTTAATTATGAACTCATAATATTAAGAAAATTTAATTACGAACTGTAGTCTATATCAGATTTTTGTGTACCATTACTGGTGACTTTCTATTAAATCGTGATAATAATAATTTCACACATTAAGTTACCATTTCCACAGTGGTAAGTCCAAATGTTAGCAGTAAGGATATTAAAATACAATTAACAGTGTTCGTTTTTTGCAAGCAGGTCATTAGCAATCACACTCCTTCACTGCGCAAGGATGTTAGGGAAAAAAATATATCGTTATGTGAATTTGATAGACTTTTTTTTGTTGGCCCTTAATTACGAAATAGTTTCGTGTCATTTTTCTGCCAAAGACACAGATAATTGTTCACAGTTTATTACCGCATTTTTCATTTTATATCTCGTTACTCAATGGAGGAAGACTTACGAATTAGGAAAATCCAAAATTGGAACGAAGCCACAGTATTATTCTGTTCGTTCATCCGTAAATCTCCACCAGATTAACGGTGTTTCATCCCTTTAACCTCACGTCATTTAAAATAGTATCAAATTTCCCAGTAATCATAGCTGCCGATGCTAGTAAAAGTACAGGAAAATCTTCGAACATTGTTTTAATAGGAGATAAGATATTAAACAATATTCAGAGACATCTCAAAACTAAATAGACATCATGATTTGATGTTTGAAATAAGTGAAAATTTACAGTGATTAGTTAAAATAGTACGTGGGTTAGGTTATATTAACTTCTGAGATGTCTGTTTATATGTTCAAGTTCGATTGAAAATATAAGTCTGGGTGCGGAATACCACTATGACAGTATTGTACAAAAGGTGGTTTTGATTATTGTACAATATCAGATTCATTATTGCGTTAGTATGTACTGTATTGTATTACAATTACTTGACATGACGGTTTTCTTATTCGAGTCCGGCCTGTATTTTCAGTTGACCTTCATACGTATTGCACTAAAATAATAACATTTTTTTAATACATTAGGCAAATAGTACACCTAATGGCTCTGGGAGTGAGAAATATCCCTTCCTAGATCTCAATCAATAAATTTTATTTCTTTTCTTTTTCTTTTGTTGATTAAATTGATGCTTTTGTAGTTCGGACTTGGCTTCAATCGTGAAGCGTAGCAGTTGAAACTAAAAAAGGAGAATCTGTTTTGCATGCTAACCAGCATTTTGCTAAAAGCTGTTTTCGCCAGATTTGAAAAAAAAAATCTCAAAAAACTTATTATTATTAGTGGATTTAAACCACTAATAAACTATTATCATTAAAGTGTAAAGTTTCATTGTACTTTTATCAATGGATCTCGAACGATCAAAAATGTATGACATAGTCAGTTTATTCCAAAAAGCAAAAAGCAACTTCAGAGAAACACAATGACATCAAAGAAATGTGGTATATGATAGGAAAAGCATATCATTTATACTAAATTGCTTGACTGCTCTTTGTAGGAGCTCTACAATACAGTTGACTTTTTCTTACTGAATAAAGTTTAAAATCACTATGCGGAACTTTAACGGAGCTTTACTGGACTTGGAGATGAAGTATCTGGTAAAGAGCATTACAAATACTTCATCTGTAAATATTTCATGGTCTGTAGACCATGCCTACCATATGTCAACCAGAGCATTTTTCCTCATTAACTTTCACTTTTTAGAGACTTATATTTAACAATGTTGTTATTTCTTAAAAATGCAAATATATGTAAATATTCTCTCAATTACATAACCTTATCAAAGAACAGCAATATGCAAAGTTTTTTTTAGAATGTGGAAAAAAACATCAATTCTACAACTTAAAGAAAAAATTACCTATTTGCAAAGAAAACCTACTTTCGAATGTTAACAGACTAAGATCGTAAAAAAGAAAAAAGTAAGTAGGCCTAAGTTAGTTGTTTATTGATTAAAAAGAAATTTAGAACTTAAGTTTGGAGGTTAGCGAAATTTAGAAGAAAGAAAATGGAAATATTTCATAGAACAATTGAGGGTGGAAAGGAAAAGAATATAACACAGGGAATTGAACTCTTAGATTTTTTTGGGTGTTTTGCCCCCTCAGATATCATAGTAATGGTATTGAATATCAAATTACCATATGTACCAAATTCAATAGGATTTTTCTATAAGAATCTAAAGAACCCGTTTAGATTCTTATAAGAAGATCCTAAACGGGTTATACTAAAATATCAGCTTCGTAGGACAAATAATTTTGGGAATTGTGATCATAGATGGCAGAATTGTTCGACTTTCCATCTATAATATTCTATGGAGGGCTAGTTATCGTACGCGTATAAAATGAATAGATTTACCTTTTACAAGAGCATTTTTCTTCAGAATATCTTATTCCAAGGAAATCTTATTTCAAATGAATAACAACCACCTTTTATTGTGCTTTTATTTATCTTCTAATTTCATTTGTACACATTTTTTATAGGTTGTCGTTTTAAGAGATAATTTCAATTATAGATGTCTTGTGTTCCAGCAATGAATTAGATGGAACAGTTTTTGCTTGTTTTAAAAGCTTTTTTCTTTCTAGTTTGTTTGTTTTTTCGAGGTTGAGATCCGTTCTTTTTATAATAGACACAACAAATAAATTAAAGTTCAAAGTTGATCAATTAGTTTTCCTGAAAGCAATTTCTTCAATGAAAGATGAGGAAGAACCCGTTTACAGACCACCTCAAGTACTGAAGCAACAGTCAGAAAGTACTACTACAATAGAAATGAATGGAACGAAATTCTCAACAAAAAAAAAAGGTATCAATGTAATTAGATGACTTACGGAATATTGTTTTTTCTTCTGGTATTGTTTCTATTACAGTATAAAGTGGCGTAATTACGCTAAGTGGGGCACGTGTCCTAGGTGGCAAATTTGGGAAGCGCAATTTTAAAATTAAAAAAATTAAAAAATTACAAATCAGTGCCTGTCCCTGATATTCATTGCTTACAGTGTTGATATTTTCCCCCTGTTGTAGCTTTTCGTTAATTTTGTTAGCTACCCATTTGGGAGCTATTGTGATAGTGACGAAAATCGGTAGCTATTGCGTTTGCCCTGTCCGTCCGTCCGTGTCTATCCACCCCTGACAACTCCCGAACGGAAGGTCGGATCGACAAACGGATTTCACCATAGTGTTCAGAGGCCCCAAACACTGTACGAATGGGGTATTTTCAGGGGTATTTCCAACGCCTCCCCTACCCCATTTTCGAGATATTCGGCATTGTTTTCATTTGGATTTCTGCTATTACCTTAAATGTTAGAAATGCAACCATTTTACTTCAGTTATCAGCTGTAGCGTGTTCGGTAAGTTTTCGGACTCAAATATTTAAAGGTTGTGGGTTCGAATCCGTGTATCTACTCTTTTAATCTTTTTTTCCTCAATGTCCGCGTGGAGTTTGTTTTTCTTGTTTTCCCTTTTGGCTTTCCTTTCGTTAATGTAAGTCTTTTTTTATTATTACTATTTTTAATTTTTTTTATTATTATGGGTCGCCCTTAAATTTATGCTTTAGCACAAAATTACATTCACTTGTTTGTAATGTGTTTTAATTCGCACTTAATATAGTTGTGTTAATATGGTAATAATACAATATTTATTTTTCCATTCCATAAAGCCTCACCAAGAAAGAAAGAAGCTGAGTGGAGCAAAAGAAGAATGCAAGTAAAAGAAGCTTAAAAAGCCAAGTAGTTTTATGGATGTCATTTTGTTGAAAAGCAAGAAGCATTAATTGCACCATAAAAACATATCAGCAACAACATACGTTTAATTTTTTAACAGTAAAGTGTATTATGTTTTTATTACTTTGTAAATGGTATTATAACAAGTTTGAATATAAATAAAAGAATCCAGCCAAAATTATAAGGACAGTTTTCAAAGGCGCCACTTTTTAATTTGTGCTGGACGCCATCTATCCTAGTTAAGCCTCTCAGAGTATATAGGTATATACAGGGTGATTCATAAAATACTGGAAAAATGGGCCTATAAAGAACGAACATTAAAATATTTTTCTAAGTTAAATTCGATGTAAAAAAATTTACAATAGGGCATGGAATTCCGGATCGAATGTGCGATTCTGAGTTGGATGATATGGTCCCCATTTTAACCTTTTTTCTGCTCCGAGGAAAAAAAATGGTCTTGTTAGCACCCTTCACAACCGGAAAGAGCAAGGAAAGGGAAGCGAGATTAGAATACGCTAAGTTAAATGGAGTATTGACTCCATTGGGTTTATTTCAAATACAACGAGCCCCGGGGCAGGGCGGGGGGAGATAAAATAAATTAAATTATGGCGAAAGGGGTATTCCAGTACTTTATGAATCACCCTGTGTAAACAGCCATCATCTTTCTTCGAGAACATGCTCACGGAATATAACAAGAAAGTGCTGTCAATGCAGGTTCCATTATGTGACACAAACATACAAGTACATGTTCAGTTATTAATACAATTTAAATTAGAGGAAAAATAAATTGATGATACATAGTATGTAACGTAAATATATTAAAACGTAATTCGTGGCGAAGCAATATACAAAAACACTTTCACTTATTTTTAGAGATTTTACATTCTAATTGCTTTCTCGAGCTAAATAAAGAAATTCACATTTGAAATAAGCAACCTTAAAATAAATAATTGTAAATTTTTTTTGCATTACACTTCATTTTTATAATTAAAAATTTATTTAATGTAATTGTATTTGATTTTCGTATTAATAGCATTTCATTAATCTGAGTTTTAAATAATAAAAAAATATATTAAGACAATAGATAATTATTTCCTTTCTTAATAAGAATTCAAATTTGTATTGTTGTTTTATTTTGTTGTTTTTATCTCACGAGGTTTTCTGCTATATTTATCAAATGATTTTTAAAAAGGTCATGGCTTCCTGATGTTTCTTATACTGTACATTCAATGATTTTTCGACTTTTATCATCTTTTACTATACACAGAGCTTCAATTTCTTTTAAGTTCATTTTATTCTTTTTAAAATACAATGTTCCAGTATTTCAGATATGTTTTGAAGTATCTCATAGAAAGTTCCATCTTTTTTTTTTTTTTGCATTTTTATCGTTGATACTGAATTATAAATGGATCTAAAAAAATTTCAGTTCACACACAGTTTTATAATCGCATTCCTCTTCTAGTGAAATTAATATTATATAAATTTGCTGAACAATCTCCCTTTCAACCCTCTGTGATCAAAATAACTCAAAAGCTGAAATTTAGTAGATGATTAGGTTCTTATAAGAAAGATCCCCTCTGCTTTTAGTACATATTGTACTAACCTATTACATATGGTACATATTATACCAGCAGATAAGAAGCTAAAAAACTACCAAAATTCTTGTTATGGTATTAAAATTGAATAGACATCTGAATATATATATATATAT
>JAFIDM010000002.1:23654911-23675065 GCA_023159025.1 Thereuonema tuberculata
GTGACATTGCACAAAGATTAATTTCACAATGTCAGCTGTGACGTTTCTTCTGCCACGACCTAAGCACTGCTGACACGGATGGACAGAGTGTTTGAATCATCCATAAGCAATTAAGGCTGATTAGGAAACAGAAAATATCTTTTCAACACAGTTATGAAAAAAGGAATATGTACAGTTCCTGAAAATTTGTCTCCCTTATTAGTATTTTAATAAATATTTTAATACTAATGCAATGTATGGAAGAGTGTGTTTCTATCTTTTCAACACAGTCTGTCAATAGATTTCTGTGCACACCACTTACGTATGCTTTGTTTCTATTTAGTCAGGGCCGTGTATGGGGTTTTTATTTTGGGGTGGGTAAAGTTAGAAAGCTTCTTTTCGACCTCCAACACCTCCAAAAACAAAAGTTGTCTTCACAATTTCGGGCCCCTCGACCTTTAACCTAAATACGCCTATGTATAGAGACATCATAAGTACGAATAGTGACGATTAAAGAATGTAACACTGTTTACAGAAAGGATTTCTGTGGTTCACATCGCGAATGAAGAGATATAACTGCGTCAACACACAAACAAAATTCAAATAAAAATTAATACTTCTTAATGATTTTAATAATAATCAGTAGTCTATTTGTGTAAGCAAACTGTCGATAAAATTGGTAAGTAAACGACTGCCCCCATTAGGCTGGTGATTCTCTATCTCCTGGTATTGCTCATCATCGTTCGAGGAGAAGGCATGTGTTGACAATCCTACGACTTCAGAAGCTCAATCGCAAATTTAACTTATTTTTAATAATGTAACATATTTCAACACAAGATGAACAAAAGAGGAAATAATACAAGGAATATATCGCATGAATCATTCAAATCACGTTTGTGTTCTTTTAAACAAAGCAGATGACAAAGAACTAGTTAGTTTTTTTTTAACCTATTTTCTATTTAATGTAAATATCTCAGTCTTACCCATTCATTTTGACTTACCAAATCTTATCAACCTACGACTAAAGCTCAGCTCTGACGCATATTGTTCACAAATATTTGAAGTTAAATTTATATTTGAAAACTTTTTATGTTTGTTTTTTTCCTTTTAAACCTAATTTCGTAATAGACTTATTACGATATACTCATAAAATTAATAGGTCGTTTGTCTGTGTGTGCCCTAATACCGTTTGAACCAGTATGCGTATCCTCTTGAACCTTAATAAACAAATTTGCGGATGACAGACGCTGCAGCTTATATATTTGAAAAATGTCTCCGTGTAAGTTTCTGTAAAGAAATTTGTGCTTGAAAGCGTCGAAAATTTCAGTAAACCAACCAACCAACAAACAAACAAGCCAAAGACATACATTCCGTTAACGTTTAACAATGAATGTATAGGACTGTCTAACAACAATTCGTAATTAATTTTTATAAACAATTTAATGCTTTGATTAATTATCAAATGAATTTGCACGACTACAAATCAACTTTATGGAATCAGTTTCCAGCAAAAGGAAAAACAGAAGATAGATTATTTATTTATTTACTTTTGTTTGTGTTGGATTCGGCTTGGTACTGTTCGGTTTTGTTTACGAGAGCCTTCAACGCTTTTGCGCATGCGTCAGGTCTCCTTCGATTTCATCAAAATAGGGGTCAGGAGAAATAAAGAGGGGATGTATACTTTTTGTAGTGTTAGTTTACTAGTAGCTGCGTTCTATTTGCGCTTTTCGGGAAAGAATTATGGAAAGAATTAATACTATTATAAAAATGCTCCTCCGTTATTTTTTTCTTAAAAGCGAAAATGTCTAAAAGAATTTTTTAGGAAAGTGCCCATCTCAGTGTATCACCCCTCTGCGGAGTAAAATCGTCCGCCAGTGATGGTTCTGGCTTTTGAAAACGAACAGTAGTGTAACACACAAATGTGGAAATTGTTTTTTTTTTTTTAATAAATTTCGGGAAAGTATGCTTTTAATTCTTTCAAAAAACTACTAGCTTTTCTGCATTGCACGTAAAAACTAAGAAATATGTTATAACTTACATTACAGCTGTGAATTAAAAATCTAACATTTTAAAGAAATACACGTAAATGTACTCACTGAGCCTAGTGCGGTTTGTTTGTTGTCGGTTGTCACATTCATTGATGTGTTGGAACGAAGCGTCGTCGTCTTTCTTTTGAAACGATAACCCAATAACTTCTGTCATTTTGAAAAACTATGTTAGGAATCTCCTTCGTTTTGCATAAGTTGTTGTTCTCTGGCTCAGTAGGAAATATAGAGTAAAGAGGAAATAAATATCAGGCAATCCCAAAGAAATACTTGATGTTACTTCCGACCAGTTACAAAGACGTCCGCCGCTCGAGTGAAAAGCAATTAAAAAAAAAAATACGGAAATAAGAATGTGGGAGAGACACAGAGAACTCAGTGGAGAAAGTAGGAGAGAGGATAGCCCTCGGTTGAATATGACTGCAGGCTTAGAGTCACGTGGATCAAATCAGCCAATCAACGTTGTTGTTTGAAAAGTGATGTTGAAAGAGAAAGCTTTCATCTATTTTGGCTTCGGCTGACCTTTATTTTGTCATGTCCCCAAAACAGCCCGGGAAGCATCCGAATAAAGAAAATTCAAGTGATGAAGCAGGAAATAAAGGAAAAAAGGAAAAAAAAAAAACAACAACAATTATATAAAAACGTTATTCTGTCTGTCATTGTCATAAGACTTTAAGTTTTTCCAATTTTGTGACCAAACTATAAGAGATAGAGTGGTCATGTAAATGGATAAAATGTAGAGCTTTTTAAGATAAACAAAATGCTAGAAAAATCTTTCGAAAAAAGTTTTTGGTTTCAAGATGGCGCCTTTTAAAGGCTTAAATTTTGACTTTCTCAATTTGAACGAAAAGTATAAAAGTTGGAAGAGAACATTATATTGAGAAAATGTTGGTAATTTGAAAGTTCTATCGAACGGTAAATCAGTCATTAACAAACGTTTCTGCGTTTGGAAGATACAAGTATTTTTGCGGCAACCCTCCCGTGTGAGTGCCAACGCGCAATACACCTGAGTTAAGCGGAGAAGCCCACAACGAGCTGGGAAGTTCTCCGATCTCCATATTAATTTGCTAAATAAATAAAGGTTTTTTTTTTTTGTTTTTTTTAATGCTATACATGCAAGGGTTCCGGAGCGAAGCGACGGTACCCGTCTAGTTAACAATAAAACTGATTGATATAATTTTTTCAATTTAAACTGCACCTGCATTCATAAGTAAATAAAAATGTGTAAAAACCCCTTTGCAGGATCTTTTTATTTGTTGCTGTTTCTCTTTTTCTAGTTTCAATAAGTTCCTAAAGAACTGAGAAGCTACTCCCCTAAAATGATCTCCATTTTTCCTGTTCGTTAATCTGCATTGTAACACCTACAAACTGTATCTTCAAATCTTCCGTTTGCTGAACATTATTTAAATAATACTTCAGTTGTCTAATTCCAATCCGTTTTAATCACATTACAGCACGCGCAAACGACAATGGATTACTAAACGATTTATATTGTTAGACATCAATATGAATTTATAATTTAATTTCTAATGATTTTCTAGGGTAATTTTGTTACTTTCAGGCGCAAATTTCTCCACAGGGAGCCACACAGAATAAGTTTGAAACTAAAATTTAGACTGTCTCTTATCCGTGAATGTGCAAGCCAAGTTTTATGAAGACTCGTTCACTGGTTCAAAGTTTATTAGGGAACATAAGCATACATGATTTATTAGCCAATTTCCAAAATACTTATTGCAGATTTAGATTCACCATCACTTGTAATCTCATTCATTAATTATATTGTGTATTTATTTCATGTTACGTTTAATGCACGTTAAACCTTCTTACATATTAATTTTCCGCCGATGCATTTGGCTTATCCTTTTATTAAATGCCTTTTGTGCCCAGCGCTTAGGGGGCTAAGGTAATTTTGCTGTACTAGTTATAGCGGTTTTTCTATTGACGTTTGCTTTTGTGGAGGTCCCACTTCGAGATCGGGAGAAGGATCTATATGTTTTCACGCGTTCTGAGCTTGATCATCGAGGCTAAATCTGGCTGATGATCCTAATAAGGACGAAAGAGCTGTCCCAGATTACCGTCGATGATGGCTCAAAGGCGTGAAAGCAAACGAATTTGTATATTTCTACATTTTTTCCATTTTCATATTACATTTGATGCACGTTAAACCTTCTTACATACAAAACATTAATTAAAGTAAGAATCAGCATTAATTAAAAGTAGGAAGAATTCCTTATACAGACCACGAAGGTCTTATGGGTGGTGAGAGGTATAGATATTAGAACAACTGAACTACAGGCTAATCCGACGCTCTCTCGCTTTTAATAATTTCACAAGAGAGTTGAGTGAACTTTTAAGATTCGTCTGGTACAGAAATAACTTGGGAAAAAGAAAATCCCAGTCTTCCGGATTGAAGGCTCCTTCGGATTAAATATTAAACCACTACAGCTCAGGACCCACACAATTATATAACAGTGGTCCTATTAATAGAAACCAACGTCTGCTCGTTTTGCTTACAACCCATCTTTGTAACCTGTGACCCCTCTACAGATCTTCTAACTATTTCAGATTTACTTATTTATTTTTTTTAGCAAACGAAAAGTGGTTTCCTCAAAACAGTGGGTTTTGTTAATTAAGGTTATTCATTAAGATTTCCGAATAAGGTAATAGGCTAATTTCCTTGTTTTCGGGACAGTTCAATATTTTCTTGGGACAATTTTTTTAATGTATTTAGACTATAGCGTATTGGACATAAATATATTCTACATAAATAAATATAATTTTTTTTTTTTATTTTAGTTGTCTTTAACTAAGCGATAAACATATTAGAAAGTCATAATTGAGAGGCATTCTCATTAGAAATAGGATCATCTGCATTGTTTAGAGTAATGTCCCTTGAAACCATACGTTTCCTAAAAGGTTAACATTTCCAAGCGAAAATTTGAAGAATATTTTCCTCTCGATTCTAACTTCACTGACCTAGAGTGAACGTAATGAAACGTAAATTTACCGCGACTAAGTCGTTCTACTCCTTCCACGACTACGTAGCTCTGTCAGGCTAGCCAGTGAGTCAATATCGATTCGAAAGGATGTACGCAACAAAATATTAGAATATTACTTTCATTAGAATTGGTCGAAGAATTAACTGAATTTAACGAAACTTTTTATAGAACGAATTTTACTTAAAAAAAATTTCATCATAATCCGATGGATGGAAGTAAAGATGTTTCCTGGGACAGATAAGGTAGATAAATAGATATGTCTTTTGGCGAATGATCTTAAAAAAATCTCAGGATCGACCTTAGCAAATTGGATGCTCAAATCATCCAACCAAAAAAAAAAAATATCACTTACTAAGAAGATACAAAAAAAAAAAAAAAAAATTGGTACCCCCACTCGCTCTACCCACTCCACCCACTACACGAATATTAGAAAATAATGTATTTTGTCTCCTTTTCCAAAAACTTAAAAACCAATTATGAAATATCGTCTATCAATGAATTGGCATCTTTTTTAACAAGACTAGACTACATCCATCCAGGAAGTGACGTAACAGTGTTTGCCAAAGATTGCATTAGTATGCAATTAGTCTGTGAAGATCAAGCGAGGGGTCACGAGTCATAGCCCCCTCCCTAAGTGTTACGCAGTTGGGTAACAGTAAGAATACGACGAAAATTGATTCACCATCACGGGACAAATAAACAAAATGTTACTCAAATATGAAATAATTATAATCTAACCCAAGACACAGAAAAACAAGGAAAATCATGAAACAAAATCGTTTCTAAAATCTTATAAGAAGAAAGTTTTCTTATTTACTCGATGACTACTTTCCAAAAGGGAGGCTCAATTTGTGTGGGTGTTTGTGTGTACCCTTGACAACTTTTGAACCGTTTCGTGCATCTTCTTGAAACGTGCAATGCTTATTCGAGGGCTAGAAATGACCTAACTTTTTTATCTCAAATCTTTTTCAAATGGATCGAGAAATTTGTACTGATAAACGACAAAAATTCTCAAAGAAAATCATTGGAAACCATGGATTTCTATCCTATGCCTGTTGATATCTCATTATCTTAAACAACGAATATTAAGTCCTTAATCCATTGCGCGTGATTGAATACGATTTACGTTAATTCGATTTAGGCAATTTAAGTAACGCGGATTTTTTTTTTAGAAAATGTAAGGTTTTACTGTTTCTTTTCAGTAGAAATTATAATTTTAAATATAAATGTAGGCCTTTTTTTAAAAACTTTAAAAAAAAAGTAAATAAAAACTTAAGAAATTTTACGATAACATTGTAATGAAAGTAGGCTATAAGTTCTTTCCAACTTTTTGTTTCTTTTAAGCTTTTTAGTTAAAATGATAGTGAAATATACCTTTGAGATCCCTGCTTTAAGAGCCAACAAAATGGCTCAAAATTTCGAAATTGGAGGAAAAAACTGGACTATAGTCTAAAAGAATTACAATTATTCATTCTTTATGCATTGCAAAATATTTCTGATTCATTAAATCAACTTCTGTTACTTAGTAAATATTACATTATATTGAGATTCAAACAGTTTGTGTTGGTCACTTTGTAGAAATAAATAATGATCAATATCTTTGTTATTTTTGAATTTACTAAGCTGAAATTGGGCATTAAGAAAGAGTAATGTACGCATTACAGTAAGATTCAAAAAGGCAGATTCAAATAAATGAGGTTTATTTAATTATTTATTTTATTGAAATTCGTCGACATGTTTCAACGGCGCAGACTACTTTTCATCAGGGAAAATTAAACACAAGATTCAAAGGAATTATTATTACATAAAAAATGCTTATCATTAGAATTCGCAATTGCTAGTAGAAATCACTGTGTCACTATATATTTTATATTCAATATATTTTGCAAATATTTAGCCTACTTTCTGAAAGACAAATTAGATTTTTAAATGTCTCTGTGTGTTTTATCTAAATCCCTCCAACCGCTAACGTTTGAACCTGTGAAGAGAATCTCCTTTAAGTTTGGTATTAATACTACTGGCAAGAGATGACTTATCTTTTATATTTAAAAATCTCTGTAGAGAAGTTATTTATAGATCAATAAAAAGTTATTAAACCCGAGAAATTAGCTGATAGCAAACAAGAAATCTGTATTAAAACCAAACAAATCCATCATAATTACGTGGCGAGTTTAGCATATGTGAATTGAAATACAGTAAAACCTCGATATAACGCTCCCGCTTATAGCACTATCCCGTTCTTTACGCTCCTTTTATACGGTCCCTGGAATTTTCTATATATCTCTGTATACTTTTACCCTCTTATAACGCTTCCAATCCCGCTTGTAGCGCTTTTTTTATATCGGAAATTTTGTATCGAAAAGAAATGTAACACTGTAAAGATTCTTTTTTTTTTTTCACTGATAGGAGGGAATCCTTGAACTCTGTGAAGTGCGGGTCTGTGATATAGTAGTGCAAAATGTAGAAGCGGAAATCCCTTTCTATAAGTGAAAAATTTCATATTCTCCGTAAGTACGACGAAAATTCTACAGAAGTCAGAAGGATTTCGCAGAATCTCTAGGAATTCCCTCGTCCCGTCTGCGAACAATTTAATGAAAAACAGAGATGCAATTATCGGTGCAGCGAAGGGTAATTGCAAACGTAAAAGGGTAAAGTATGCACTAAATCTGCTCCGAAAATATATTAGTATTGCTCCTAGGGGTGTATCAATTGACGTTAATAGTTATCTTAACCACATTGAAAATGTCGTAATTCATAACAGTAGCACACACCCACGGCAAACCACAATCAAAGATCTTTTTAATAGGAAATAAGCTGACATTTGCAGTATATCTATTGCAGAATCATGTATGTTTCCTGTAAAATGGTGTCAAAATCATGTTTCCCCATCTCATTAATCATTTCCCGTCTATAGCGCTATCCCGCTTATTACGCTTGTAGGTCATGGTCCCTTGATGAGCGTAATAACGGGGTTTTACTGTATGAAAAAAATAAAATAAAAAAAGTGTACATTTCATTCACGACTTGAGTTATCGCCAACCGGGAATCTGGGACAGCTGTTTCATTCTTATTAGGACTCAACAACCAGATTTACCCATAATGACGATTAACCCGAAGGCGTAAAAGACTAATGGGATCGTTCGCGCCCCCGGGAGTGGGATTCCACACACAAACATACAACAATAAGAAAATCACTGTACCCTTCGAGTTGATTGTCTACAAAGTTACTAAATCTGGTTGATAAATCCTAATAAGAACGAAACGTCCCAGATTTCCGGTTAACGATAACTCAAGGTGTGAATGAAAGGTGCAATTTCTTTAATTCTTTTTTTTTAACATTGTAATTGTCTTTTAAATTTAATTGGAATTTAAATCCAATTTAAGCGGGCATTTAGTCAATTCTCAGAAAATGGAAAGTATGATGATAGCTTGTGTGTAAAATAATTTTTAATTACAGCTTTTCTTTGTATTATTTCACGATTAATCGAGGCCAAAAAAAAAAAAAAAAGGTTTCACAGTGCACACGAAAACATAGTACATGTTTCATTTTCACCACTACCTCTTAGACAGGAAGTGACAGCAGAACGGAACTCGTATTTTCCCCATCTTTACAAGTCTACAAGTCATAAGGATTCCAATAAGATATGACTCATGTATGTCCAACTTATAGTTTGACATGTACAGATGGTCACAGACGGACAAAATGAACATAAATGTAAGGAACCTCTAAAAAAACAAAAAAATCAATATATTAAGAAAGAAGTGAACTTTCACATCTTTAAAGTACCTCTTGTTTACTGTAAATTGGCAATAAAACTATAATCTGATTGTGATTAATGGGATAGTTTCTGAATTTTTATTTTATTCTATGAAGTTAAAAAAGTAATTTTCTAATCTGTTTAAAATTTTTATATAAAATATTTATTCGGCCGTAAGCCAAATGTCAAACTTTTTAGAGAAATTAAACAATCATGACCTAAAAAAATAATAAAATAAATAAATAAATTATAAAATAATTAACATCTTATTCGAATGCTATCATAGGGTAGTGATTTAATAGTGATTCTACTAAAAATGTCAATCAATTATTTTATTGATTTTTCTCATTTAATTAACCTTAATTAAACCAATTTCGAAGACTAATAAAACAAAATCACTTTATTTCATGCACTGTTTCTTCTTCTCATTGAAGCCTACAATGTCACGTGACAACAACTCAAGCGTTCAAAATGGCTGAGAGTGTAACCACGTATTATAAAGAGATCCTGGGTTTGGTTATTTATTGTTTGAAAACAATTTCAGAAAAGAATCTATTCGAAATAATGGATTCGTCCATAATTATTCTTTTTTCATTCTCGCTCTAAAAGCATAAAAGTTTTCATTACGAATTGATCTCGCGCTATATCTAACTTTAAAATGGAAATGTAATAGAGTTAAATTTGTTTCTTAATTTAAGGGTTGTTAAATTTGTTTTTATTCTAGACATTGTAAAATTTTGACATACTCCATTGAATTAATTACTTTATAAATTGTTGACTTCGTATGGTCAAAAATTTATTTTTGAAAAGTTTATTTTATCCAGATATACGTACACACAGGGTAAGCCATAAACCACGATCGTGTTGGGGTTTTTTAATTTTTTTTTGTGGTCGCTACAAAGTAATGAAATACGAAAATCAAATCAAAAACTATATAAAACTCGAGAAGATACTTTATGTAACGACAGTATGACAATAGTAATGTCCATACTGGTGTCATTGCAGCCCTCAGCCATTTAACTTCTCAAGAGTACAGTTGGATTCGCCGCCATCTCCTTCTTATGGACGTTTTACACGCTCTTAAAAACTTGCCTGACACCGGCAAGTGGCTCGAAAAACTCCCACTTGTTCGAAAAATCTGCTGGGTGCCGTAAATAGAAACAGTTCTAAATTCAGGCAAATAATTAGAAGCAAGTCGACACCAGCGCTCTTGGCGGTGAGAATTTTTTTAAAAAACTATGACAGTGTTAACATTACGCTGAAATCTGGATATTCTTTGCTCACGGTTTAAATCACGGCTTTATTCACCACATTCTCTTCCTCCGGGATCTTTTTCACCTTTTTATTTACCTTGCTGTGCATTGCGTTCAGAATTAATAACAAAACAAGCTACAAAATCAACTTGTTTGTTGCTTCGGCGAAGGCAGTCTCGCGATCTCAACGGGAACAAAAACGAGACTTGAACAATCTTCCCTTGTAAAGCGATACGACAAGCGGCAACTGGCAATTGACAGGTATTTTAGCTCGTTTGACGCAAGTTTTCGGGAGCGTGTAAAGCAGCCATTAGGCACAAGTATCAGATGAATGTGCGGTGTATCTCAGCTCCCGAAAACGATGGGATCTAACCATCTTGGTTTGTCCAGCTTCTATAAAAATATAAGTTAGCATAAATGATAATCGATCTTTTACCCCGATAAGGAATATCTCTTCCAGTCAACTTTTACGCATTCAATTCAGAGATAATTATGTCCATGAACCATAATTACGTCCATTTGACGAATAGATTTACGAATTACAAACAAATACAGCCGATAATGCGAGAATAAACGAGAAAAGCCGAGAACTGAGATTTTTCTTATAGATTTAAGTTACAAACTTCTATGACTGAACTTCTGATATAACCAAAAGAAAAGAAAAAAGTAAGAGGCCAAAAATAAATAAACTACGAGCAAGCAATTTAAGTTTAATAATGAAAAAAATAATAAAATAAAAAACTTAAAATCTTAAAATCCTTTATGCTAATTATCCTGTAATCTTGATAGTAGCCTCCAATATTTTTTTTTTTTTTAAATAACCAAATTTAAATTGCAAAAAATAAATTCTAAGTTACTTAAAAAAGAAGAATTCAGATGTCAAGCTTAAGGGTTAGCAAATGAATATTTACAATTCTGTTAATTAGAGCGTGATGATGTATCCACACACCTAAGAGTTTATTTCCGCTACCACAGCTACGGGAAATAATTAAATTAAGCAACTCATTGAACAAATAAAAGGATAATAAGAGATTGTCAGAAATTATATCCGTGCAACCAAAGACGAGCAAAAAAAGAGAGAAAGAAAGCAGTAATATTTGTTAATCGGTTGTTCACGCCAACCTTCTCAGCGCCATCTATTGCAGAATGCTGCAAGTGCTTCAGATTATTTACTTAATTATGTTTTAATATCTCCATTCTTTCTTTCTTTTTCTGGATTGAGGACTCAAATTTAGGTATTTAAACAGCAAACAAGTGTCAGTTAATTCCAATTTTACTCAAAGTGACAGTGCACTTCAGGCCTAATTGATCGATCACGTTACACCCAAATAAGGCATTACGTCGATCGTAACATACTCGTGTATAAAATCAATACAATAAATAAAATAAAACATTTAAAATAATGAATCTTTTAGTAAAGTGTATTTGAAATCAATATTTTTTTTACATTTTTTTTAATTATTATTTCTTATTCGATTACAGTGCGTTAAACGATGTGTTTGTGATTTTGGCCTCAAGGTGTCAAAAGTTTGTACCGAAATCAATATAAGATCGAATTCAAGCAACATTCATTTATTAAAGTTTCTGATCTTAATCTTAACAGTAACAGCAATTATTGTACTTTAGGAGCTGTATATTTTGGCGGTAACAGTTCAATCTTCTCATATGTGCAGTAAATTCCAAAATCCATATTTGTTTATTTTTTTTTTAGCATTTAAAGCTACACTAAAGTTTTAGCCCCCAGTGATAGGTCATTTATCTATAAGTCAGTGATTTATCCTTGACCACAGACGGACGGAAATCGTTTTAAAAATCTCAAATACCCTTCCGAAGTTTTCACTCCGATACCTATCAAACACTAAACCTTTGGCAGCTGTAGTTTACTAAAAGCTTAAAAGTAAGAAATTGTGGGTGGATGACGGAAATCAACCCCCTACTCCAGGCTTTTTATATTTAATTATGTGTCTATCCGTCAACGATGTTTATTGAGGAAATATATTAAATATGGTTCATTGATTCTGGTTCGTTTCCATCAACCCGACATTAATAACAACAATCTGTGCCATTTACACCTAGCGGCAGTCAACTGAATCATTGACTGACAAAAGACGAATTTTCACTTCTTCAGTTATTGGAATTGTTTGAGAATGTTCGTTGAGAATGAAAATAATCATGTTGTGAATGATATATTTTGCTGCAATTTGGTAACTATATTTACACTCATCGCTATGTAGTAGATTCCCAATTATATCTGAAAATATTCGTATTTGAACTGTCCCCGATAATCGAATCTCCGATTACCATCCGAAAAATACCAAAAAACTATTATGAAATGGCTAGTGTTATGCATCATTTGACCAAGCGCCAAAATTGGATTTAGAGATATCGCATAAGCTTATGTATTACTTCACATTTTTTTATGGAATGAAGAGTGTTATCTATCAAAATGAAGATACTTTCACAGGACAATTCTGATCATTATCAAAATTAATAATATCCTTCAAAGGTCGTTAGTCATGTGATGCAAATCTTATTCGTTGCGATTAGTCGATTGGAGTTGATTCAAAATTAATTTTCCGCAGAAATATATTAAGATAGCAAACAGGAACATTTTTTTATAAAGAGTTTACACCTTTCGCTACTAGATGGAGCAATAATCTAAAAAAATCTATTTTGGCGCTTGGGCAAATGACGCCTAACACAATCCAAATGTAGTGTTTGTTATTTGATTTTTCAAACGAAATGTGTTCGACTTTCACGTTATTGTTTTGCATATCAACTAATTCATTGTACTAACTATAAAATTTAACTAACTATAACTACAAAAGGCAGCATTTGTCTGTTTACTTTTCTGATTGCCAGATTATTTTTTCTAAAGTCTGTCTCTTGATGCTGTAGTTCTTTGTTAAATGGTTAACCCTATACCTTTCTATAATGTCACTACAAGTACGTACGTATTAATTTAATTAAAATTAATTGTTACAATGATAGATCACTTGTACAATATAATTTCCATTTTACATATCTATTAATATTTATCACTGAAATCTTATAGTAATACAGTAGATCCCGATTTACTAAAGGGTTCCGTTCCGACAGGAAACGGAAGTAGCCGAAAATTACTCAAAAAAAGAGAAACTCTATATGATAGTTACAGATACAAATATAGCTTTCCTTATACATAGAACTCACCTAAAATGAGTTACAAAATGAATTTGTAAGTATTAAATTTTATTAAGTATAAAATAAACAAAAATAAAGTAAGCAAACTTTAAACAATCACCTAGTCACTTAACTCTTTGAAGGAAATGGATAGCTCCGCAGTGAATACACGCGAAGTTGAAAGGAAAAAGTTTTAAAAATTATTATTAAGTAATACGTATTATTACAATGATTGGTCTTAAGCCAGAACTATTTGTATAAAGTGAAAGTATCCCACTATAGACCTATGTGGCCTTTGAGTATCGCGGGAGGTAAGACTCTCGGCGCTTCATGACCAACGAGACTAAATTGAGGTCGGTGGTTAACCCAACGCCCGCCCGCCTTTAACTCCCGGGAAATCAACCCGGTACCCATTCTACAGAGGGCTGGGTAGACCCTAGGACTCGTTTCGAGAAGAATGTAGGGTGAAAATTCTCGCCCTCCGCCGAGGAGGGGGATCGAGAACCCATCTCCAACCCGCAGCGAAGCACCCTTACCCACTCCGGGTCCACGACTATTTGTTTAACAAAAATCTATTTCAAGCTTAATATGCAACTTGAAAAACAATCTTACATTTACTACACACTATCGGTTATTGATCAATGTTATTGAGGAACCCTATTTTTATTTATTATTCATTACGAAAATCGTATTTTTGAAGGTCGCTGATGTGTACTTGAAGATATCGCTGTGATCAGCCTCATTGATCCAACCATGACAGATTATTTCTCATTAGAATTTCACGTTAATCTGAAGAAGATTAAGGTCAAGAATATCATATATTACAGATTCATTGATGGATTAAGACAAGTGTCAGAAACAAAGTATTAGAAATACTGGAATGAAATGCATTAACATCTCATCCACAACAGAAGACACAAGAAATAATAAGCAATTTATCTTAAATAAATAAACTAACAAATAAATAAATTTGTCAAAAATTTATGTCAATTTTCGTATTCCTTTGTTAAAATAGGGATTCTTAAAATATGGAATACGAGAATGAAATAAATGGAAAACTAATTTTTTATTAATGCAAGCCCTGTTTAAAAAAAAAAAGAAAAGAAAATTATGTTAGGCCTGTGTATGTCTGTATATATGTACACGTGCTTAAACTTACATGAAAAACTTCATTTTAATGAGTTATTATGCTTATATGAATAAATACAGACACCCTCATTTATACCCAACGCCGTTTAATATATTAAAATTGAGGGGTAGGGGAATTTTTTTTATTTAAAAAAAAATATATTTTTTTATTAAAGATATCAAAGCGCAGCCCGATTGTAAAACATTTAAAAATCACTGTGTTAATTTTTCACTTGAAAAGATTTGATAAGATTTGTTTTTCATTTCCTAATATACTTTTGTTTTTATTTTTATAGTTCTATAGCGGTTTTTTTTTTTTTGTTTGTTTGTTTTGTAATTAGTAGAGAAGCGGGAGCTGATAAAAGTTTGAAAACCACTCTATTAAGATTAAAAAACAGAGGGTTACAAAATAAGCTGAGGAAGATATATACAGACATTAACTTTACATTACAGCAATATCGTCTTAATCAAGTTTTGGGAGCTATTGAACATTGACTACCTTTGCTGATAAGTTTTTACAATTTTATTTTTCAATCATTATATTTGTGAAAGAAACAAAAGGTTTATATAATTGCATTCTTCACTGGATCCGGTCCTTTACGGTCAGCAATACAAAACCCACTGATCTGAAACGGATTCAAAACCTCTTAATCTCAATTTAATCGATTTAATTAAAGCAAACAAAAGATCTTAAAGATTAGAACCTATTTTGGGATCTTCTGTTTAATATTTTCACCCACAATGGTTCTACTGAATAATCCCCAAAGGAAAACTACAATATCAATTAAACTCTTTGTTTAAATTTTATGTTAAATTTCACATTAGGTTTATTTATTTAATTCGCATTCGTCATAAATAATGACTAATTTGGACAATGTACTGTAAAAATATCGTATGTTTTCTGCTGAAGGAAGACAAATGCTTCATCTGAAACTAGTTAATCTTATTGAAATATCCTACAAAAAATCTGTAAGATCAAATAACCTAAATGGCTTTTTATTTTTTTTATGTATGATTGAAAAAGATTAATATCGCAAAATATTATCTAAATAAATTTTTTACCCTAAAAATTTTTTAGTTTTTTTTTTTTTTTAAATAATTGTTGCTGATGTAATTGACTTAGAAATATACTGATAGGGTTTCAATTGACGAGTTACAAAATCTAAGTTCTAACAGACTTACTGATAGTGTAGTTATTTTATACTGTTTACTATTTTCTAAATTTATAATAGACCAGTCGAAATCATTGAGAGATAGTAGATAGGGACGTGTAACGTAAAAATATGAAGCTACGTACTCTTAGTTATCATCGCTTAGAGGACACTGAGCAGACAGAGCTGGGGGAGACGAACCCATTTTTGAGGACTGGAGGGTTATGGAGGGATGGGAAAGACCAAAATAATCTTGCTCAAAGTTTGACCCTAAATAAGCATAGTCCCAAATTTCATGAAAATCCGTGCAGCCTTTTTAACGTGTTGGTGCTGCACACATAAACAAAGTAGAGAACTTGAGAAGAAACATGCAGAATAGAATAGAATGCATTCCAAGCTCAGTGAATAACATGTGTTTATTTAAGTAATAGTATATTCATCATTCTTACTGATATCAAGCTAGTTAAAGAGAAACTGAGTCAGTAAATGTCACAAAGCGAATGACAAAGTTGAAAGAAATAAAACAAAATTAGAGATTGAAGTATTAGTACTTGTCCAAAGACAGGAGAATTTCAAGCTTCGGGTATTAAGGAAAAAAAAAAATCTCCATTGAATAATTGGTGTCACTAAACTATAAACTCAACTATCTAAAATTATAATTATATTATGAAATTAGAAACTGTGGTGACATCCAATTATTCGTATAAAATTCTTCTCAGAAATGGATATTTTAAATTGGGTCAGTTTTTAAAAAAACAGGAACTAATTGTCCATTCGGATTTGAAAATTAGCGGTCATTGACCGCAGCAATGCTTCAATGGATGTGATTTTTGGACAATTAAACATTAATTCATTAATAGAAAATAATCCTCATCCGAACTGCAGCGATTACTGAATGAAATTCTAAAAAGAATTCCTAAGGAGGTCCACACACACAATAGGACAAATGTTGGACAAGTGTCAAATTCCTGACTTTTGCTTTTGATCTTGCAATTGCCCCAAAAATAAAAAAGATTTTCTTAATTTCTCTCAATGTTCTGAAGGTTCCTAATGTATGGCTTGGAGTGCTACAACCCCCATCCCTTTAATGCATCCGAAAATGAAGGAAATCTAACATTTGGACTTTTTTTTTTTGGTTGTAAAACCGTCATTTTGTTTTTAATCCATCCCCCCTCCCCCTTTAATCCAGAAATCAGATACAACGCTGTTTTTTGGTTCAACAGCTAGGACCATTGTAATCCTTTCCCCATTCCAAATTACTGGGCATATCTCTGTATGTATGTATTGTATTATATAGATGAATGGATGGATTGACGTATTAAAATAGCTACAATAAATCTTGAATGAAATATCAAACTGAGCTCTGGTTTTTAAAGACTTTACTGAAAAAGAGTTGATAGCTGACTTCGCTAAGATACCACTCCATTATGCCTATGTTTCGTGTAAAATTCCGAAAAACTGTCAAACGAGTCTTGAATTAAATCACTTAAGAATGCCTTTTTGAGTCGAGCTGATACTCTGGGTCGGCCGTTTCGAGCTTGTTTGGTTCTCCTCAGAACGCCAACCAACGAACGAAACCTTTCTCATTTCATCGCGGTTCGGCGTTTGGGAGCCACGATCGTAGATTGTATACTAATATTATTTCTTGCTGTACGTCTACGTATTTATTTGATGGCGCCAGTTTTTTTTTAAAAAAAAAACTTCGGGAAAAGCGTTGTAGACTAAGCTGCGCCAGGTCAAGTTGTGAAATTTGAAAACTTACAAAAAAATGAGGTCATTATTTATTTTTGTTGTTTTTTAATTATAAGCTTGCCTATAAATTCCGCATTTTTAATATTATTAATACACTCTTTTTTCTAATATTAAAATAAACAAGAAAATTTTATTTAGTGCAGAAACTTTCTAAAGCCCCATGGGAAGAATGAATGTAAAGACAATTTTCCTACAGGCTCAAAAAAAAAAAAAAAAAGGGGGGGGGGGGGGGAGAGCAAACAATTGATCTTGATGGTAGCTGTACATAGTCTGCATTTCGGTCAATATAAGAAATGCATATTGAGGAATATTGTTAATAAACACTTCCCCATTTAATAGATACTCATATTAAGGGTATCTTTACAGATGTATTATCAATATATTAATTTTTATTAAGTCAGATTACATATATTTCGTAGAGAAGCGGAGATTCTCATTTGGTGAAGTCGTATTCGATTGCAGCGCCATCTACGTATTTGTAATGAAATCTGAGGTCGCATGTGGTGCCAAAGACTAGCTTTCAGAAGACGAATGTTTTTCAAATGATGTAACCAGTCAACGTAGGATCAGATGACTTGCATTTTGAAATTTCTCAGAGGGGATGGAAAAGCTCTTAATATGTTAAAACCAAACGAAAATTATGTCCATTAGACAATATTCAATTGTCGAAAGTCGTTATATTCTTACAATAAATAATTATTATGATTCTAGGTACAAGAAGGTTGTGACAGTATTGAATATTACAATGAATACAAGCGGGATATAAGTAGAGAAAGTGATTAGATATAATACAATCAATATTTTGTTACTTTAAATCCCAATATTACCTGATCAAAAGTTGCAATAAACTATTTATTATTATTTTTTATCTTATAATTATACATCATTCCAGTTAACAATAAAACAATGGAATAAATCATAACTGGAAACTTTTTTTTTTTTCTATGACGCAATGATTACTGCGCATTACTTGCATATCCGATGATAACGATTAAGACAAATAATAAAAAAAAAAAAAAAAAAAAAAAAAGGGAAGAAATATCTCTAGAATGCACAAATTCGTTAGTATGTTTGCTTTTCACGCATTTAGCCATCATCGATAGCAATCTGGGACAGCTGTTTCGTCCTTATTAAGACTCATCAGCCAGAATTAGCTTCGATGATTGAGCTCAGAATGCATGGATACCTATGGTTCCGCCCCCCGCTCGCGGAAGTGGGACCCGGTAGAAAGCAAACAATAAAAGAAAAAACACTGCAACCAGTACAGGAAAATTACCTAGGCCAGCTTTGCGCTAGGCACGAAAGGCATTTAATAAGGGCAAAAGGCCCAATGTAAAGGTGAAAACTTAAGGGTTGCTTGGTGCTTAGAAGACAAAGAAATAATAACAACAAACATACAAACTTCGATTTTTGAGCTTTATATAGCTCAAAAGTTCATAGATAAATATTATTATTATTATTATTATTATTATTATTTACACGTAACTAAGTAACTAATAATTATTTATTTAGAATGTATGAAATTACATACATCTAACAATAATATTTTTTTAAATACTAAATATTCCAAGAAATATTGCGAAAAACGTCCTCCCATATAACCAGAAAAAAATTTCTTATTATTCCTGTTCCCTAATAATAATATGATTTATACCTCTAAAGAAATAAAATTTAATCTTCTACAAAACTCGGAAAAACCCGCATCAAAAGTAATTGAATGGTTCAAAAGTTATAAAAGAGAATTTATGTTAATTGTAAAGCTCAATAATGAAAAGATGCAGCGAAATTATGTTTCTGTTTCGGTTTTCAAAAGGGCTTTCATCTAATCTCTATGAGGTTTTTGAAGCTTTTTCTTAACTGAGGTAGTAAAAAGATGCTATGCGACCATAGACCTCCAGAATGGTGAAACCACATTCAAACTGGTTTAGTATTTTTTAAGTTTTATGGGAATAAAGAGTTTGCGCTTTGCTCTTATACATACAGAGAGAAGATTTATTTAGCATTTTAATTCTACTTTTCTTGCAATTAAGTAAGCAAATTACTTTGGAAATTAATAAAGGAACTACAAATACATATATACGAATAGGTTTACGAATAGTTTGCTCGTACAGTGAGCTAATTAACTAATTAATAATCCATTAATACGCATGTCAACTTTCAAGCCAATCCGTTCACTCGTGCAAACCTTGTAAAAGGGACACAGAAAAGTATGGTGACATCTCGTTTTACTTCCATACTAAATTTGCAGAAAACCCTTTTTTTAAATAGTCTCTTGAGATAGTCTTTTGTCATATTTTTCTTTTTAAATATACAGAAGATAGTTTATTTTGTTTTTTCATAACTTGTACTCAAGTTTCAAACAGCACCGTTCTTTGGTTCAAAAGGATTACACAAAATGTTGTGGCACACCTTTCATCTCGATACCATATTAATTTGAAGAATTATATTTATTTTTTAATTTTTTTACATTAATTTAGAAGAAGACCAGTTCATTGGTACAAGAATTATTGGCAGAACCACTTAAACGATTATAATTTGTCTTTTAAAATTGAAAGTAGGTTAAAAATATGGCTGTTGTAATCAATTTCCTTTCTTTTTCTCTTGAATAAAATGATAAACTCTTTATAGATTTCACTTTTTTTATTTAGAAAGAGGACCAGTGACACGACATCAATCGCTGAGTGCTTTACTGGTTATCAACAATGGCTGCGGCCAGCATCCCTTTCACCTGAACACGTGACCCTGACCCAGCTGGCCCAAAGACCATTCTTCAAGCCAAGGTCAAGATGAAGAAAAGGATATCCGCTGTGAGGCACTTTTGAACAGCTTCTCCACATGACACACTTTTGTGACACAAGGTTCGCTTTCTCAGTTACTGAATCATGGTGTTCGCTCTTCTATTGATAAAAATGTCTTCGAACTCAAGGGTT
>JAFIDM010000002.1:23703822-23721047 GCA_023159025.1 Thereuonema tuberculata
ATGAAATTTAATATAAAATACAATTTGATATCTTTAACTTAAAATATATATATAAATAAATAAAAAAGTTTTAATTTAAATGTTTTCCATTATTCATAAACTTATTAAAAAGTAAGTTAATTCAACTTCATAAAGTAAGAGAATTGGAATTCATTTTTTTATAGAAATTTATGTAGACACTAATAATTATCTACATTTGACCTATATTTGAATCGTCAAATTAATAATTAAATTGGTAAATGTTGATTTTTTAAAGCATTTTCTTCTGTTATTTCATTTACTGACCTTTTATTTATCATCCAGGCAGTAACTGTTAATAAATGTATTTAATTTTTTTTAATTTCTTTATGAGAATCAGTGCAGAACTTCCTCAAAGGCTGTCTGTCTTCGGATGATTTTTGCACTGAATTCGTTTACGAATAAAATGAGTGGAAATTATAAATTACTACTTCATTTAATTCTGTTGAAGCTACTTTTATATTATTAACAATTTATTTTTGAAATTACGAATAATTGATTTTTTTATATCTAATTTTAAGTTGTGGAATTTTGAAAATATAGTTTAAGTTTTTATTAATTGCATTCTAACATGTATTTCTACAAATAACTAAATTTTAAATGGCAGGTAATTAAAATAGTTTTTAATTACTAGTAAAATCGTTTTAACTAGTAGGGCTTTATTTACTTGTTTATTTACTAATGGCTAATCAATCCGTCTAGTAAAAGTATTTTTTTATTACTTGTATGGAAATGCTGAAAGTAGTAATTTGTACTAGGACTAATTATATATTCTACACTTTAGACTAATAATTATTAAATAACAGAAATTTAGTATATAATTAGTTATACAATCAATGAACGGGTCAAAAATGTATTTAACAGTCGTTATCTATATAATTACAAATCTAATTTTGACATAATAATTAACAACTAGCATTCAATTATTGCAAACTTACAAAGAAAATAATATTATACAATAAATAAATATAATAATTATTATTCCATTTAAAATTTTAAATATGTTAAATTTATTTAGTTTGTTACTTATTTTTTATTAATTACAATTAATTAATTTCTCAGTAAAACAAAGAAATAGAAAGAATAATTTAAAATAGAACAGTCAAATTACAAAATCTTTTAAATAAGATACATTTACTTTGCATTTCAGTTTGTTCTTTTAAAATCCCCCAAAAATAAAATTAACTCAATATTAAAAAAAATTCTTCTATTTTTTTTTATTTTTTTTTAATGAGCCCTACGGAAAATGTACATCATACAAGAGAAAATGTAAAATTTTATTATTATTAAAAAATAGCATTTTATAATCAGTAATTTATTAAATTAATAATTTTGCAAATAATCATGAAATTTGTAAATTTATAATCAGTAGTATTTCAAAGAAAAATAATCATATTAAGTTGATCATCTAATTCTTAATTCTGAATGCTTACATTTTTCTATCTGGTATTATTTGATCATGTTCACTGATATTTATAAAAAATAAAGCAATCTAATAATTAAATTCAACCATTCCATTTTATTCTGATTTTTTTTTTCTCAATCCTTTGCATTAGTAGGGGCTTCGTGGGGCGTTAATCCCTTTGTAAATCCTCTGTTTCCTTTATCTCTTGTGACATTTTCTTGGTATTTGTTAACACTGGCTTTTCCTCCGTTGGCATAACCCTAATCACATCGTTGGCCCTGATTTCTTTAGTGGGACCCACATTCGATGAGGGGCGTCACCTTCAAGCTGTCTTTGTGTTTATGTCCGGGAAATATTAGCATCAATCGACCAAGAAAGAGTAAAAGAAGCCTATACACTTCCTAATGCAACACGGAAATAAAAAGTTCGTCAGAAATTAAATTTCATTTCCATGTAATCTATTCACAATTTCTGAATTTCATGGATCAGAATGGCTAATTTACCAAAACAATTAATTCTTTAGATTGAAATATGAGATGAATACTCTATCAAATTGATTATTAATTTCATCGTCATTGTTATTTATTTTGTAATTGACCTGTGAAAATGGACAAATAGTTTAAAACAGGGATTCTCAATCTTTATAAAGACGCCTGCCATTAAAACCAAAATTCAAAAATTTCACCTACTAATAAGGAAACCTTTTAAAACGTGTAATAATTTACCTTTAGATGCAGGTATCTTTGTGCTTTTATTTTACATAATTTTATAAATCATTCACTTGTTATTAACGTACCATTAAGTCTTCTTTCAAGTACCAACGGTTTAGAAACACTGGTTTAAAACATTGTCTTATGATTTATTCATTGTTTTTTTAATTCTTGCTATATGTAATACATCTTTGTGGGTATAGGCGATGAAAATAATCAGTAATATTAATTGACACAACTACAATAACTTATATAAATAGTTAGGTTGATGATCTTATATCTCATAACTGAGTATGACTATATTCTGGAAAACTGTAGATGGCTAACGATAGTAACGCATATTTTCCTTCTTTTAGATCATCGTGACAATGTATTTTAATTATCCTTATACATTGTTGCAAAACACCTTCACATAAAAGCAAGCCTTAAAACTTCTAACAACGATTCATAAAAACGAGACGTATACAGACTAGTTTAAATTATCAAAATTATGTCTATCATTAGACATTTATATAAACAGATACAATAATTGTATGTATCAGCAGTTTGAATGTTCTAATACGCTGTAGTTAGTACTAAGGATAAAAATTACTTGTTTCGTATTTTTAAAATTTTATTCAGTTGTCATTATTTACATTCGTAGTTGCCAAGTAAAGTTATAAATCATATTTACATATTTTAAATATTTCAGATATTGCTACATAAAAACATTATATCGTATTCACTTCCTTCATCATACAACGATTCACTAAATAGTCTTTAGTTCTTTTATTATTTGTGAAACTTTGGAATTAAAACCATAAACGTTAACTTACTAGAAATTATATGGGAAAATATATTACGAAAGGATGAACACTCAAATAACATTGAAATTACTTGAAATAATAGGAATTTTCAAATAGAATAACTGGAATGGAATGAACTAGATTGGCCACGAACTGTAAAAACCCTGAAGCTTCATCCTCAAATATTATCCCAAATCTCAGATATTAGCTAGATTAGGCTAAGATAATTCGTTGCCTGCCAAAAGGTAAATTTAAGCCAAGCGGAACTATTTGTTTTCTTTTTTGTCTTCTTCTTCGTCGTCTTCTTGTTTTTATTTTGTTTTATTTCTGGTAGCTTATAAATTGACTGTTGTTGCTTTTCTGAAGTGCTAATTAAGCGTAAATCACATACTTCCTTCATAGCTTCTATCAAAGAAGTTAATGTAATGGCATTCTAGTAGTAATATTGAAAGGTTTTTTGACAAGAATATTTATAGTAATGTCGAAAATCTTTGACTTCTTCTCAATGCGTTGTGGGGAAAAAAAACACGTTCTTTTTTTTAGTGACGTAACCTACAATATCAATACTTAATTATGCTACTGTTTGTGTGTATAAAGACTTGAAATGTACATAAAGGGTTTAGCCTTATCATACTAGTTGCCTGGATTATATAATTTCATTAGAGTCTCTAATCGTGTTTATAAACGACAGGGATAGTCATTCGCTAGGGCTAGTTCGGTAATTGTTATAATTTCGTTGTCAGATACTGATTTATTCGCAGCTGTCGGAAAAGCGCAGAAGACGGCCATTTGAATGACATTGCGTTTAACACTACTTGGTACACCGGAAAAAAAAATAATCATTAGGTCAGCTTGAGAAGGCTTACGGTACATAGACATTGTGAACTGA
Source organism: Thereuonema tuberculata (assembly GCA_023159025.1). Lineage (NCBI taxonomy): Eukaryota > Metazoa > Arthropoda > Chilopoda > Scutigeromorpha > Scutigeridae > Thereuonema > Thereuonema tuberculata. The sequence goes on from JAFIDM010000002.1 coordinate 23,707,630, forward strand.
CTCTTCTTTCATGATCAATATGTCCAAAAAACCAATTTACCTTTGTCTTCATATTCAATGGTCAACTCAGTGTCCTGTGTGACGCCATTGAATGTTTTAGTAATAATCTCCAAATTATTCTTGCTCACTATGAGAAATAAATCATCTACGTATCGTTTGTAAAATACTGCTGTTATATATATATAATTTTGATACTATATACAGTTAAAAAAATCTCCGTTACTTAATTGTACTTATTTTATACACACTCTGTTACAAAAGTATATTGTAACGAAACACCTAAATAAACGTGCCATTATAGTATCAGAGAGATAATGTAAATGGAATGTTATAGCTAAAGCTTCCCTTTAAGCTGACTGCAGTTTATAGCACTCGTCAGCTTCTTGCTCTTACATTTCGAATGTACTTTATAGCACTTGGAATATAGTTTATGAGAGCTAGGAGTCTAATGATTACTTTTGACTATTGTCTTTCAGTTTTCCTTCAGATTTATGTTTGTCATTGTTAAGTAAATGCTTCAACTCAAGATCAAGGATACATTCTATATTTTGCCTCTTAAACATACATAAACCATCCAAAATACATTCCTCAAAGGAAGCATCTGTGTCTTCTGTTATACATAGAAAGTAATGGGTAAATCCTTGGCTGCGTAGCTTTAAACAAGCTTTTATACTAACAAATTTTACGTCTTAATAATTCAACTGATAATGATAACTACGAAAGGTACAAAGGAACCAAAAAAGATTTCGCACCTTGAGGTGTCACCGGGGAGAGTCTGGGACGGCCGTTTCGTCCTCTTTAGGACTCATCAGCCAGAGAAACTCCACCGATGACAGGCTCAGAAAGTGCGAACATATAAGAATCCCACTCAGGAAGCGTGATCCCACGAAAGCAAGTCGTTTTGCATCGGTGGAGTTTGTCTGGCTGCTGAGTCATTAAGAGGACGAAACGGCAGTCCCAGACACTTCCAGGCAGCTGAAGATCTGAAATCTTTTTGGTTCGTTTGTGCCTTCCGCAGTTACCATTTTGTTGAATTATTGAACACTTTAAATTTTTTTTTACTTAAATATGTGTATTTTTTTTTTAACTTTATAATTAATAAGATAATTTAAATAATTATAATTTGAAAATTACTTCAGTGTTTTGAATTTTATTTGGAAGATAAATGTTATTCCGTATTTAATGTTAAAATTGAAATATTTACTGAACTTGAAAATTTCTTGCCGAAACCAAGATCAGCATAACAACAATAGTAATAAAAACCTATTTGAAACGAGGTTTATTTGCTTTGCTGTTAATGGGTTTTCAGGAAGTTTAATAGCTTTAGCCTGAGAAGTCATTGTTCTGAGGAAATATTCAGAACTTGGAATATTTTGATGAGAAAAAAAAAAACTCACGGTGCTGATAGGGATGTTAGGAAAATTTATTCACGATTAAATCACATACATTATTCTCACATTTGGAGTAAAAAAGGAAAATTCCTTTTGAAGAATATTTCAGTGTATCTTTATTATTATCTACCATTGACAAGAGAAATCTACATTCTCTATTTATCTTAAATAATTTTAGTTTTAGTTTAGTCCAAACCGTCAGTTTCCGAATTTAGAAGCATATGTTTCTGAGGCGAAACATATTCATTGATAGTTTAAAGTGTATACAATGAAACATGAAAAACAAGGAATATTACATGCTCTTACCAAAGGGTAATTATGTTTTATCATTATATTTAAATGTTATTTGTGTCCAGCAGTTAGCTGGTTTTGATACTCTTCTAGTTACAATGATTTTTCGTATTGTTGTTTGTTGCGTGGTTGGGAGATCCACTGCCATTCACGAGTTCTGAATTGATTATCAATAAGTAAATCTGGCTGAGGAGTTAATAAGGACGAAACAGCTGTTCCAGATTTCCAGTGATGATAACTTAAGAAAAACTATGCATTTTACGCTTATATTTAAATGGATAGGAAGTCATCATAGATTGAAATCAAGTAGTTTTGAATTAATGTATGTAGTAAATATACGTCTACATCCAATAGCGTACGTCAATAGCTTCTGTATTTGCGGTAAAAAGCTTTATATAGCTGTATCTGTTGAGTATTTTTTTTCTTAGGATATCAAAAACATTGTATTTTAAAACCTTTTTTTTGAAAAGTGATATAATTTATGTCTTAAACTAGTGCTTCCCAAAGTGTTGTACCATGCCCTCTCCCCAATGAACTTTTGACCCGTATGCGATAACCAAAAATTAAAAGTTTGTTCAATTTTAGTTGTTATACTATAAATGTTTCATGTTTCACTTAATGTAAAAAAACGCTCTCAACCGGCTTCTCATTTTTTATTGAAATTGTTATTTGTCAATGAATTGAAAAGTCTGAAAAATCACTGTTCTATTCCTGTTAGACCTAATATATATATAAAAGTAGAAGGCTTATATATATATATATATAAAACTCTTCTACTTTTTTAATCGTGCAAAATCATTGCTTCGTTTTATAAGATGCCTTTTATAATCATTTATGTAAACTTATATAAAAGTTATTTCGCTTTATATAGGAAAAACAAACAAAAATACCTTCATTAAGGTTGTTTATGTTCAGTAAGACGTGTCATAACTTAAACAAGGCGTAATAGAAGTCATTACAAGTCGGAATAGCCATTTTAACATATATCCAAACTAGAAGAAGGAAAAGGTGGGAATTTTAAAGCAACAAATACATGCATTATTTCAGCAAATACATAAGAAAACAATGAAACTCAAGAAATGTCAGGATTAAAACATGTTAAAATCCATCTCCGCTCTCTATCTAAAGCAGGGCGCACACGATGCAACTTTCTTTGCGTCGCCGTTCGGACAACAAACGAAGCACAGTACGAATTTGAATGACGTCACTTGACATTACGTCAAGGAGACTGCGGTGATGTCCTTCCAAACCTAATATGTGTGATTTATATTAAACATATGAGAAATATTGTTATATTATTAGCCGGTATGTAGTCGCCGTTGATGGCAATAATGCGATTCACGAATAACAACGACGAACAGCCAATCATAATCCATTGCTCACTGGAAACAATGACGTCACTTGGCAGTTTCCGGAAATGGTGAATGAGCGAAAATCCCATAATTCATTGCAAACACCGCTTTCGAGGGTGAAAAATTCAAAAAATCTAGGTTTTTCAAACGCTCTGATACATTCTGCCGCATTAAATTACTGCATTTACATATAAACTGTATTTATGTGTGAAAGAAACTCGCAATACTCTGATATTCATTGTGTATTCGCTATTCGCCCATCTGAAGCGAAGGAAATCTGTTTAGACGCCATGTTTCCCCTTCGGCGTGACGTCACGAGTGACGTATTCCAACGCTGCACTGTGATTGGATAATTTCCATGCAGCTTCCTTGCAGCTTTCGGAGTTGCACTCGACAGAAATCCTCGCCTTTGCAGCTTTTTCTCCATGCAACTCCAGTTGCAACTTTGCCCAAGCAGCTCAAAAAACGCTCTAGGCCAAAAGTTGCACATGCAACTCGGCCCAAAGCTGCATCGTGTGCGCCCTGCTTTAGGTCAATCCTCTGAGAACTGTGAATCTGCGGAACACTATAGTTTGTTGGAATTGTTCGAGGACAATATCATGAATATTAGAAACAAATCTCTGCTTGAATAGCAATTACTTTCAGATATACAGAGTATATCAAAATTGTACATATTTTAATGGGAAGTAGGGAGCACCAAGACACATCTTTTTCGTCTAGGAATGTATGTCGGCTGATGTCAACCTTTGGTGTAAAGGGCGCTATTTGCAGACGAATGTGGTTTCAACACGATGGGGCGCCAGTACAATTCATCAATTAAGTGAATTGTCTGAACACCACTTTTGGGGACCGATGGATAAGCCGACGTGACCCCTTCCTGGCCACTAAGATCGCCCGATTTAATATGTATCGATTTCTTCCTCTGGTGATACATGAAGAACATAGCTCCTTCTAGCACCGAAGATTGCCGTCACATTAAAATTGGTACAGACTTTTGATACACCCTGTGTAGAGACTTTCATATAGTGCTCACCTGCACTATATTAATATTTCTTGTTTTTTGTTGGATTCTTTTACCATACTTTCTCTTACCTTCTTTCCTAACGGTTTGGATATTGACATGGTCACATGGACTTTCTCATTGAATGCCATCTTCTGTATCAATCAGTATAACTGGGGTTTAGCGTAAAAAGCGAATTTGACTTTCTTGGATTTGAATTGTCGTAAAATGTACTGTCTTTTAGAAGTTATTCCGCAATCTATTTTAAAACTATGTAAGATATGTCCTGAAGTTTTAGGGTTTCAGTTCGTTCGGTAGTTTGAGTACAGGAAATGCAGTTGTATTTTACTGTACAGCACGCCACGAAGTTCCTTGATACCACATCTTGCTCTGCTTCGCTTTACGGCAGAAGGATAAAAGAGAAATCAACGGTTTAAACGAATTGTGGCTCCTAAGCAAAGCAGAATTTATATTCCTTGAAAATAAATAAAGACTTGATTTACAATAAAAAGGAAGTAATTTCAAAATATTGTAATTGCTTTTAGTTCTTACTCAGACTAAATCGAAGTTTGCAGTTGTCAACAAAACTTTCATTTTAAGGTAAATAATGTGGACACTTTAAGCGGATCTGTCAGCTTAGAACTATATCATAAAAATCTTAAATCGTTCGCTCATCGCAAATGGAAATATGTCACGCAGTTGTCATTCGCTGTAAGATTTCAGTAAACTTAAATGTACATAAATCATCACGGAACAGATCATTTAAAATATAGTGAAGAATTCAGTAAAATAATGGAGAATGCTAAAGACTTTTTAATGTTCTTGAGACAACATTTATTCATTAATTATTTAATTTATTTATTAAAAAAATAAAAATCAATTACTATCATCATTTTCAATAAAAAACATAACTGCTTTCGAATAATATATATATATATATATATATATATATATATATATATATTTTAAATTACAGAACTTTATGAAAATTTTACAAAGTTGAATTTTACATTTTAAGAAATTTTTTGATACCTCTTGATATTGAAGGAGGAAAAAGATGCTGGATACCGCAGCTGTACTGCCTATACGCTACCTAGATTCTACAAATTTCTTTCTTATTGTTACTGTAATTCTGTTTATGTTAACCTAACAAATGCTTCCAATAATCGTTAACTTCTAGATCTTTGAGGAAGCAGATCAATGTTCATCAACTTTTCCACATTTCAGTCTTCCTTGAGAAACCCAAATCTTTAATTTTACTTCATTTTAAAACAAAATTCCCGAAAATCTGAAACGAATAATGAATTGAGTCAACCATTTATTTATCGAGTAGTCTTGGTCGGCCAAATCAACTTAGAACTTCATTCTGTTTTCTTTCTTTGTTCTGTGTTAGCTTCTTTGGCTGTAAAATGAAACCTTCTAAAAAGTGTATTCAGGGCAATTTAGTTGAAATATCTGCAAGCAATTGTGCCTTATTCAGCTGAAGAACTAAGCACTGGAACGAAAGAAAATTAACACAATGATGTCCTCATCGGAATAATTCTAAACGGACGCTAACAAAGACACGGATCAACTTCAGCTACTAATTACAAGATGTTAAAATTTACGAAAGTAAAATAGAGATAGATTATAATTAATAGTGACGTCCCTAAACTGTCCACGCTCTCTTAACTCTTGTGATGGCAAGGAATTAAGGGTTTTACCAATGACTAATTGTATGACCACTACTGAACATGACATTCCTTTTAAATTTCCATTGGAATTTATTTATTTATTAATAATGTAACTTGATTTTATGAATATTTATTAAGTAATTACACCTAGCGGCTTGTCCATGAACTCTCTTAAAATTGGTACAACGCTTAATTCTTTGTGAACTCTGTAGTAATTAATTCAAATGAAAATAATATTTATTTTATTCAAATTTTTAAATTAGTTTGATAATACAACTAGTAATCGTAATTCAAAGATTTTTTTTAAAAAGTTAAAAAAAAAAGGGTCAGGGATTTTTAAATTGTAGCTTCTTAACCACTTCTTAATTACCTTAATCCAAGTAAGAATTTTGGAATATTTTCAGAAATTACGGTTAACAGTAGAAGATTTTTCATACAAGTCCCATTTCTTGTTATCTAAGTTATCCGTTATCCACAGCATAAGATTCTATTTCTGAGGGTTGAGAGTAGGAGACAGGTCCACTATTAAAAAATAAAATAAAGATAAAATGCAAAATGTACAATGTATTTTAGGTAGCATTATTTGACAAAAATGCTAAATCAAACCCAGTTTATTTTATTTATAGAAGTTAAATAATTTTTGACGTCAGTCAACTACTCCTATTGCAAATATTTATATATTTTTGATTTTGTTATTATTTATTTTATTTTTATTTTTTAATAACGTTTTGGGAAAATATTAATGTTGTAAATAGTTTAAGTGCTTCAGAATTTATTTATTATTGAAAGTTTGAAACAATAAAATAAATAATAACCATTCATATGGGACAAATAAAAGAAGAAACAAGATACGTTAACGTATGATCACGAGAAAAATAAGACTTTTGTTTTTGGTATGGAGATATCAAAAGTGGAAGATAACGGAAAATTGTGGAAAAAGGTTCGGTAAAACTGCAGAATACGGTACCAATCCACGTTGAGCTATTTCCAAAATGGTGGTTTAGGAACTGTCTGCGTTAAAGTTTCGGGACACAGTACTTCCAAAATGGAGTGGTATTACCTCAATTTACATAACCTATAGCTAATCGGCAAACACGCTTCGCTCATACCAACAGCTTGAGCTCATACTAAGTTAAATACTTTTCCCCTTGCTGTCAAGCGGTAACAAGGCAGTCGGCGATATATCCTTGTGCATGGTACCGTATTCTGCTGTTTAGCCAAAGATTCTGCCAATAATGCAGAACATCCAGAGATTAATAGTTCCAAAAATATAAATGGCATATGTTCATCTACGGTTGAATTATCAAGATATAATAATAAATAATAGTGTTATTTCGTAGTCATCGTTTGCGTGTGTTCTACGCATAGAAGAAGTACCGAGGTTAGGTTCTCATGTCGGTTTCGTGATGGTGGACGACCCGCGCTGGGGACGTTTTCTCAGGGTTCTCCCGTTTCCCCTCCCATCATATTTTCTCAGTCTTTCTCCCCGTCTGTCCTTATTTCCTTGGGATAGTACAATAGACCTGCGGTCGCAGTGCTTGGCTTCTCTGCCACCCACACTCACCACATAACATAACATAACATAACGCGTAGAAGAATAATAGTAAAAGTGGTGTTGATATCTATTCTTGAGAGAAAATCTCAAATCTAGTGAAGAACTGTAAATGACTTTTATTTGAAGTCTTTAGATCGAAGTACATTGTATATAAAGATATAGTCTACTAATCTTAAAAATAAATATATTAATTAATTCAGAAATTAATAATATTTAAGCATACCTTATCGCATTGTTTTTGTTTTGTTTTTTAATTATGCTTTTATGTATATGAAAGTAGAGTTTTAATCCTCCACAGTCCAATATATCCATTGATATGTTATTAGACCAAAACACTATCAAAAATCAAATTAAATCGCAGAATTTATCTTTCGACCATTTTCTATATTTTAAAGATAAATTCCTTTTTGTTTTTCATTTACTTCCTGGATCTTAACTTACGTTTCTATTTCAGTGCTTGAGAGTTTCTTAATTGTTCAATCAACATGTTATTCTATCTCCTTTTTCATCTAATATTTCAATGGAGTTACATTGAGCCTATTCCTGCAGATCCTGTTTGAGTATTTTGACTTCCAGATACTGATATTGTATTTTATAAATTACATCTCATTACCTTACTTCCTAGCTTCAATTCTAGTAACAAAATGATATAGTCAAAGAGTTAATTAATATATTCAATGAAATTATTTAAAACTCAAAGAAAATCTTTGAAAGCTCTTAAAGGCTATTAAGGCTCGAGTTTTCATAAAACAAAACAGAAAATTACATTGATCGACCAAATAAGCAATGTCATCACAAACCACGTGACATGACATCACAGTTCAAAATAGTCGGTTGCTTAGGGGCGCTACAAAGACTAGAAAAGGCGCTTATTAGACATGATTTTGTTTGAGAAAAAGACAAAAAATAAATTAAAAAAAAAAAAGATGCTTTACTTTAAAGCACTGATAAGAGTTTCAGAAAGTCCATCGTACTGTATTTTTCCGTTATTTTGGAAAAATTTAGGGGAAAAAAATCAATAGGAAGTAAAGCCATTTTTATATAATTTTCAGATTTGTACTGCCATACTATCAGTACAATAATAACTGTTGATTTGCAAGCTAAAATTACTTATTTCTCAACATCGAAGTTCTAATTTCAGATAATCAAAGTTCTAATTTCTTAAGCGTAATAGTGAAAGCATGCAGTGCCAATATAATGTGCGTATTGTTGACGGGGAATTGTAAGACAACAACAAACACAAAGAGATGTTAGTGTCATTATGATTAAAAATCTACATTCCCACATTCCTCATCAATATCTCAGGCTTAAGAATTCTTTATCCTCTGTTCCTTTTTTATCTGCAAGGAGAAATATACATGAATTATGAAAGTAACAGCTAACCCCCCCCCCTCCCAAAAGCTTGGCAAGTTTGAGGAATTTAGCAGTATATTAACATGTGCTATTTTCCGGTAATAATCCATGGAGTCAATTAAGAATAGACTCTTGTAATTTAGAGAAATCTCAAGATTTCTAAAGAACTGTATGTTTTACATACATAACATTGATATCTATATTCTATCTTTTTTAAAAAAAAAATCTACATCTTTTAATTTTGATTTTACATTATGATAAAGACTTAATAGTCTACTTTCCAATGAGAAATAGACAAAATCAAATCTTAAGTCTGTGCACCCCCCCCCCCTAAATAATTTTGAACCTCTGGGTAGATCTTCATAAAACTTGGTATACCAATTCGAGGGCTGCGGACGATCTTATTTCTGTATTCGTAATCTTTCCCAAAGAGCTCCTTATTAAGAAATTAGCAAATCAAAATTTCCCATTAAGAAAATATTGGAATCTAAACAAATAATTTCAATTCTGTTTCTATTAATATCTCATTGCCTTAAACAATGGGAGTTAATCCTTTATGCTAATCCACTTCCTGAATTTTGATAGATTAACGTTATACCGGTTTAATAATTTAAGTAAATAATGCAGATTTAATTCACTCTTTTTTTTCGAAAAGAGGAAAATTCGTATTGTTTGTGTTGAGTAGATATTGTAATTTGAATATAAACAGAATAAACTACCATTTTCTTTTTTCGTTTTCACGACTTATAAAAATAGATAAATATACAAATAATATTTTAAGGACAGTAAATACAAATAATATTTAAGTACTCTTGAACTCCTTGCTTTTCTTTCTTTTTTCTAAACTTTTCTTTTTTTGGAATGCTTTTTCGAGTGTTGAAAACTCTGGTTTAATAGTTACTAAACGTTTTTAAGTGTTATGATCCAGAACGACAAAAACAACTTCAGGGGAAGTGGAGGGGGGGGGGCTTCAAATCTTATCACCCAGTTTTCCATTTAAGAGGGTTACACATTTTTTTTTTCTCTTAGAATTTGTGCAAGTTCCGGCTCTCGACACTAAGGAAGATGATCTTACTCCAATTAATCCTAAATACACGTTTTTGAACGGAAATTGCTAAATCATCAAATACTACAACAATAAGTAACATTTAAAAAAAAAAAAAATCATGAAATGTTTTGTGAATTCTGAAGAAATTAACCATCTTTCTACATTTATGTGTTGTAAATTAAGCTTGCTCAGGAACAGTTAAAATTATATACTGTATATAATTAAAAAGCTCGCAGACTGTAATTGTAAAAAAAAATGTTTATATATGTACAAAAAAATATATAATTTTTTTTCTTTAATTAATTAAATTTATTGAATTCATTTTTGTTTACTTTGCTTGACGAAAAAGTTCGATTACTGGAACTTTGAAACGTCGCATTGCTTTAATTTAAATTGTTAATATATTTGTAAAAGATGCATTATGATCTATTTTTAATTAGTTTTTATCTGCACGTTAAAACAGTTTAATTAATTATTTTTTCTTTTTTTATTTTCTGAAATTTTGCCATTACTAATCATACAGTAAACATATATTAATTATAATTTTACAATTATATTATTTCTTTGGTATAATGCTAATATAATACTATTTAATTATTGCTTAAGCAGTTTTAATGACTAGTAATCAGATTGTTATATTAATATAATATAATCATAGTAATCAAATATAGTATAAATGTAGTAATTAATATATGTTCTTATTACAATTATATATTAAACTTCTACATAGTTAATTGCTGTACAATATTTTTATATTATAAAAGTTTTCTAATTTTAGTAAGTAATGAAATTTACATAAGAAACAAAATTAACTAATAATATTATAGAGGATTTACTATTATTGAGATACAACAAGATTTTATGTGTATCTAAATTTCAGTAATAATAATATTTATATAAAATAATTTTTTTCATATGCTAATATTTTAACTTCTTGTATTTAGTTATATTATGGGAATGATCGAGGTATTGTGTTATAAATCTTTAAATATACCAAAGTATTTTTATTTTTATTAAAATCATTTTGTAATTATTTAATATTCCCAAACAAGAAAACCTACAGATTAACAGACAAACTGCACTTCACTGTAACCTATTTTTAACCCTACTTCCCCCAAACTCAAGAAAAGAGAGCTTCACAAATCACTATGTCTGTGTGTCTCTTCTACTAATGATTTAACCGGTGAATGAATTTTCTTGAAACTTGGAGAGCTAATTTTTACATTTTTAAAATGATCAATGTGGATCCGTGCCAAGAAATTTGCGGAGGAAGGTGATAAAATTCCCGTAGAATTATTTATTTGAACGGAAACAGAGAATTCCTATCTATCGTAACAACGCATATTAATCCATTTAATAACCCACCACCAGTTGCGCGTGATTAGAATTATTTTGGATTTCACAACGTACGAAAATAATTGCTGATTTAGTTAATTTTCAGCAAATGGAACAGTTGAAGAATATTTGTTTGCATAAATTACAATTCACTACGAGGAGACTTATCTTGATCTGTTGTCTGTAACAGGAAAAAAATATGTAGGCTATATGTTCGTTTAGACACCTAATTTTAGCGATCGCCGTAGGTAGGAGCTTAAGGGTTCCTGTGTCTGTATATGTGTGCGTGTGAGACTCCCTCCTCAGCCGAAATATGGAGTCGGAGCCCATTGAGTCAAACTTTAAGAAACATCCAACTTCCGGTCTAAGCCATTTCGATTTTGGGGGATCCATTGATTGCCGGTCAGAAAAACAGTGGTAATTGAACAAAATTAGGATCTATCTATATCGAATCAAGTTGCTGAGAAGAAATATGGTACCTCGACCCAATGATGTCATTTCCGTTCATTCTGACCATTAGTCACAGTATCACCTGAATGGCGCAAAATCAGAGTTCAGGCATACTAAATGAGCTCAGTGCGGGCATCGCTTGAAATTGTATTTGATCCTTGAATTACGAGGGCTTGAATAACAGGTTTGCGTACCAATGAATAGTAGTGTAACTTCAACAACACAAGCGTTTGATAGAAAACTGCAAAATGTACGGGATCGTTCGGTTTTGTGTTTATTACAAAACTGAATTGACTTTTTTCTGGAAGTAGGATTTAACGTATTGAGATTTTACTTTTTAGAACAACAACAGATAAGCAATGAAATGATATCACTAACGACAAAATGCTCTAACATATTTGAATCATTATTATAATTTCCTATTTGCTTTTGTTTTAATGAGTCTGGATATTTAGGTCTACTGATATTTCAATACTGCTATGACTAATTTAAATTTCACTTTTAATACCACGTATTTCTGGATATTACCTTAAAGATTATTAACCAAATATATCCTCACCTATCCATGTCGTAAAGAGCACTGATCAGACAGCGCTGATTCACTTTGACTGGAGTTGTGTGGAGACCAAAATAGGTTGAGCCATAAATAAACTATACACTTAATTTTGTGAAAATCTGTCCAGCAGTTTTAAAGTGATGCTCATGCAAATAGGCAGATGAACAGAAAAGAAAGTGAATAAATAGCAAGACTTAAGTAATTTTTATTCTTCTATTTAATTTTTTTTTTTTTTTTTAATAAAAAAAGTTTATTCCATTTAGTTTTAAATTGGGTATTTTTAAGTGTTTTGTAAAAATTTTAAAATTATTTATTGAATACATTTTCTTTAAACTATTTTATTATTCTAATCAATATTTTAATAAACTAAAAAGTTGGTATGATAGTGTTCCTCAGCAACTACCTTTTCTTAAATTTAAATGATTATAATAAAGCTAATAACAGTGTACTTACCCTGTCAACTTAGAATTTTGTTTTTGTCTGAGTCAACAGATGATAGTTGTATATTAATGAAAGGTTTTCTTCGGCCTGGAAAACAGATTTGAACTATTCCTGTTTGTTACATTCGGGCCAAAAGAAGTTAAAAGCCCCCTCCCCCCCTCAAGCATCCCTCCATTCTTCTTTCCTCAGGCATCTTAAGGGGAGATCTCCGACAAATGTAGGTCAAATTCCACCCATCGGCCGACGGTCCCTAAACACTTGGTTAGAATGCGGCAGTTGATTGAAAAATATTTTTTTTAAACTACTGAAATAAAAGCAGAATAAAAAGAGCAGTGGCATTGTGGGAGGAGAAAATGAAGTATCGTAAAAGAGAGAGAGAGAGAGAAAGAAGAGAACAGAATAAAAGAAACATAAATTTCGCGAAAAATAATACGAAGTTTGTGGAAAAAATAAAAAGCATTATTAACTCGTAGCATGCAATTTTCAAAAAGATTTTTCTTTCCTAAATGCTTAAAATGCACGAAATTAAGTAATAAACCAATTTTAAAGCTTTTTTAAAGTTTGTGGGTCAAGATGTTTAGTGAAATTTATAATATCCGTTTACATGAAACGTTGAGAAATATAATATATGACAGTATTAAAAAATAATATGAAAATAAACAGGACGTGCCAGCCAATTGGAAGAGTGTGTCTTTTTGAGAGTTGTCACTGGTTCCAACTGACCGAAGTCCCGGGCTATGCGTAAATAGTTTTAGATATTTTACTTTTTTTTTTAATTTTTCTTACGTTAGCATTTTTATTTTCTTCTAAAAGTATTAATGTAGCTTTACAAAATGCATTACAAATCCACCACATGTACTGAAAATAAGAAATCGTCTTAATATTTACATATCATAGTTAATTGTTTAAAAAAAAAAAAAGAAAGAAATTTCTGGAAGTAGCTTACTACTGCCACTAAATACTGATTTTTTTT
>JAFIDM010000002.1:23730506-23752830 GCA_023159025.1 Thereuonema tuberculata
AAAAAAGTTTTTTAAGTAAGTGTGTTAGCTTTTTTAAATTCTTCCGTAACTGTATTCACACACATTAAATTTTATCCTCTTTAGTAAAACCAACTTAGCAAAAATTCCCCTCAAAAGTGATGGGATGAATAATAGAAATCTGAGAAGAAAAAAAATATAATGAAAACTTTTTTATTTTTTTAAAAATATAATTATTACTTTTAATTAAAATTTCAACAATAAAATTATTTAATTAATAATAATTTTACAATATCAGTCTTATTAAGTAAGTGCTGATATTAATTAATTTATCAGTTTTATACAATATAATATTAAATTAGATTTTTTTTAAAGATTCTATATGAAAATATATTATATATTAGTAATACTAATTAACTAACTATTTAAAATATAATCTGAGAGAAAATCATAAAAAAAAAACATAAAATCATAAAAATCAAATATGAATAATTTACCTATAATTCTTCTGAAATTTTTATATAGGAATTTAATATTTTGAAAAATCGTATTTTTCAGTTTGTAACCTAAATCTAGTAATAGAAGTATTAATTGCAGCTTTTGAATTATATTCTTTGTAATTGAAAATGATCATCAAGTAAGAAACTGTAAAATATCTCTTACCAATTCTCCCATTAATGAAACGTCTACAGCGCTTTACGTTAAATATTGTCTAATTACCACAACGGAAGGACGAACTTGAAATTCTGTAATTTTTTTTTTTTTATTAATTCTCTAAGGAACGTTCTTTAACAAATGAGGGAAATATAATATGAAAGTTTAAGTTTTATCCTGGAGTGACAGCAAACGATGTCGAGTCAAGCTTAAATAGAGGAAATAACTCCTTACAGTTTTCGTATTTTTGTAATAAGTTTTCTGGTTCAGTTGATGAGAACTTGACTCGTTGCTTTTCAATTTACAGAGTATTATATTAGCATCACTATTTTTGACTGATGCAGATTTAGAGGGGATTAGTAGCAATACTTATCTTCTACAGTACATTTACATGAAAAGAACCTTATTGAATATATATATAAAGTAATATGTAATATATAATATAAAAAAGAATATGTATATGTTCGTGGTTTTCAAAAAAATGGAATAGTAATGACATAGAATTAATACTTCATTTAATCAGATGTGTTATAGTGGGAGGGGAAAAAAATTCTAACCAAAAAAGAAATTACAGCTATTTTATTTCAATTTTTTTTCTATTTCGAAGTTTTTAAATTCTCAATATAACTGAATTCCGTTTATAGTTTTGTGTTTGTGTTTTGCTACTGTTTACTCCAGTCTTCATATTTGAATTTTTTTTAATTATTTTTTTCTGCATTTCAGTTTCCTTTGGAATATTTTCTTCCTTACTGCTATCAATAGTTTTTTACAGCATTATAGTTCTATTTTTTTTTTTCGCTCTGCTTTCAGTTATTATGTTGCTTTAATAATTTTGAATATCATATTTTAATTTTCCTTTTTTTATTTTTATTTCTGTTTTTACTATAGTTTAAAAACTTTTGTTGCAATCTTTTTTTTTTTTTGATAAATTTTATTTTTGAATTTTCTTTATTGTTTCATTGTGTGAGCAGATTTCTGATGAAATTGAATGGCAGTCATTTACAAATTTTGCTATTTAATACAAATGAGTTTTCTACGTATTATCCAGCTGGATTTATTTCCTTTATAGAATACTGTTATTTATATATTGAAAATTTTTCAATCTAAGAAAGCTATACGCATTATTTATTATTATTATTTTTCTTTAAACCTTGGATTTCCCCAGCAAAACAATATGGCGGGTCAAGGACTAAAGCACATATTGCCAAGTGTAAAGACGTCCATAAATTTTCCGAACTATGCGTGTTGTGTTGAGTATCACAGCCTTCTGCAGTTGTGCGTAAGTGTTTTTGTGAAGTCCTAGTGTGCTGAGACTGTGGTGCAATGTGTGAGGTACCAGACCAGTGGCGGACAAGACGATGGGTACAACACGTACTTTATTATTATTATTATTATTATTATTATTATTATGTTTGTATGTTTCAAACCTTGGGTTTCCCCAGCAAAAACAATATGGCGGGTCAAGGACCAAAGCACATACTGCCAAGTGTAAAGATGTGTGCAAGAATGATTAGGGATGTGTGCTTGTGTTCATAAATTTCCTAACTATGCGTGTAGTGTTGAGTACCACAGCCTTCTGCAGTTGTGCATAAGTGATTTTGTGAAGTCCTAGTGTGCTGAGACTGTGGTGCAATGTGTGAGGCACCAGACCAGTGGCAGACAGAACGATGGGTACAACACGTACTCGATCCTGCCTCCACTGCTTCTGGAGCTCGTGTGCTAGATCAGTGTATTTACTGATCTTGTCTGCGTGAGTTTTCTGCATGTTCTTGCTGATAGGCACTGCAATATCAATTAGATAGGTCTGTTTGTTGACCTTATCAACAAGTGTGATGTCAGGTCTGTTGTGATGTATAGTTTTGTCTGTGTGAATGGGGCGGTCCCAGTATAGTTTATATGAGGGTGATTCTAATACGCTTTGTGGTATGTACTTGTAGTACGGGACCGTGCTCTTAATAAGTGAATGTTTGTGAGCTAGTTGTTGATGAACGATCGACGCTACCTGATTATTATTATGTTTCAAACCTTGGGTTTCCCCAGCAAAAACAATATGGCGGGTCAAGGACCAAAGCACTTACTGCCAAGTGTAAAGATGTGTGCAAGAATGATTAGGGATGTGTGCTTGTGTCCATAAATTTCCTAACTATGCGTGTAGTGTTGAGTACCACAGCCTTCTGCAGTTGTGCATAAGTGATTTTGTGAAGTCCTAGTGTGCTGAGACTGTGGTGCAATGTGTGAGGCACCAGACCAGTGGCTATTATTATTATTATTATTATTATTATTATTATTATTATTATTATTATTATTATTATTTTTGTATTTCGATTATGAATCTCGAATAGTTCTTCATATTATACCGATTAGTAAAAATATGCTAATTTTTTTTTTGTTATTGAAGAATGAAGGAAGCCTTCTATGGTTTACCATAAAACTACTAAGGGTCTCTAATAAAAAAAAAATTCTTGGCACAGGATTCCTTAATGATTAAAAGAATATCAGATCAATAATTATTGTTTGACGAATCCGAAAAACATCATTTTAACCATTTTAGATGCGCCGAAAAAAAATATTAAAGTTCAGATAAAACTCCGAAACCGTTTGACCGATTTCAGTGATTTTTTTTTTGGTTATTTTATTTTTTTGAAGAAAATTGAAAATTGATTTGGTCCTTCAGGAATCACCCAGGATTCCTTTAGTTCTGCAGAGCAACAATAGCTGTACGGCTTAAATTTCGTAGGAAGAGGGCAGTTCTAGTTTTAATATAAAAAAAGAAAAAAAAAAGTCGTTGCTTTTAGCTTTCGTATTATCAGGCTGTAAGAATTCCAAAAAATTTTTTCTGTGGGGTTTGGAAAATATAAAGTTTCAGAGATTTTAACATTCGCTCGGAATAGAAGCCGTGGAGCATTATGCGATCGCTTGGGATTGCCGCTCCTACCTTGTTTAAGAATAAAATCCCGTAGATGTTTTAAAGTCATTCAGTTTTCCTGAGCTTTTAGTAAAGAACTCATCATTTGCCATCATCAGCACTGCAATTTGTACGACTCCTTGCTTTCTTATAGATTAACATTTCATTCTTCTGCTTATTTAATACTTAAATTTAGTTTTGTTTTCTAAATCTGTTTTATCATCTGGATTGACAAATCTTACTTGTGTGTAATTGGAAAATATCTTAATGATAGCTGACTTTGGATGGTTTTGTGCATCATTTGACCAAACGCCAAAATAGATTTTTTTTTTGAGATTATTGCTTTATCTACTAGCGAAAGGTGTTAGCTTTTTATAAAAAAATAGTTCTTGCTTGCTATCTTAATATAATTCTGCGAAAATAAATTTTGAATAAACGCCAATCGACTAATCGTAACGAATAAGATTTGCATCATGTGAGTTGATTTGCATCACGTCGTTATCTTTGAAGGATATTATTAATTTTTATAATTGATCAGAATTGTCCTGTGAAAGTATCTTCATTTTTATATATATTCTAACACTTTTCATTCCATAAAAAATGTGAAGTAATAAGCAAAATAGCTTATGCGAATATATCAAAATCGAATTTTGGCGCTTGATCAAACGATGCGTAACGCCATCCAATTGATGGAGTAACCAGATATAGACATGGCGGAGAAAGGAGAATTTTCCCTGATTGTTTCTTTTCCAGGAGGATTTCATGGTTTACTATCCCTCTGGATACAGGTTCTTTTCGCTGTGCTATTGGCTACGATCAATTTTTATCGAATACCAGGCGTGATGGTTTTTTTTTAGATTAATATCAAAGGCTACTCCTTCCTGATGGGTATCATTAAATGTGAAACATCATTCAGTATATTTTCGTTGTATTACTTTAGTCTATTGAAAGGATCATCCCTTACACTTAGAAGTTCTCACATCATTCAATGTTATTTTCATTATAAGAGCCAAGTTATAGAATAGAAAATAATTGGATACCGTATTTAAAGAATTTGAGTTGGAGAGTGGAAAAAAAACAGTATAAGATTCAGCTTTCCTTCTTTAGAATAGAGAAAACATGTGAAAATATTCCGAATGTTTTAAAGTCACAATAGTTTTAAGCGTCTGCAATCTAATTCACGAAGAGAATAGCTCCCAGCAGAATTAAATGAAACCTGTTTGCAATTATGTCACTAACAACTATTGTAATGGGTTCAGCACCTTTCTAATTTTATCGACTAAGAATTCTTTCATTTGTTATTCACAATATTTACTGAAATACTCGGTTTATTTTATCTTTCTTTTTTAAGTTTTTATACTCACATGATAGCTAGCAATAATAGAGTATTAAGTCTAATGTTTAAAACACCCCTTAATAACAGTTGAAGTCGTTCATCCATTGCCGCCCATCTGTGATCAAGATATCTCAAAAAACTATTTGTGCTGTATAGCTAAAACTATCATAGAATGTTCTGCTGCTCGATAGGAAGTTAACTCCTGATTTTTATAAAAATCGTGTGAATAGGTTAAACATACGAACCAAATACCGTCAAAGTAAGTGAATGAACAAACACTTTTTGTTAACTTTACCATACTGCTATTTGAAAGTTGGCATTCCAACGAATATTTTGTTTGTGTTTATATTTGAGGTTATGAGAATTTTGAAACGCCTACAAAATAATTCATCTTTTCTTCTGAGAGTAATCAAGTTTTGATGGACAACCCACCTCATCAAACTACCAATGAAATCCTTCATTGTCAAATTGTCACAAAAATGTCTGAAACTATTGTTACAAGGTTAGGCAATTGTCAAGATTTTTTTAAATAATCATAGATTACGTGTATCAATAACTTAAAATAGAAAACGTCACATTTATTAGAGAAACATGCTAGAACGTGCTAGAATCCAATTCAGAATCACAGAAATTCTGGTCATAATTCATGAACAATATTGGAAATGTTGTTGTCTTTAATGCATAAATAAACTTCCTTGCAATTCGATCCACAGCTAGTCCAAGAATAAATTCATATAATTCCAAATTTTTTTATTTTTTTTCCACTTAATTTTTATGGATGCACGCCTCTGTAATTTTGACTATCTCAGAAGTTGATCAAATTAACCGAAAGTAATTTTTCAGTTTATTTTGCCTCCGGTCAGCAGTGATGAGACCTTTGCCGTCAAAAGAAGGTAATAAGTAAGTTTGTAGGATTTTAGGTGAAAGCGGAAAAGTAGAATAGACGACCATAGAAAAATAATTTCATACGCTTTTGTAAGTTTTAGCCCTAACATTCAAGTTATTAAAAGAATAGAATTGTGTCACGGTTGAAGGTGGTTTGGGACCATTTTCTCTGCTTTTGTTACGTGTTCAGAGAAATCGTTGCAGAAAGTATTAAGCCAATGGATGGTTTGTTTAGTAATTAACATAGAATACCAAAATTTACATAATCTGTCTTAAGATTTGTCGTGGAAATGAGTTCATATAAACTGAAGCAAAAGTTTTTATTGTTTATCAGCTAGACAGTGAAGTTTACTATTCTTACACTGCACACATCCATTCAAATCAAAGTATAGTGTAACATATGCAAATATTATCTGTAATATGAAAAAATTGTTTTCCTTTATTTAATATCTGTAATAAGAGATTAATTATTAATAAGTTGAAGACAGCCACATTCTAACTTTCATTATTTATTTATTTATTTATTTATTTATTTATTATTTATATTCTGAGTGGTTTCAATCTTTAATGGATAATGAATCTTCTTGATATTTTTTTTTAAAACCGCAAACCACAACCGTTCAACCAAAAAAGAAAAATCGAGTCTAGAAGGAAACAAAAAATTTGTCACAGCTCTTAATGGAATGGACCACGATTTTCTCTTCTATTTTTCGTGATTTCTTTTTAATTGTTTTTTTTTTTTTCCTTTTTGATTGAGAATAAAATTATGATATTTTTTCTGCGGGTAAAAATTGTCAAAAATAAGAATAACAATGAAATTAAAAATGAAATGAAATAACAATATATGAGACCGTGAAATCTAACAATGATGAAGGATGTGGATGAAAAGAAACTGTTATAAAATAAAAATAAAAACAAAGAAAGCAATGCAAAAGGAAACAATAAATTAAAAGAAAAATATTTCTAATATCAGTGGGCGTTATGTGACTATCTTCTATGACTTGCTTTCACGTATTTCAGATGTTTTTTAATAAGAATGAATCAACGAATTCGTCAAATTAATTATATCTACCTGTGATATAGAGATAGAATAATACGCATTAAAAATAGATAGAAGGGATTACAGGTATTTTAAAATACATTTGTAATATGTTCATTTGTGTTTTATATCTTAAGTAGGCCAAAAATACCTCATCGTACGTACTTGATACTTTATCATCTCATTCAGTCTGTGTGCGTCTCATAACCGCTTGATGCCTCTTCTTGAAACATAGTGTTCTTATTTATGGACTAAAGAAGATTTAATTTTTATATTTAAAATTTTTTTCACATTGAAAAATTTAATAACTTTGAAACAAGTGGATGCTTGTTGAGAAAAGCATTGGAATCTAAAATAGGATTTCATTGTCTTAGACTTATCCCGTTTAGCTAATCGATTAATTAGCAAGCGGTTTGATGATTTTTAAAGCCAATCCGTTTCGATAACTTAGTAGAATAATGTGGATTTAGTTTTTTTTTTTTTTTTTTTTTTTTAGAAATTTGCAATGTTTGTATTAAGCAGAATATTAAAATTTGAAAAAAAAAAAATAATAACTTAAATAAATAAATTAAAAAATTAAAATAATGAAATTCTAAGAAATGATATTTTAAGGATAGTAGGCTTGTAGTTCTTCAACCTTCTTGTTTTCTGTTTGAACTGTTACATGAAGGAATTACAGCTCGAGTTCTCATTGGCCAATTCTTCGCGGTTCTGATAAATGCTATTTACATGACAAACAGATGACACACGTTATGAACAAAAATGTTAAACAGATGCGTGTAAAAACGAATTAACCTCTTTTCACCAAATAGAAAGAAATTAAAGTTCGTACAATTAAGAAAAAAAAAGAACATATCTAAACACAATTTTTAATGCTTCAACTTACATCAAAAATAC
This sequence comes from Thereuonema tuberculata, assembly GCA_023159025.1. Lineage (NCBI taxonomy): Eukaryota > Metazoa > Arthropoda > Chilopoda > Scutigeromorpha > Scutigeridae > Thereuonema > Thereuonema tuberculata. The sequence continues at coordinate 23,738,181 of JAFIDM010000002.1, forward strand.
ACAGCCTACTTATTTTCATAAGAGATTTAATTTTCCAGATGTCAAATGGAATTTGCAGTGCATTAATGAATTGGGAATATTAATGCTTGTTTTCTATTAACTTGTTTCATAAATTTATTAATTTATGTTTCATACATTTAAATTTATTTACTTATATGATAACTCGATATTGGTTTAAATCGTACGAATATACACATAAGCTCGGTTATAACGCGATCTTTCGGATACAAGATCTCGAAGATCGCGATATAACCGAACTCTTATTACTTCGCGACATCAAATGTCGTATATCGCAACCTGTTATCGCCCATACGATTCCAAATCGATTTAGAATGGTCATTTCGCGATTACCTACATCATTCAGAGCTATGTGAGAGAATTTTATATTTACAAATACATAAATCATTACCTTTTCAACACTTTGATGGGTTATATTAACCAAAATCGATTTGGCGCCGCCATTTTGGCATCTTGTACAAACGACGAGTCATGTGGATCGAAACTAGATATTTATACGCTTATTAGATTACATGGGCCTCTTTACTGGTTGTCATTGGCAGAAAAATAGATCTCGATATTCATTTTAATTAAACAAAAAAGTTTGCGATTCTGGTATTTTTTTAAAAATTTATTGTATTTAACGCTTTTTCGTGACATTAGGGTGGGTATAGAGTCTCAATTACTGTAAATAATAAGGAAACAAATTAATACTAATTTACACCTTTGATTTGATTTTAGGCGAAAAAACGGCAAATTTTGCAATTTTACAATTATACACCTTTTCCAAAATAGAAGGGGTCCAAGACCAAATCGCGTTATATCCGAATTCGCGATATAATCGACCGCGTTATAACCGAGCTTCAGCGTAATTGATCCGGGGATCCTGTTGGCCAGAGAAATCATCACTTTCCTTAATTAAACCAATCTCGATCCAAGATTTTTTGTTCTTAGAACATACTGCCTTTCAGATAAATAACCATAAATGCGAGATAGCCAGGTTCTCTTCAGTGGTAAAAAACTGGACTATCTTAAATACGTACTCAACCCCGGGAAACAGAAGACAAGGTTGAATCATTTTTATCAGTTTTTAGATTGTTATTTCTTTTGCTTTCGTAATCGTTCATGTAATTAAAAAAATCACGATACGTGCACTTTTGTGTTTCCTGATCAATGAATCAATTTCAGCAGATATTACATTTGAAATTTGGTAATCAGTTTCTGTACACTTCCCTGCAGATCTTTATGACATAAGTTGAATTCAGATAAGAAAATCAAAGCATTCTACCTTTGTTTTTGCATCATATTCTGTTTATATTCCATAGCTATCACTTTCCTCCATTCTTTCTACAACGTCCAGTATGTATACAATGTACATCTACGCTTTCACAGTGGTTAGAGAGTTCTTACCATTTTATTACTTTTATTAGTAACCCATTTCGGAACTATTATGACAGCGACCAAAATCAGCAGCATTTGCGTTTGTCCTGTCCGTCCGTCCGTGTCTGTCCACCCCTAACAACTCCTGAACAGAAGGTCGGATCGACAAACGGATTTCATTATCGTGCTCAGAGGCCCAAACACCGTAGGAATCGGGTATTTTCAAGGGCAAACGCCCCCGCCCCCCCCGTTCGAATCCGTAGATATACTTTTTTTTTTCCTCAATGTCCGCGTGAGGATTTTTGTTTTTCTTCTTTTCCTAACGTCTTTTTATTTTTTTCCTAATTTTTTTATATTTTTCTTTAGGTTAATGTACTTCCTTTTTTTATTATTATTATTATTTTTACATTTTTTTATTCTTATGGGTTGCCCTTAAATTTATGCTTTAGCACAAACTTATATTCACTTATTCCTTGTTTCAAAGTTTCATCTTGCAAAGAGACTTGTTTCAAATTCATTAACATCAATCATCTTTCTTTCTAGGATTTTGTTTTCACCTATTTATTTCCACCAACAATTATTTGTCAGTTCGACTCAACCTAATTCCGTTTGCCATTAAATTCTTAAATACTTTTAGCCTATCAAGAATTGTACCACTAAAATGAGCTCATTAAGATCTCAGATTTAATTGAGCATGATTTTATAATCCCAAACAACTGAGAAATTCATCTTGTTGACGCTACTTGAAACGGAGCAAATTTACAAAAGAATTCATAGGATTCTAATAGTATTATGGAAACTAATATTATACAAAGAATCCATATCCACAAGATTATGTTACAGCTTTAGTCGTATATACGTCCATCTATTGTATTTAAAAAAACTCAAAGCCCACGTACCCTTGAAAACTGAAATTTTAATAATCATTTTGGCTAAATGAGCTGCCTGTTAGTTTTGTTGCCCCCAAAGATGGAAAATTAAGATTTAATAAGTTTCATTATCGCGATAATCAAAAACCTAGGCTATAAAGACATTTTATTAAGTTTTTCGAATGTTTAGAATGAGCTTTGGCTTAATTCAAGGACTGTACAAACTGGAAGGAATAGGATTCAAGAAACATCTATTAGTATTTGAATACTTCTAGTGGCATGCTCGAAAGTTTTCATTAAAACCATCATTTTAAGTTATTGGTTTCAAGCAGAGGTAAAAAAATATTGCCTTTTATTATTAGTTTCTCCCATAAAGGATTTTTAAATTTATCTTAAAAAGATATGCTTTATTAAGTGACTCAATATCCTGTTAAGATTTCATTGGCTGTGTTAGTTATTTGGAACACGTAGAAAGAAGCAAAGCAAATGTATTTGGGAAAAATACAAGAAATGAAGCAGAAAGAAGGACTGGTTCCCAACAAAGAGTAGACAGAATAGGAGAAGGTTCTGGAAGAAAGGGCAGTTTCCTGTGGTGAAAGTAAACAACATGGAATAATGGAGAAAGATTATCAAGCAGATCATTGGCTATTATGGACGAATTGAGCCTCTGAGTTGTTCAGTCAATTCTAGAACAAAAAGGGAAAGTAATGATGATGAGGAATGAAAAGAAAAGGAAGGATTCGGAGCTGAATTTCAATCTATTCCATTTTCACTTTTATTGAGAAAGCATTTATGTGCAATCGCAGTTTGGCTGATTTTTGTTTAGTCAGCAAAAGTATGATATTAATTTTTAATTTTTTCTTAATCATTTCTAAAAGTTCTCTCTTTTTTGTATTTTTTAATCTCTTGAATAATTTCTTGGCAGCAAAGAACGATGAAATACTGTATAATGGCTAAACTAAGAAAAAGGAACGTGATTATTGTTTTTATGTTTTATTTATCTTCTTTCTAGATCTTTTCTCACTTGTTCGTGTGGTCGGCGTTTCCTTCTTTTATTCTTTTTCTCTCTGTTTAGAGCTTCCTCTCTGGTCCATCCTTTTCCCCTCAGATCTTCAGCCACCTTATCTGTCCATCTGAGCTTGTGCCTCCCACGTTTTCTCTTCCCTGGCTCCTCCAACATCCTCACTCGATTTCCTACGTAATCTTCCTTCCTCCGTTCTACATGCCCAAACCATCTCAGTCTATTTTCCTTGACTCTCTCTCTGATGTGTTCGCTCCTAATCCTGTCCTCTCTCGTTACACCACTCATCCATTTTTATATTTTATTTGTGGATATCATTAACATTTAAGGTTTAATTACATACACAACAAAAAACAGCTATTGTAATTTAACTGAAGATAGCAAGTGACTATTAATTCGTTATCTGGGAAGATAAGAATGATGGAATGGGATGAGCATCACGCTCAGACCGTCTTAACTCCCAGAGAAAATCCTGATATTGTTTACAGATTTTAATCCCGGATCACGCGAGATCCACGTGAAATCGCGATATGTAATAGTAGCCTAAATAAAAAGTTACTGCTATTGACAATACAAGTTTTTGTCTAATATTGATTAAAGCTCCATGTCCCTATCCGTATAGCTGATAGACAGGAAGATAAAGGCTCCCACGATCATAAGCCTAACAGGAGGGATGGCTAGTCCAACCATCAACCGCCTCAGAGAAAGAAATCGGTACTCACTTTATATGTGAGTATCAAGAATCCTAGGACCCATCCGTTTGAGCTATTCAGCCTCTATTTGCCGAAATAATCCTTTGTTTTTTGTATTTAAATATAATACATGTATATATTATTATTTTGCTTCTTATCTACGATGTATAGTTTTAAAATTTTCCTTTTTCTTCTAAATTTACTGATACTTTAAAGAAAAACTTTAATTTTTTTCTTGAAAGTTGTGTATTGTCTTCAAAAGAGCCTTTAAACAAGAAAATCTTTTATTTTGATCTTTAAGGAAAATTTTTGTAGAAAATTATTATTTAAATAATTAAATAGAGCTATTATAGTTTGAGGCAATGGATTTTAAAAAAATGGTCGTAAGTCTCGCGTATCTCGTTAATCGACGAGATCGTCATGAGTCACCTATCCTGTATGCTCAGTAAAAAACAATATTTCTAATTACTGACTTTCAATATGTTGAAATAATTAGTTATTACTTTAATAATCTGAGCTGTGGAGTGGAAAAAGAACATGTTTTCCACTCCACAACCTGATAAATGCAATAACTTGTGTTGCTTAATATTGACTGATTTTCATCAGTATATTAGTATATTTCGGTTAATCTTCAAAATCGATTAATTAATAGTTAAAGTGGAATTTGGAAGGTAAGTTGATGAGGTTCAGGGACATTAATCATTTCTTTGTATGTTGTTTTGATTTGTAGTAGGAAATGGGAAATAGCTTGTAATACTTCAAAATATATTTTTATCATCATACGTTGCACGAAATGTAACCAATGTAGTCAACAAAACATAGCAACAATAACAGCCCAGGATATGAGTAACTTTCACTTTAAAAAAAAAGATAAACAATCAGAAAGATTCAGAATGCCTTCATTTATAAAAAGAAAAAAAAGGAAGGAGGGGGGGGGGCTCCTGGTTTAACTGTCTTTTTGCAATAACATTCATTCATAAACATGGATGAAGTGTTTTGTTAATATAGGGCAAGTCATTTGTAAAAAATTAAAAATCAAAACAAAAAACAATTGACATATCAAACATTAAATAAATATAAAGATAAGTACATTTTATTTATTTATTTAGTTTATTAATTTCAGTTTATGCCTAATGTGATATGATGACAAGAGAGTATAAGTTGGAAATTATTTATTTATGGTATTAGCAAGTTAAGGCATGCTATGTTTTGCGCTGACGTGGACCAGCAAACAATCAGTTAAATGTTAAAAGACAAAAAAAAATCTTCAGTAAAAAGTGTTAAAAGCAACGAAATGATGAGTGCAAAAATCTACAGATGAAAATAAGGTTTTAGTCTATTTCACATTAGGTTCTATTTCTTCAGAATTCAACAGTAGGTTTTTAGTACAAGAATATGGTGTGGAAATTCTGACTTCCAAAGCTTTTCTTCCAGATTCCAAGGCTTACAAAAAAGTTTTAAACACTCACAGAATTATGCTGCAATTTTGCTTTTCAAGAAAGAAAACTAAGGGTAATCTAAGAAACTATATACCAAATCAGAATAAACAAAATATCGCAAATCTGAAATTCTGAGTTCATGGTGATTTATCAGTTTGCTTGTTGTAGAGAAGTATGGTACACGATTTTAACAATAACAGTAATAGGTTTTTTTCATGACTAGAAATCTGCATTTCATGAATTTCAGATATGTCTTTGATGTAGCAAAACGGAACACCATCCCATTTTACTCTTTTATGAAAAGCCATATTAGTCCAGAATTCCCAATTCCACTGTATGTAAGAAATCTCAGAAATACTGTATGCTTACTGTATGTTATTTGTAATCATTGCAGTTAAAGGAAGAAGTAGAATTTAGAAGCAGGTTTTTAGTTCATTGCAAATAACAAATGGGCGTGTGAAAAAAAATTAACAAATTAGATCGAAAGATAGAAAACATATAACAAAATTTAACGTACATTACGATTGGCCTTTTTATTCTTTATTTATGTTTTTTTTAATATGAAAGGCTGTTATTGTGCTTAATTGTGTTTTGTCTTCTGAGTTCACTGGGCTGCAGATACTGGGCGGATCAAAATGATGATGGTCTTGAAAGCTGAAACAGGCTGTCTTGTATTCCCGGTATCACAATTTCCAAAAACAACTCAGCGAATCTTTAGTTCTGTGCGTTTATGGTTTATTTATTGACGTTAGGAAAACAGTTTATCAATCATAACGTCATGTAATTACAGACAGACATATCAATGAATATCTTGATTAGAATGGCAAAGAATTTTGTGGAAATTTTGTTTGCAGACAAGCTATTTAAAAAGACATATATTCATCCCCTCCTATCTGCTCTGATTCCTATGAGTAGAGGGAAATAAATTCAAAATTTCGTTATGAAATTAAGATGAAGTAAATCAGCATTCAGTTCTTTTAAAAAAAAATGCAACCGAAGCATGTACGTATTGTAAATTCACTGATAAGTGTCTTGTAGCTTCAATGTGGGACACAAGATTACACATTTCTGTAATGTGGACCTTTGATAGATTTTTATTCAGTATTCAAATGGTTTAGAAAATTAATTATTATAATTCAGGTTAAATGTTAAGTTTTTTGATGAAAATTTTATTTATTATGCTCTTTTACAGTTCAAAACATTTTAGATGTTTTTCTTTGCTTGACTGACGGAATTCTTTTCGATAGTGTGAAAATAATTGTTATTTTTTTACCACTCTAAATCAGCATTTTTATCTTTCCCAAAACACTGAAAAGATGAATCAGCGTGTGTTTTCGTGAAATGAAAGTTTATTATACGTAATTTCACGGAATCTTTGCTTTTTTGTTTTGGTTTTTCAAGGGCTGAACTTGTAGTCGATTGGTTCGTGCTCATCTGAGTGGAAGAATCATTGCCCCGTGACCTCATCAGTGCAGCCATTGATGCAGCGAAACGAAAAAACACATACATAACAAAACTATTTCAGCTAATTCTCACTACATCCAGATCCCAATCACGATCTGTAACGAGATTCAACTAAAAGAGTGGTTGGCGAGCCAGTTTCCGAATACCTAAGAAATAACCTGTGTTAAAATCTATAATACCTAAGAAATACCTAAGAAATACCTAAGAATACCTAAGAAATTCCTGTGTTAAAATCTATAATAAGCTCAGCTTTTTTATTAACATTAGTACAAGTGAGATCTTATAATCCAGTAGTGTGCAACCCGCTGCCCACCGGTATATTTGCTGCGGCCTTGTAGTGTTAAACTTAAAATTAAATTGGAGCCTGTACATTGCTGCCAACAGATACATTGAAAAATGTCATAACTTGCAAATAGTAACTGTCTCAGACTTTACTATTGGAATGTTGGTAGAAACACAACTAGTAATTTGCAGTAATTACGTTTATTATTAATAATTATTATAAATGGCACTGTCAAATCATTAATTATTTATTAAGGCTGGCGGATGGATACTGCTGCCCTCCATCAGAATTTTTATAAAAAAATTTGCGCTCAGACTTCCTAAGGTTGTGCTTCTGATCTAATGAGACGTCTGTGTCTGTGCGTGTGTCTCTCCTAATACCTTTTTGAATCCCAGGATGGATCGTGTTATAATTTGGTATGCATATTCAAAGACTACGGACGATATAACTTTTCAATTTGAAATTTATCAAATACATTTTTATATTTATCAAGAAATTAGCGCTAGGAGACAAAAAAACTTAATGATTGGATAAAAACATAACGAACTTAAATTCATTAACTGATTCAACGGCTACAACGGAAAAGAATTTAAAAATAAACAGAGCATCAGTAATTAAGAAATAGAAAACGAATGTTTTAAAATAAATAACGGTTAACGATTAAAATAAATAAAATACGGATAAATAATTTCTACAAAAATACAAATAAAACATTTCTAAAAATCAAATTACGTACAAGAAATAATAATTTACTCCAAATCTCATACCGATATTTCGTCTTAACTTAACATCAAGACTTCCTCAAAGTTCTTATACAAAATACAAATGAAAAGAAGAAAAAATTATTCGTAACTTAACAAAATAAAACTGAACAACATCAAGCCTTTGTTAAAAATAAAATAATGTTAAATAATAACAATAAAAACGATAATAACAATGAAAAGTAAGTTGAAATCGGAAAGATAATTATTACGATATCACTGATCGTAAAACCTTTTATAAATCTTTAATTTTATTACTTTAATTTCTTTTACTTCAATTTCATAATTTCTTTTATTCTTTTATTTTTCATTAATGACTTTCTAAAAATCCCTAGCGATATTCTACTAACCTTTAGGGATTTATCTCTTTTAAAACAATAACAACGATTTATCAGGCAAGATTCCAATATGTTGTATAAGAACCTTGAGGAAGTCTTGACGTTAAGTTAAGACGAAATATCGGTATGAGATTTGGAGTAAATTATTATTTCTTGTACGTAATTTGATGTTAATGATACAGAAGTAATTGTACATTTCTAAAAATATTTACATGTAAACTGTTACAATATCAATATAATAATCTCAGGAAGTAATAGGAAAGCTGTTTTATAAAAAGCTGCATGGCTTTTATCTACAACGCCTTATCAAAACTAATTGTAAACTTCCGGACATGTTAAGAGATGTGTCCGGAGGCTTTCCAAGCAATGTAGACCTCAGCACTGATTGTGGTAATGATCTTATTAAAAACTACAATAAGCTCAGCATAGTTAAATTTGCATTTTGAAGGAAAACACATTTAGAAATGTTAAAAAAAGAACTCTATACTCTTAAATATGAAAGAGGTTGGGACATAGTGTGCAAAATTATTATATTCTGTTTCAAGCATTGTTTTTTTTTTTCGAAATATGATTTTAAAAATATCTTAGTATAAACATAGAATTAGTAAAAGTATATGGGCATGGCACATAATGTTGTAGGATCTGAATAAAAATCTTAACATGCTCAAAATTGCAAGATTCCAAAAATGGAAAAACAGCCTTTACAAGGTCACAGGTTAACAGACGAAATACTACTTTTTGTAGTTATGCTTTTACAAAAATTTAATAGACATGTCCTTAATAAAATTCTTCTGCAATTTTTACAGTATACAGTTCTGGTTTGCATTTTTGCATTTTGTTATGTTAATCTTCTGTTATATCCATTGTAGCAAAATTCTCACTCATCTATAAAGTGAAATTATAATAGGTTTATCGTCCTTCAAGTTAAGTGCAATAAACAAGAGTGCATTTTATTTCAGATAAATTAGATTCATATATCATTTTTTTTTTTAAAGATGCCATTACGTTTCAAGATGGCGGTTAACTTTGAAAACAAATTTTCTGGTCTTCGGAGTTCTCGTTTCTCGAATTTTCCTATGATTGCGCAATTACGTTAGGCAATATCACAGTACCATTACAAAAATATTAAAATTTGCTTTAAGTTTGTAATATTTGTATTTATTAAACAAACGAATAAATATTTTATGTGCATGTTTTGGTGGAAATTTTAGGCTTTTTTTTTTGCTGAAGAGGGTTTTGTGCTAATTGGAGACCTTGAATTCTTTCAATTATCCTTGACCTCCAAAAGCATTTCCTTAATTCACCATTAATTTCTGGTCTGGTTTTGAATGTGGGTCAATCACCCGCTTTGATTTTAAACAGTCTGGTATCAAGTGGAACAAGAGAGGCTGGTAACTAGACAGTGACGATCATTTTGAAGGAATTTCAGTGATTTTTAAATACTTTGTCTTAAATATAGGAAAAAAAAAATCTTAAGTGGTTTGAATATTATTATAATTGAAAATATAAATTAGAAAAGTCCAGATTCTTGTCTTATATTCTTGAAAATATTACTGAGAGATTTTATTTATTTACATTAATGATTTATTATTTTTCATAGAAACATTTCTATTTGTAATAAAAAGAAATTTATGGGTATTTTACCATCAATTTTTTTTAATATATTTTTATTTAAACTTGAAGAAAGATACCACACCCTGACAACATTCCTCTCATAAAAATATATAAATTAATATATGAATTTAATTATGTTAGAATAAAAAGTAAACAATATCTAATGAAAAGGAAATATGTAACTTAATCACTAATTTTTAAAAAAATCATTTTTAGATTGCTAAACAGTAGGAGCAAAAAAAAAAAAAAAATCTATATTTTCTTTTATGTAATTTTATAATTAATTATTTATGAAACATCAACTGCAATAGTAAATATAATTATTATTTTGTGATTTCTTTTCTATTATTATAATTTCTTAATATGTGAAATAGTAAGAAAGTTTTAACGGAACTATTATTATTATTATTATTATTTTTTTTGAACTTTTGATTTATTCTTTCATATTTGGACTAGCTACAGATTATTACTGATATTTTTATTTCATTACTTTTTGACGGGTTGTGTTCTGTGTTTTAAGACAAAATATCTTGATTAAAAATATTATTATCACTTGTATTCTCGTAATTAGATATCCCACGGGGGCAGAACCATGGTGGAGACCAAGTACATATGTTCTTTGTTTGGAGACAACTGTACTGATGCTAATAGGGGTCATTTAGAAACTTTCTTGTGATATTACGATGACAAGCTTTTGGTTTTATTCCTGTTGCAGATGACACAATGGGTAGAACCTGAAGCCTTGAAGTTTTCCCCATTTGTTTACTTTCTACAGCCAGTGCTGCCTATTTGGCGAGCTTCTCAGTATGAGCTGTTGAAGGTTACCAGTGAATGGTTGTTACTTTTATTATTATGATTATTATTATTAGTAATAATGTAATGTTTCAATGAAACGAAGATGAAATTCAGAGAAAAGAATTTTACTAAATGTGAATAATCAAAGACAATATTATTTCATTTAGTTTTTAGTTAGTTCAAGAGGTTTTTAGTCTTATGTTTACCTAATATATGTTTTCACTTAGGTCGTCGGCATGAAATTTTATCGAATTTTAAACGTTTGATTTGAATTTAGTTGGAAGGAATTTTAAGCAATTGATTGAATTCTCTGTTTTGAATTTAAGTTTCAATTCAAAACATACTGTACATTGAAAATTTATTCCTTTTTCACTCAAATTGTCATAGATTTCGTAATTCTACAATTCGTTTATATAATGAAGTATTTGATTTTATTTATTCTATGTGTTTGGTCCTTTTTTAATACATTCACGCACGTCATGTCTGAGAATTACAATTCTTCTAAATTAATGTCTTTTTGTTGTTCTTTTTCTCAGTTATTTTCTGAATACAATCAAATTTCTTTGAAAATTTCTTTTACTTAAAATTTGACCTTTAAACTGCAAGATTATTTAAGGTCTTTCTGTTTCTAAATTTTTAGAAGAAAGTCCAAATAACGAAGTTCAATAATTTTCTAAAAATACCTTTAGAAAACAAAGAATATAGATAGTCTTTATACATTCAATGTACTATAGTGAACTCGTGCTTGATTCACCATTTTTGTACCAATACGCAACATTAATGTTTATATATTGCTATTATAACAACTGGATATTTAATACGTATAAAGATCCGTTATTCTTAAAAATATATTAAATATAGAATGAATGTAGAATTTCAGAACGAGATTTGTTCTAGAACACAAACAGAAGGCAAGCAAATTATTTCAAAATTGTTAAATTCGCAACAATGAGAAATAATTGGTACAATACATCGGTATAATAAATTTGTGATTAACGATACGTCTGACTTCTTAGCATAATTTTGGAATCACAAACTAACAATGCTGTCTCCACTGTTATATTGCGTTTTGTAGATCTTGTTATCTGACTGAAGATTGCCTGTCAGATGGAGAATTGATGTTCTGTAAAAGCCTCTAACACGAGGTCTCGTAGTTGCGTCACCTGATGAGTTGGTGGTGTTTGGTGGCGACCTCTTTTCTATATTGGTGTCCCCCTTCCCAAAAGGAGATTTGGAGAAGGTCAGTGCTCGCTTTCGTTGAAAAAAACGAGGTCAACAGGTGCTCCTAGGTCCGAAAAGAATTTCCGAATATTGAATTCGGGGTGTGGACGAATTCCTCCCGATAACAGGAAATTGGCTTTAATAGTTTCAAGCCATCTTTCTCACACAGCTGATTATAAACACTGTCATTAGTTTCAATAAATAAATAATTAAAAGTTTAATAAACAGATAACAATAAATATTTACAGCTTTATTACCATAAGAGGCCTGTCATTTATATTTTTTTATGCTACATTTAAACTTGGAAATATTTATGATATACTTTCGTAAAGTTTAGAAAAAATGCTAAATGAAGTAACGTTTTTGAATTTTCTGACGTTTACATAGATTAAATAAAAGAGCAAATAAATGGTTTGACCTATATAGATAATTCCTGGAAAAAAATATATTTACATGAATTACATGAGCTGTTATAACAAAAGGCTCTTGGTCAACTGTTTGTACTCTTAGCATTCATCCAGCGTTGTTAGTTAATGACTAGTTTAGCATCTACTTGCCAGAAAGGACACTTAAGTAACGCATAATAAAACAATAAGCAAGTGATGACTGTTCAAAGTTAATCAAGGAAAGTAAATGCTAAATAAGCATATTTACATACTCTATAATTATCGTTGAAAAGAAAATGTTATAATTGAAAGAAACTAGTTGCATCGATATAGAAACTTATGTAAAAAATTGTTGCCACTTCAAAATAGACATATAAGATAACAAACAAAATATTTAACAAGCTTTTTCGTTTTCTTCGTTTTAACTCGAATAGCGTCTATCGTAAGTAATTTCATTGAAAAAGAAAATAGACATACTTTGAAATATTTAGTAGTGATTGCTTCAGTTTTCACTGCAGAACATTAATTCTGCAGAAAGGAAATGCATTCGATTGAAACTGTGGTTAACTTGGAAACAAATTGAAACGTTTTCGGAAGTTGTCCAGGTTACCGTCTGATAAAAAGAAGTATTGGGTCAGTCCAATCTGAAAATGTTGGTTGTCCCAAAGTTCCCAAATTGTAAAACCTAGAGTTGCATCTAGATGCAATTACAAACTATGAGATCCTAGGTTTCCATGAGGATTCACGGTTTTATGAATGCTTGGATAATTGCTCAAAATTCTAAATAGTTCTTCGTGCCTGAATATGTTAAATTAACTGTAAGTACAGTCGAACCTCCATATATCGAAGTAGCAAATTGCCGGAAAAAAATTCGATATATAGAAATTTCGATATATAGAATTTCATCATAATTACTCCTAAAACATTAAAATTAAAGCTAATTTTTATACACGAAACTCAATTTCTAATTTATATGCGAAACACATTAAATGAAAGTTAATACGGGTAATTAAAAAATGAATTAATATGAAAGATTTATTGAGTACTATATACCTTTAAAAAAAAACAATAAACCAGACAGTGGTTACAATGATCACAATTACATTTTTTTTTAAAAAACTTCGAATATCTTGCTGAACAGCCAGTTTTGCGGAAAGTTCATCAAAGAAATGTTAGCTTTTATTCAGTCCACTAAAAACTTCATCAGGAACATTTTTCGCGAATTGAAGTCTACGACGTATTGTTTCAAACGCTTCTCGCATTTCTTTCTTCGATGGCTTGAAAATGTTTTCAGATTCATTTACTTCCTCTGGTTCTTCGATTTCTTTTTCAGTTTCATAAAACGAACTCAGTATGTCGCAACGGCACTCCGATTTTTTTATAATAGTCGACACTGTGCTTGCGGGAATACCAAATTTAGGTGAAATGTCTTTTTTTGCGCATTCCGCTACCTACATTCATCAACAATTCAACTTTATCCACACTTTTATCCCAATAAGTCTTGAAAAAAAATTTCTATATATAGAGATTTTTTCGATATATGGAAACAGTTTTTCTATGTAATGAACATGGAGATTTGCTAGGAGTTCGATATATAGAAAATTTCGATATGTGGAAGTTCGATATATGGAGGTTCGACTGTATATGAAATTACATAGAGAAGATCATCACATTTTGGAACATTATGAATCAAGCTGGAAAAAACAAAAACAATTAAAAAAAATCGTACTTTACAAAAGAACCTCGGATTTCTTAACCCCACTTACAGTTATCTGTAAATCTTCGTAAATGTCTGTAGGAGATATGACTATTATCCAAAATTACAATGAAAAGCCTTGCATTTTTATTTTAAGCTGTATTAACTGTATAGAGATTATAAAATAGAATAATGAGTTATTAAGGCAATTCATAATTGGAGGTAATAATAATACAACTTACATTTTAGCAATTTCATTCTCTCTTCTCTCTGTCAACAGAGAGAGAATTTAACTTTTAATTTTCCTGAAAGTTTTATCTAAATAAGTATTTCCTCTACGAGTCTTGTGGAATTCATGTATTTTAAAATCAAAATTCAGTTATCTATTCTGTTATCGTTGTTACTGCAAATGGTCAAATACCAGAATACACATTTTTTTATTGACCCAATGTGTTTGTTTTTGTGTCCCATACAAAAGCCAGTTCTCCAGAATTTCAAGGTTGTTTTGGTGCTGTAAGTAGAATGTGAAGTCACAAAGTCCAGAGGAAATTTTGAAGGAACCAAAAAAATTTTTGATCCTCTGAAAATTTGGTATAAGTTACGAATATTTTGCAGTGATGGAATATAGAGGTAGATAGATATATTGATAGAGAGATAGGTTGATATATTGACAGATAGATATATTGATAGAGAG
>JAFIDM010000002.1:23774860-23786292 GCA_023159025.1 Thereuonema tuberculata
AAAAATTAGGAAGCTAAAAATTAATGTAAAAATTAGGAAGCTAAAAATTAATGTAGAAATTAGAAAGCTAAAAATTAATGTAAAAAGTAGGAAGCTAAAATTTAATTTAAAAAATTGGAAGCTAAAAATTAATGTAAAAATTAGAAAGCTAAAAAATTAATGTAAAAATTAGGAAGCTAAAGTATTTAAAAATTAGGAAGCTAATAATTAATGTAAGGAAGCTAAAAGTAAATTTAAAACCTTTCTTAACGTGCGGAGTGAACTATCTAGGAACACAATTGACACGCACAATTGCGAATCCTTTGCGTAAATTGCGAGTGTCAATTGTTTTCCTAGAAGTAAATTTAAAAATTAGGAAGCTAAAAATTAATGTAAAAATTAAGAAGCTAAAAATTAATGTAAAAAATTAGGAAACTAAAAATGCCTTATTTCAATGTAAGCTTTCATTTAAGTAGATAATCAGAACAGTGACATTTTGTTATTTTGTTCTTCACAGATAAAAATTTTATTTAATTAGAATTTTCATTATTGCGAAAATTATATATGCCTTCGCATATTAAATATAAAATAAATATATACATATTCATTTTCTTTAATGACTGCGCATAGATATATATATTCATTAAAATATAAAATATCTTAATGAATAAATATTCATTATTGAAGGCAAAAATAATATTAATCTGTATCATATACGTTTTTAATATTTTTAATATTTTTTAATATTTTTTTGACTAATATTTTAGGTACATTTTGAAATCATTTGTATTTTTATCTGTGAAGAACAAAATAACAAAAGGATTTTAGAAAAATATAAATATTAAATGCTGTGAGAAAATAAAAAAAAAATAATAATAACAAAGATAAAATTGAAAATCTGAAGAAAAGTCAGATTAAATCTTCAAACTAATAATTTTTCAGATAAATCTAAATTCTGTCTGCTAATCTATACTTTTATCTGAAAGATATTGATAAAAGAAACATATTATAGAGGAAAAAAAAAAGATTTACAATCATATCGCTTATGTAATTGAAAATTCTGAATCATTATTATAAGATTATAGTTAATGCTTTTTATATACAAAGCTGTAACTGCGAGAAAGATCTTGAAAAATCAAGATTAAATCAAGATTTGAGATTAATTGATTCCATATTTCGTTTTACTGATCAGTAAATTTTTATAAAGATTTTTGAAGCATATATTTTTACATTTTTTTTTCTACACGGCAAACATCTTTTTCCGACCATTTCTACAACAGATGTTCAAATATATATAAACTGAACATCAACATTTATTGATTGTTTCATTCTGCACAACGTTATTTTAGATAAAGAAATTCTAAAAGAAGAACTAAGAACCTACTTTACATAGACTATTATACAATCAAAAACAAGCACGTTAGTATTACTATTGGAGCACCGTTGAAATTATGATTAAAATTTTAAATTAAAAACAATATTAATAATGATATCTTAAACTGAAATCCTGTTATTGCAGTTTGTAAAATAGTTGTTTATTAATTATGTTTAGTGAATTTGATATTATTTTTTTGAAAGTATTCAGAAAATTCTAAAATATTTATTTTGATTTTTTATTAATAATTAATAAAATTTATAAAACTTTAATTTTTTTAATTATTATAATGGGCTAAAAACATATTTTAAATTATAATTGTAAATCGTTTTAAATTATTATTTAAAAATTAATTATAATTTAAGTGTAAGATTAATATTATTTTTAATTCCTTAATGAACTTTATTTTTAATTTGCGAATAAGTACTTAAAGTTGCGATCAGGCCCAGAGGACCGCGCAATGCTGCTGGAGGGTAGGCTCCAGAGATCAGAACCTACGGGACAAAGTTGAGGACGGGGGGTACTACTGATATTTATGAAGTTTAATAAAGAGTTCCAGAAAATTCTGTCCATTGGTTCAAAAATTTTAACTCGGGACACTTCATCCATAACGAATTCCTAAATTTGATATTATCTAGGTTAATAATGAAACTAGGTTAATTATGAGAAATTTAAGAAAGATCCCATGTAAATATATATATTTATATATAAAAATTATAGTAAAATAGGCCTACGTAAACTAATATTAGTGATAATTGAAGAACATTTAAATACAGATAAATTATTTAATTTTTAATTAATAATTTAATTTGTTGGGGTAAAACCTTTTGTTAATTTTATAAATTTTATTATGCATCCTTAATTAAGAAAATTTCATAATTTAATGGTATTCTGGAAAACAATATCAAATTCACTTAACGTAATAATCATTCTCGTGTATTACAAACTATAATAACAGGATGTCAGTTTACAGTCGAAGTATCATTATTATTTACTGTTATTGTTCAGAGATTTCAGTTGTATTAAAATTTACTATACGTTTTTGAAATTAAATTCAACGTAAATAGCAATTCATAAGACAAAACCTACTTTATGTTACATATAAAATATTTTAATTATTTCATTTATTCAGATACCATCCGCTCGTTTTTGTATGAAAATAATAATTGATATGTTGCACGTATTCACCTTCCTTTCTTTTCCCATTTTACTTTTTTAAATGTTTCACGTAGAAAGGTGATTTCCAATTTCAAGCAAAGCTTTCATTGCGTAATTTACTTCTATAAATATCCGAAAATATCCGAGGCGTAATTTGTCAAACGGGCTGCAGCTGGGAGAGAAGCTGAAGTATGTCACAACTTACAAGTTAGTAAGAGCCCGTTGCTATGGTGCGTTGCTAGGGTTTTTAGCATTGCGAAGAGTTACGGCCAAGTCGGTGTTTATCTTTGAGAAAAAGACCCAAAAAAATAATAAAAAATTATCAGACTGCATTTTTAAGACTTGAAGAAAGCCCACCGTAGGTTTTTTTTTTTTTTGTTTTGGTTTTTTTTTTTGTATTACTTTTTGAGAATTTGAGGAGAAACATTAAGATGAAAAAAGCTGCATTTTTGCATGTTTCAGGTTCGTACTGCCATACGCACATTGCACCCAATGTCGAGAGCTTCTGATTGTTTCACTCGAAAATCCCTCTCCAATAGCAAAATATCAATATATTGCTGACATATTGAAAGTCATTGTAGAAGAATAAATAATTTTATTATTGTTGGTGAATATAAAATTCGTATAGAGTCCTATCATATTTCTTATTATCAATAACAGTGGACTGAGCATGCGAATCATACTTTTCCACTACTTTTCTCTGTTTCTACGCTCATTAACAATTTGGTGATTACTTATTTGTGGTCGAATTTAAAACATAAACAGAATTATACTTTGGTCTCTGCATGAAATGTAAATATAATAAAGAAATGTTGTAGAACTGTACAAATAGCGAGAAGTAATCAATATTAGTTTGAGATGCTTGGTTTCTATATTTATTAAAGAAAACATTTGTTTTTTTTTTGTTTTTTTTTTTTGCCCGCTACTCCTCCGAAACCATAAGACACAGAAATCCAAATAAGATGTTAAATGTTAGTTATACTACTGAGGATGGCTAAATTTCATTTTTCATCGATGTGGGTCAACTGGAAGTCACATGAGGTAAGGTCAAAGGCTAAACCGTTCATTTTAGTCGACCAAACTTGTTTCTCATGAGAGATGAACTTTTTTACAGGTAGTCCGGTCGCGATCAAAGGTCACGTGACTGAGAAAATAATCTCAGAATCCAAGATTTTAGTTGACGGTTTGATTTTGATAGTTATTAGTTTGATAGTTATTAGTGGCAGGCTTGATAGTAATGTACAGTAATAATTTAACATCATTTCCAGATTCAAATTCAACATTTTGAAATCATTGATAAGAAAATATTAATGTAAGGTTGGTTTGGAGAAGTAGCCGATAATTAGCAACTTCAAGATAAATGGAGCATATTTATTATATCAGCAACTACGAAATGAAATGTGTTTTATAAAACAAGATATATTAACACCATTGATATAGCCGTACACCTGGTTAAGTTTAACAAAATAATTTATACAATGAAAGTGTTACAAAGAGTGTTAGAAGGCTCGATAAAGCCGTCTCTCAACGGGGAAACTAGTCGCTCTTTGTAACACTTTCATCGTATAAATTATTTTGTTAAACTTAACTAGGTGTACGGCTATATCAATGGTGTTAAAGTATTCCAGTACACGTAAAGCTTTTTTAGTCTAAAATAAGATATAGTTTGGAAAATATTTAGCTTGTATAAATAATATTAAATATAGATAAAAGGTCAACACACAGTTAAGTAACTTTTTTTAAGAAACATATATAATTATAACTTCAAAAAATTCAATTAAATTTCGGCTCGTCCCTCGAGCCTTTGACAAGTGAAATACAAGAAAGATAAGAGGAGACCATATACACAGAACACTCCAATAGGACGACTTCTTTCTTCCACGTGGGGGTGGTGGTCAGAAATGCATATAGGACGCTGTAGAGGGAAGGGGGTTACATCAAATAACTGCAAACGGTGTGCAAGATAGGTTGAAGACGATAGTCTCTTCTCAATTGGATTTGACACCGAAACGTAGTTGTATTTTTGAAGTTTTAATTATAAATGTTTTTTAAAAAAGTTACGACTGCATGAACAATTTCAGACCGATGTTCAAACTGACATCTCAAGACATCGGTTGAGGTGATCATCGGTTGAGAGTAGTCGAATGAACAAAGCAGGTCTCATAACCGAGATGAATTTGAAGTTCAGTGGGAAAGGGACTGAAACCTCTATGAATTTAAAGTAAAAACATAAAAACACATTAAAAATAAAGAAAAAGAAAATTCCTGTGCTGGGGTCTGCCAGCCTCAAAGAATTTCTTATGCGCATCAAAATAAAGGAAAAGCGCCTAAAAGATATGTAAACACATTAAAACTTGAGACCAATGTTCAAACTGACATCTCAAGACAAGCCTGTTTCACGCTTATTAGGCGATCATCCGTTGAGAGTAGTCAGAATGAACAAAGCAGGTCTCATCACGGAGATGTATTTGTGGTTGAGTGGAACCTGCTTTGTTCTTTCTGACTACTCTCAACTGATGATCGCCTAATAAGCGCGAAACAGGCTTGTCTTGAGATGTCAGTTTGAACATTGGTCTCAAATTTTAATGTGTTTAAACATTTTTTTAGGCGCTTTTGCTTTATTTAAAACATTAGTTTATATTTAAAACATTATGTATTTTTTTTTTTTGTACAACCTATACTCATTACACAATATTTCGTTCAGAACGATTTCTGAA
Organism: Thereuonema tuberculata; assembly: GCA_023159025.1. Classification (NCBI taxonomy): domain Eukaryota; kingdom Metazoa; phylum Arthropoda; class Chilopoda; order Scutigeromorpha; family Scutigeridae; genus Thereuonema; species Thereuonema tuberculata. Next base: position 23,780,090 of record JAFIDM010000002.1, read on the forward strand.
CTTCTTTAGGCGCAGTTGAGGAGCAGAGACAAATAAATCTATTAAACTGACATTTTTATTTCCTACTTACACAAAATTTCAACGTACAGGCATTTACTTCCTGTAATGCATGAGTAAAGGCATTCAACAATAGAACAATAATTTCCTTGTTTCCATGGTAGGGGAAAACTGATTATTCGTCTAAAAATAAATAGAATATATGTATTATGAAAACCTTGAAACTCGGCTTTCATCGCAAATTCAAATTCTATTCAAAAAGCAACTAAAAGTTAATAAAATATGAATATATATATGGAGACATTCATTTATACAAATTGCAAAAAATTATTTTTAATTATAGTGAAATTTACATCGGAAGCGCAGTGGTGCCTCAAAGGATAAAATAAAACAATGAAAAACTCCATTGTTATTATAGTGAAATTTATTTGACAGAAAATATAACCTGGATGGAAAATAAGTGAAAACAAAAGGTAGTCTATTTATGGAAGAACTTAACGTCTACTTCCTTAACATGTTGTTCCTTAATTTTTTTTTTCTTTTTTGAAAAGTCTCTGTTTATTTTTAAATTAATATCTAATTAATTAACGCGATTCGTCGCGTAATAACACATTTTCATTCAAATCCCAGCTATTTAAGTAATGTGTGACTCAAAATTCAGTTTTTCAAATGAAATACATAAAGATATTTAAAAAGGTTTATTTTGAAGAAGATGCCATTAAATTTAAGAGATAAAAAGATTGAAGTAAAAACGGTCATCAAAAGACACAAAAAATTTTAAAGGATCAGTAACCCTCATTGCGAATTACAAAGTAGTTGGTTTTTCTTGTAAAGTTTGCTATAATAAGGAAAAAGAAGCAGACTTATTTAAAGGGATAAAGTTGTGGCTTGATATATCGCATTTTTTCATTGTTTAGGGAGTAAATTGTGGCAAGATGGAGTTATTTGCTCCATAATAAATGCGGGATTCATCGCTGAATATAACATAATATCACTCAGGCCGTCCTTGACCCTTCCAGGCTAAGCGGACGGCGAATAATGGAAGACATCTTAAGAGGGGAAGGGAATTGAATCTACTTTCTGCAAGTTGCTCAGCAATGGTTTGTGAAATGATTTCTGTGATGGTTGAATGATGCTGTTATGCTAGGCACACACGAGACAACTTTAGTTGGCCAACTAAGGTTGGATGCGATCAGTCATGGGCGCACACGAGACGACAGTGAATGCGCCGCCGTGCGGACAACCAACAAAGCACAGCACTTATATGTGTGATTGATGAGAAATATTGTTTGAATATTTTTAGCCGGTATGCAGTCGCAATTGATGGCAATAATCCGATGCAAAAATAACGAGCGACCAGAAGGCTGTTATTGGCTCGGCCCTTTTCTGTGATTGGTGCCGTCGTCAATGCTTTACTCGAGCGAGCGGCTTTCCCATAATTCCATGTGAACACAGCCGCTGATCTGCAAAATCCGAAAAAAATCGAGGTTTTCAAAACTCTCTAATAATTTCTGCCGCATAAACCTAATGCGTTTCAGTATAAACTTTATTCATGTGTGAATAAAAACCACAATACTCTAATATTCATTGTGTAATCGCTGTCCGCCGATCTGAAGCAAGGGAAATCTTTTTCGACGCCATGTTTTCCCATGGGCGTGACGTCACGACTGACGTGTTCCAACGCTGCCCTGTGATTGGCTAATTTCCCAACAACTCGTGTTGGCCAACTAAAAGTTGGTGGTAAGTCGCTACCAACTGTGCTCAAAAGGCGCTCTAACAACTAGTTGTCCATACAACTTGTCAGAAAGTTATCTCGTGTGTGCACTGCTTTAGAAATATTTGAGCATGTCGGATGTTTCTGTTGCCACCTAGTCGAACCAGAACCTTCAATTTGTGTAGGGATCATTCCGGGCAATCACTGCACCAATACTGTCTCTCAAGATGTTGGTAATTTGCTGATACGACAAGCTAGTCCAAAATTCAAATTGGCCTTTCTCAAATCGTTCATACGTTAGTAAGTCTTCGAATTCTATATCTAAGCGTTCTGGGAGTTTTGTGAAGCAACCATAGACGGCTATCATTTTTCATGAGGTCTATGATATAGGCGCAAGTCACAATAATACTGTGCTCTTGCCCTTTCATTTGCTAGCGTCCAAAATATATATTTGTCCAATTTCACGTACTCAATTCATGAGGGTTTTTTTGTTTCTTTTTGTTTTTGTTTTTTTTTTTGTTTTGGTTTTTTTCCAAAGGATATTCTTTCCATTAAATATTTTACTTCCGCATTCTCTGAAGTAATTCACCGATATATTTCTTGACTTGGCAACTTCTAACACAGGCTTAATGGTCTGTGTTAGACTTTAAGATAAGTAAGGGTTACTTTTATGTCTGCCGCGCTTTGAAAGAATATGGAATGATCTGGAAATCATTCTCTCCATTGTTTCTTCATTCTCTCTCTCCATTTTATTCTACAATAGCTTGTAATAGCAAACCATCTCATTCACAAATGAAGTAAAATGGACCATGATATAGTTCGTGTGCTGTTATTGAATGAAAGAATAAGTGGTATCCACGGTGTGAGATACAGACGAGATCCTGCAAATCATGCTATTCTTCTACGATGTCAAGCCTATATTGAGTAGGATAACCAACAATTACGCAGCTTACATGCTTCCCTGGCCCTCTAGGTCACCTGTCGTCCTGTAGGTATCAGATGTCAGGCAACCAAGAACATCATGGAGCAATTACAAAATGATTGATTATACAGTAGCACCTCGATTATCCGACAATCTTTTAACCGGACCCTCGTTTAACCGACGTCGGTTTCCTTAATTTTTTTTGGTAAAGAAACAATTTCTTCCCCTCCATCCCCCTTGTGCTCTCCCTTATGCGGAATTTTCGAGTTACCGACGGAGGTCCGGTCCCGACAACGTCGGTTAATCGAGGTTCTACTGTAGTGCAACGAAATAAAAGCACAACTTTGCAATTACAATGGAATCATTACATTATCTCTTCATCGCTAGAGGAGCAAAGGTAGCATTATTTTGATTGGTCAAAAAATTAAAAAAATTGCATATTAAAAAAAGAGTCTATTACACATGAAAACACGAGAATAAATGATAGTATTCTGTCATATTGACAGCATCAATAGCATGATTAATTTTGCTAGCTCAGTTTTATGAAATATTATTTCCATTTATTGCGTTAATAATTCCACTCGTATCCTGTTAATGAATAATATTATCTCAAACATTAAGATGTCTCCCATCCATCACCAAATCATCAGCTAATACAATTATTTGAGGTAATTTGATAAGAAAGAACTGAAATTCTATCAATACTTTCCTTATAATATTACTTTTTTTTGTCTTCTTTTTCTTTGATTTTTAAAAATCCTTTCATTTGTTTTTGAAAACCCTGTGTTATTTTTTCCTAAGGCTCATTAAATCTGTATGTTTATCACTCTAACTTTTAAGATCTTGAAATTTGATGTGCATATTTATGGGCTATAGATGATCTAACTTTTATTATTGAAATCTCTTCTAAGTGGGTTTTTGGAAATTTTTTAAGAAATTTCCAAACTTTTCGGAAAAATTTCCAAATAAAAAAGTTCGATTGTATCTTATCTGTAATTAATCATCGAGAAAATTCATCCAACTGGTTGAAAAGTTATTAGGGGATCACACACATACTGACTAGTGATTTCATTATCCTACGAAAGTAGGTTAAAAAAAAGCGAGAGGAAATTGCAGTACTAAGTATCTATTAGTCACAATCTCGAAGAATCATTACATGTAAAATAAAAAAACTGTTACCATTTTTATTTTTAACGAGCTGTACCCGGCAATGCCACTCAAAGAAAGAAAATGTTTGAGTTTTAATTCTGTTTATTGAAGTGCTTTTGGATACACAATATTTTTTGTTTTTCCGTCTGGTGCATACACGAATACAATCAGAAGGTTTTCCGACGCGTGAGCAGGCCCCATACAGCTGTGTGAAGCAGGATTTTCTAAATTTAATCCACACACTTGTAGCGATTGTCCCTTTGCTTTGTTGATGGTCATTGCAAATGTGAGTCGCACCGGAAACTGCAAACGTTGAAACCGGAAATACAGTAGAGTCGCGGTAATCCGAGCCCCGGTAATCCGAGATTCCGTGTAATCCGAGATGCATGCCCAAGCGATCCCTACTATTATGACGATGGCATGACATTGCTGCTAAAAAGCGTTGCTCTACTGTGAAGCAGAAGATCTTGGACAGTTTTTTTAAAGTTGTAAATACTTATAAAGAGTCTTTTCATGTAACCAGTAACATTGTTAATGTATCTGTAACTTTAATATCTATTATAAATTAAATTTGATTCGTTTTAGTTGAAAATTCCAGTTGTTTTTTTTTCTTTTTTCCGTATAATCCGAGTTTTTCGTAATCCGAGGTACCATGAGCCCCATTACCTCGGATTACCGCGACTCTACTGTACACTCATTTGTTGAAACGCACCAGATATTTAAAATGGTTCTACTAATTCAGAAACCTTCGCGGGCATGCGCACAACAATTCACCAAAGTTTCATCGCAATCTGAGGAATGGTATAGGAACGCTTACGGGACAAACAAAGAAACATTCATTTTTATATTTTAAGATAACAATACTAATGATGATGGAAATTGAAGAAAATCGTTATTTTTCGAGCATTTCATTTCAAAAGGACATTAAGTAATTTTTGAAATAATGCAGAATCAAAGTAGCCTCTTGTTCCTTAGGATCAAAAAATGAAACTTTAAGCGTTATTCGCATCTTAATCTTATCACTAGTTAGAAGTTGACGACAAATTATTTATTTATTAGTTATTTTGGTTCCTTCCCGTTGAAGAAAACCCTTGATAGGGATGCAAAACCGGGCAACTCCTTCACTTGGGTAGGGAATCAGGCTTAGCTGTTAAGTAAAGAGGACTAAAATTAATAATACGAATACACGATTAACACAGATTTTTACATTCTCCCCAATTGGTTTTTCCACAAGGTGGGTTCTTAGGGCATCCTGTGACTTGATCCATTTAGATCGAAGTGTTTTAAAATGACACTTACCTCTTCAACCATAATCGTGGTATAAAGAACGTTGGCAACATTTAAGTCTATATACTTGAAATGAATGCAGTAAACTAACGAGATACTCAGATATGCCAACAATCGGTAGAGATCAGTAGATTAACTAGGTTTTTACATCGATTTCGGTGAAATGTTGCTAGTTTTGGCATAAAGACATAAACTTTGAAGGATAAATAAATAGACAATACCCTTTTTAGTATAACAATGGGTGAGAAACAAATTATTTACAAGTGACATCCTGGAACAGCTGTTTCACGCTCGTTGGCGATTTGGTGAGTTTTTCATTGTGTATTGTTTTTCTTTGAGGCACCACTGCGCTTCCGATGTACCCATTTTAGTGTTCTGCTAATTTTCGTTTTTATTCCTTACGATAAACTATATTAACTTATTTATTTGAGTGGATTCTTGGGAAATTAACACAAAAATTACAACATTATTAAACATGATAGCTTCCATATAGGTTTCATACATAACAGTTTTACAACAATAGGTCAAGCCTATGTAAATGTAAAAACACTTAAATTGTTACTGTATTTTCCCGTGTCACATGGGCCGCCGAGATAAAAAGTATTTTTTTTTTATTATTTGATTGTTTTTTATCTCGGAGACCCATTCCCGGGATCGAGAATGCTTTTAGTTAAAGCTTTCGCGCAACTGAGCCAAACATCAAGGGTAAATTCTGCTGATGATTCCTAATAAGGATGAAACAGCTGTACAGTATTCCCGTTGATGTTGGCTCAGTGTGCGAAGCATATTTGTTGTCCGGTTGTGATTTTTTTTGTCTCTATTTAATTCAAAACCTACTTTCCTTCTAATGTTATTTCTTAAAATTTGTTTAATTTGATAATTAATGCCAAGGAAAGGAAAAATGAAAACGTTACATTTATTTTCAAATTCTGATATCTACGGAATGCAAAGAGTACAAATTTAATATTTAAAAAAAATAAAATAAATCCGCCTTATTTATTACTTAAATTGTTTAATAAAGGGTGAGACCAAGTGTTTACTAAATGACATCCTAGTACAGCTGTTTCATGCTAATACGAAGATCATCAGCTAGGAGCAGTCATCAGTACACAACCAGGTCTCGTACGCCGGCCT
>JAFIDM010000002.1:23786392-23802676 GCA_023159025.1 Thereuonema tuberculata
ATTCCGACGATTTAATTGTATCAATAGTGCATATGAATAGATTAAGGATTATTATCGTCGCGGCCAAAGTTGGACCTGCGAACACATTATCATTGACTAATTTCTCCAGTATCAATGCCGTAAGCTCCGCAGAAAATATCAATCTCAATTATCAAAAATAGGAAATATCAAAAATCTCACATACATCTTCTTGAAATCGACGAGCAACGTTAAGAATAATTATCCTACTTGATTTTTGAGACCTTTTCCTCATCGAAATAATGAATGTTAATCAACGACCGCCATTTTCTCTTATATTTGAATGTGACCGACAGGCCAGGAAAGGAAAATCTATCATCTGCGTTGCATTCTGGGAGGTTCAAAACTCGTCGCGTCTACTATAATACTCATTGTTTAAAACAATGAAATATTAATAGAAGTAGGATAGAAATCCATTGTTTAGACTCCAATGCTTTTCTATAGAGAATTTTTGTCGCCTTTTCATGCTAACTCCTCAACAAAGACTCATAAAATAAATATAGTTACAGCAAATATAGTTAGATCATCCCTCGAATGTTCATATCATGTTTCAAGAAGATCCAGCTGTTAAGAAGTTATTAGAAGGGGAATATACAACAGATTGACTGATTTTGATAAGAAAGAAAACATGTACAGAAAGTCAAAAATAAATAAATTAATTAAATACAGTAAAACCTCGATATAGCGCTCCCGCTTATAGCGCTATCCCGTTCTTTACGGTCCTTTTATACGGTCCCTGGACGTTTTCTAAATACAATAAAATCTCGATATAGTGCTGTCCAGCTTATTACGCTTTTAGGTTACGGTCCCTTGATGGGCGCAATAACGGGGTTTTACTGTAATTAATATTGAAACAGTGAATACGATAATATTCAGAAAACATACTCATAATAGTCAAATTTAGCGTGCGTTAAGGCTTTATAACAAGAAAAAAAAAGCACAGAAACGCACACAATTAAAGGTTCACTGAGCTTTTTTTGGATTTTTCGTACCGGGAACGGATTATTTGTACCGGATGATATTCACTTTGGAATTTCGTATTGCTATTCTGAAATCGTCAAATTAAAGGCTTTGTGTAATCCTCTCTTACCGAAAGTAAAACAGGATATTATTGCTTTAACATCATTTTATTATTATGATTAATATTTTATAACTCTTTCTGTCCTCATTTTGGTTCACAAACATTAGAGCATATTTCCAAGTTAGTTATTAGTGATGTCACATTTTGGAATAAAACAAAACAATTTAATGTTCTTTAATAGAAAATGAAATTTTATTATATGTTGAGTTACTTAGATTGAATATAATCTGTTATTAACCATTTTTATTTCAATAGAATTCATAGAATAACAGTACAGTTGCTCTCATTTGTAGAAGAAGCGAATTTTATTTTTTCAGTTCAAATAAAACGAGATAATTCATCTTTTGCTTCTTGAGACTCATAATTTAAATTTAAAATTAAATTTTTGAGGCTCATTAGATCAGTCGATCTCTATATTGAGATTGTGTGTGTGTGTCCGTTCTCACCCCATAATTTTTCTACTGCTATATAGATATTTTTGAAACTTCGTGTGCTCATTTCGAGGACTAGGAACGCTCTAACTTTTATACAGAGTGTATCTGAAATGTGCTGCCAAAGTTAAAGGTTTTATTCAATCATGCAAAACAACAAATAAATAAAATATAAACATGGGTCTTGAAATGCTTTATTTCCAAGATATGAACGATGAAACAATTTCAGTCGTACAGCCCGACAACTTCTGAACCAACGTTATCCTGAACGTTGGATTAGAAGAGGGGGACCAACAGCATGGCCTGCTCGTTCCCCTGATCCAAACCCTCTGGACTTTTTTCATACGGGGTTATCTTAAAGCATTAGTGTACACGACACCGGTTCCTGATGCCTACTCACTGCATGATCGCATAGTGGATGGGAGCAACACAATTCGACGTGAACTTGGCATCTTCGGCAGTCGATGGAACGACGTTGCGTTGCGTGCATTGCGGCCGGTGGAGGACATTTCGAGCACTTTCTGTGAAACTGAGCGACTGTACGGCCAACACCTATGTATTGTTGCATCGTCGTATCGTGGAAATAAAGCATTTCCAGACTTTTGTTTGTCTGACATTTATTCGTTGTTTTGCATGATTGAATACAACCTTTAAGTTTGGTAGCACATTTCAGGTAAACCTTGTATTTGAAATTTTTACCAAATGGATCCTTTTCGCGAAATGAGAGCGAGAAGGCGACAAAATTTCCTATAGAAATGCATTGGAATCTAAAAATGGATTTCTATCCTATTTCACTTAACATCTTACTGTCTTACGCCTGTTGCATCAAACTGGCTGGAATCTTCCGTTTACGAAAACCAGTTCAGCTAAAACTCGCAATCATGATCTTTCTGTATTGCAGCAACCAGAATGTGGCGATATTGAACGCTGGTTCTGTGAGTAAGTTCTCAAAAACGGAAAGCTTTTATTGTAAGCCGATTCCTGATTGGTTGCAGAAATAATTGTTCCCCTCGCAAATAGCTCGATCTGATCAGCACACGTGGTTCGTATTTTCAATCGTCAGTGAAAATTAATGGGAAATTAATAAAACCAACCAATAATTGTTAATTTTATAAAATTTGTTTTCTTATTAATTGAAGCTGTTATAACGTGCAGATATAAAAGTAATAAAACGACCAGACTGCAATATGAATAAAAGAAATTTATATAAATACAAAAAAAAAAGTGATAGTTTCGAAAGCATGTCTATCGGCTTTCTTCATCAGACTACAATGCAATTAAAATTTGAAATACCGTATTGTCCGGCGTATAAGACGACTTTTTTAAAACCAGGAAAATCTTCTCAAAAGTCGTGGGTCGTCTTATACTCCGGGTACTGAAACTTCCGAGCTGGACTGGAGAATCTGCGGTCGCCTCGTATGGTGGGGGGAGCTCAAAAATGGCCGCGGCCGCATTCCCGCCTATGCGGCAACCGTATGAAAGCTGCAAGAACGGCGCTGCACAAGTACGGTAGAAGAAAATACACTCACCAGGATTCGTGGAAAGAAGTGACACATAATCGCGGTCCCGATTACGAGGTGAGGGGGCACCTCACCGGGAAGGTGTAAGTGAAGGGCGGAGCAAGCTGCAGGTGTCCGGGATGTCCGGGGTATGGAAAAACGAGATAGAGCGGGTACAGAATAATCAAGGCTACAGTTAAGAAATACTGATTTTAGTGAAATTCTAAAAAACTGTAGCATTAAAATAATGCCCCAGAATAAACAAAGCTACAGTTATTTGGAGACAGGGGGAGCTGACCAATCCAAGCAGGCGTTCTGTACAACAACCAGCCAATCGCCGATAAGGTACATCGCTTTTAAAGGAAAAGTATAATCCATTTGCACTGTTTTATGTTTACATGTTTGATGACAAACAGCGTTCTGTGACAGTTTTCCTGCTAAGTATCTGCATGCATAAGCATTTGAATTAAAATTATCATATTGAAATCAAATCTGATGTTTTTTAATTTTTATTTAGTGTGCGTTGGAAGAGGGATAGTCCTATACGGCGAGTATATCCCAAACTCTATATTTTAATTGGAAAAATTAGGGGTCGTCTTATACGCCGGACAATACGGCAATCGAATAGACACGGGTTGTTGTTCCGCGTCATCAACAACCAGGGCCCCCACAAGGGGTGGGGGGAGGTCTTTTTTTTTTGGTTGTCGATTTGGAGATTCCCTTTTGGATTTTGTTCATAACAAGCGGGGAGGGGGGAATGGCCCGGTACTGCATTTAGTACCTGGGCCCGGAATTTGATGTGGGGGCCTGTCACCAACCAATCAACGGAGGGCGTTATCAGTTTTAATTGCATTGTAGTCTGATGAAGAATAGACAGATAGACAGGCTTTCGAATCCTTTTATTCACAGTGCAGTCTAGTCGTTTGCTTATCTTGTTTTCATTTTTAATTAGAGTTTTGTGATGTGCATGATGCATATAAGTTATGTGTAATTGTTCTGGAATTTGGAAGCTAAATTACTTTTGTTTGTTTGAAGAAAATATATATAATGTATATATGACAATTTACTAATAATAATAATAATAATAATAATAATAATAATAATAATAATAATAAAAAAAAGCTACAAAAAAAAAGTTTTTTTAGTAATTTTTGATAAATTGCTGTTTATTCATTTGATTGCCTCGAGAAATAGCCCTATTGATGATTATATTTACTTTCAGATTATAATGTTACTGAATACTAAGAGTGCAAAAGTAAATGAAATCTTCTTTATTTAATTTGTCATTGCTTGTAATCGTATCAAATCTCCTGCCATCGATCTCTGGATGGAAGAGATAAAAGGATTTGATATTCATTCTTTAAAACAATGCGATATTCACAGAGATGGGATGCTTTTCTATGAGAATATCTGGCGGCAGATAAAGACTTGTAAAATCTTTCAAATATCAAAGCTAGATGGTCGTTAGTCTTCAAATATGAATACAAGTTTCAAGAAGAGAATCTAATCTAACTTAATATTCAGCAGAACCACAAAGAACGACGCATCAGAGCTAATCTAACCAAATATGGTCATACTTGATAAATATTCAAATATGGTAAATCTCATGGCGGATATCCAAAAATACGGCCTATCTTAATTCTCAGAACTTTCACCAACCTGTGCAACAGTGACATGGCGGTCACATTTCACCCAAACGAAAAACGATTTTAGAGGATATTGTTATAAGGAAAAAAAATAAAATAAAAAAAAATTGAACTGTAAACTATATATAACCAAATTCATTTTGAAATAAACCAAACTTCATTATTAATCTTCGACATAAATTCTCCAAACATAAACTCTCCAAATATTAAGAAATATTACGCTTATTACTTTAAGGCAGCCAGAAACTGTGCAATCTTCACGTCACCAAATCTATTTGAAAGTTTCATAACGCTTTTACTTCATTTCTCGTTGAAAATAACAAAAAGCAATTGCAATGTTTGTTTATTTTTTTAATCTTTTATTGATCTGTTTGTATTGCTATACTTTCTGGACGGTTACGCAACCAATGATAGATGACAAACAGTTATTACTACCGCTGTTACTATGTACTTGAAAGAAAACAAACCCAACGTAGAGAACAATGGATGACAGAAGATTCATTCATTGGTTCCAAAACATATTCATACAAATGGTGAGGTTCTACGTCTTTCTTTCCTTCGGAAAATAATAAAAAGAAAACAAATTATTCGGTAGAATGTGTACTACCATGTAACAAACTTTTATAATTGCCCAGTCAGTAATCTTAAGCTAAATTTATCCTAATTTCAGCTCATTTCTATAGATAAAAGTGCTCGATATATTTCTACAGAGGAAAAACACAGTTAATGGGTTGAATGAATTTTAAAAGTCACATTATCCTTTATTCCCCACAATCCACGGATGTTAACGTTGATTGAACTGACACAGCATTAATTATGTTTCTATTCATCTGTACTGAAGCATTTAGAAAATGGTAAGGAAATAGTAACAGTCAAACCTTCAGTCTTTGTTTTTGGAGATTATCATAATAATAAAAACCCATTTTGGAGATGACGATTGAATTTTAGAATTTTCCGGGAAATTAAAAATTAAGTGTAGACGGTGTCTCCATAATGGCTTTGTTTCCTGATTTTAATTGACAATTAATACTTTCGTAACATTCTTTAACAACAACTTATAGGTTTCTTCATAAAAGAAGCTACATTTAATGCTAATTATCGCTTGTTCTCTTCAGGTGCGAGGTTCGCCTTGCGGCTACTTGCTTGTTCCGACAGAGCGAATAATTAAATAATTAATTTAAGTAATAATTAAAAATTATTAAAAACGTTCCACACTATTTTCCTCTTGCTTGGTTATGCAAAGTTTGTCCTTTCGTGTTCACGCTTATACGATCAGAAAACGATGCCATCTTGGACTGACTGCTCGGAGTTCAAGTTGATGACGTCATGACTGGTGACGTTTGTTCCAGACAAAATCCATCGCTACGTAATGACCATACATGGCAAACCCTTCTTTTTTGAAAAATACTGTAATGTGCACAAACAATAATATCACAACAAAAACAAAAGATATACGCACATAAATAAGCATTCACTGAGCTGTTTTTAATATTTTTGATACCGGGAATCCAGGAGAGCTGTGTCTGGATTCTTAATCATCATCAGCTGGATTCGCCCAGTATTTAACAGCTCGGTGATCTCAAATAAAAAAAAAGAAAACAAAATTCTACAGAACCCATTGGCCCTCTGTATTAAAAAGTCTATATTTATATTCAGATTATAATTATACTTAATACAAACAGTACAAAAGTAAATTAAATCTGCATTATTTAACTTGTAATCGTATCAACGATCTCTGAATGGATCAGATAAAAAGATTTGATATTCATTATTTAAAACAATTGGATATTAACAGAAATGGGATAAATTCTAATTCTTTTCTGGCTGCAATTTCTGGCCAGCTCTGATCTACTCTCAATTATTTTTTTAAAATATAAGTTATGCGGTCCTTCGTCTTCAAATATGCAAGCCAAGCTTCAAGAAGATCCATCCAGTGGTTTAAACGTTTGGGGGGAGAGAAGGAATACTCACAGACAGACTAAATGATTTATGAGACTAAGAAAGTAAGCTAAAATATGAAATACTGGAATATCAGTAACGAAAATAAAAACAATTCAGGTTAACAATGAAACCTTTAGAGAAAAGAGAGCATCAATACCATTACTTATAACCAAAAAAGTATCTATGTAAAATGGAAAATCAGAAAAATCTTCTCAATACTGTCAATTACATGAACCACAAAATATATCTACATTTAGGGCAATGTTTATTTTATTGAAATGCCATTCCTACCTCTTAATTCATTCGTTTCCGATTATTTATTTGAAATCATACAAACAGTTTTAATTTATCATTACAGGAATTAGAGTTGTTTCGTAATTGCATCATTTTTACAATTCTTCGTGTTTCATAAAATAGTTGTAATAACCCTGCATACAATATTTAATTGTAGGACTAATTATACTTCGTTTGTATAAACTGGGCTCGAATAAGTATTGAACTAACCGAACCTAACTTAACCTATCTCAATTAATTAGGAAAAATCAACGTTCTACTGTGTTTTAATTCTCAGGGAAAGATAAGATGAGGCTTTGAAATAAATAAAAAACATGCGAATAAATTTAAGGCTGACCCATAATAATAAAAAAAATTAAAAATAGTAATAAAAAAAATACATTAACCTAAAGAAAAATTTAAAAAAAAAAGAAAAAGAAACTCCAAGCGGACATTGAAAAAAAAGATTAAGAGAAAACAAAACCAAAAACCAAAAAAACAAGTAGATATACGGATTCAAACCGACAATCTTTCAGTACGGTATGTGAATCTGAAACCTTACCCATCAAGCTACAGCTAACAACTGAAATGAGAAGGTTGCTTTTCTAGCATTTAAGCTAATACCGGAAATCCAATGAAAACGATGCGAGATATCTCGAAAATGGGGGTGGGGGGCGTTGCCCCTTGAAATTACCCTATTCCTACATTGTATGGGCCTCTGAACACGATGGTGAAGTCCGTTGGTCGAACCGACCTTTCGTTCGGGAGTTTTTAGGGGGGGGTACAATGCTAACAATGCCAAACATCTCGAATATGGGATGGGTGGGCGTTGGCACCCCTCCCATGGTGTTTGGGCCTCTAAACATGATGGTGAAATTCGTTTGTCGATCCGACATTCCGTTCGGGAGTTGTTAGGGGTGGATAGACACGTACGGACGAACAAGACAAACGCAATAGCTACCGATTTTGGTCGCAGTATCACAATAGCTCCCAAATGGTTCGCTGATAAAATGTTTGTATGTTTTGGATTATTTTTTTGTCATTTTCAGCTGACGATTGTGCCTGACTCATTTTGTGGCGTTCCGCATTGCAGTTTTTAGAATCGCACCGTTGGAAACGGATGCCGGTGACCATAAAGCCATAAATTAATTTTCAAAGTAATAAAAAGTAGAAGAATCAAAAACAGGTTTTTATTTCAGCAGGAGTCATTTGATCACTCGCATTTAATCACTCTTATTTCGAGAATCTTCTTTGACGTCAACATTTTCCATACAAGTATTCAAGATGTGGCACGTTCGAAAATACACCATAATTTAATAAAATAAGCAAAGTTTAAATGGGCCTTATATTTAAATATAAATGTATTAAATAATATTCTAGCTGTTAAACAATGTGATAGATGTATTTGTGATTGTAGCAGCAGATTACTAATGAATAGTTATAAAAAAAAAGTCAACTCACTTTCCAATAACTATTACTATATATAAAATGAAATTTTGTAGGGTTATACACACACACTGAACAAAAATTTACGAACATTAAAGATAAAGCAGATTTTAACAAAAGTTCGTCATTTTTTTAGCCAGTATATGTTTTAGAGTTCTTTCTGGTTGACAGAGGAAGAGGGCAAAGATTTTATTTATTTTTTGCTGGTTTGTTTTTGTTTTTTCACATTCATCTTCATTGTTGGTGAATTATCCTCCTTATTACTTATTGTTAGTCTTATCTGTTCGATAAATTACAACTTGTTTATGAGTCTTTAGAAATACCTCCATATTTCAATTTTTATAATATTTATAATAGTTAATTCTTCCCAAAAATTATCTTTTTTATGAAGAGAAAATCCCGTTAATATTGGTTCTGAATTTTCATTCACCATTATTTTTTTATATAATGTTATTAATTTCGACATTATTTATTTATTATTTTTTAATTATAATGTTGTAAGAAAGCATTAATGAGTTGAGTAGCTCAGATGAGAGCTCAACTGTTCACAATCGTAAGAAGATAAGTCTAATCTTATGTAGAAATTGTATATATATTTTTTTTCCAGGCTCATTTCTTCTCTAAATATATGCTAGGGTTCACTCTGCTTCTGTCAAATGGGATCAAAGCAACGATCAGACAGGTTCTCAAAAGTTTTTTTAAAAGCTTGTTAACGGAGAATCCTTTTATTTTTAACCTAATAGTAAAGTGAGCGCAGTAACCAAAGTGGTAGACTGCTGATTGGAGGAAACGGGTTCGATCCGGGCCTCGGCAAAGGAACGCTCGATTTTTTCCACGCTCGATTTTCCTCCGAACGGGTCCCAAGGTCTACCCAGCCCACCGTAGATTAGCTACGGGTTTCTTTCAGGCGGGCGAGCGTCAGGCTGACCGTCCGATCTCATCTCATTTGATCTAAGAAATGCTGGAGCCTTACTTCCAGTGCCCTACTAGCTTAAGCCTTGGGGAGCAACTTAACCTAATATTAAAGTATCAAATAGCTTTGCGACTTCAATCATTCTTTCTGTGTATAGTTTTTGAGTTAACTTTGATCCCAGAGCGCTTCGACTTTAACTTGCATTTTAAAACTTTTTTTATTCTAATCCTTTATTTCTCTCTGACGCCAAATTAACGAAAGTTGCAGATGTTAGTACAAAAGTAAAATACCTTTTTTGTACCCGGTGACAAAAATCATCGCCAAGAACAACTAATGAGAAGCACAAAAACTCGAAATATTTTTATTCTAAAACTTAAGTGAGTTCTGAATATTTGCGGAGAAATAAAAAATGATAAGAATTAAGAGAAGAGCAAAAGAAAGTCACCTTTGCATACAGAAATTTATAAATAGTATTATAGAAAAAAATTAAAATATATATATTTTTTTAATTTCTTTCTTAAATCGTGAAAGCAACAAAAACGAAAATCCTACATTTATATTTAGATTTTAATATCTACTGAATACAAACATTAAAAATTTTCCATTTTCTGGGGGAAAAAAAGTATTAAAATCAGCATTGTGTACTTAAGCTGTCCAAATCGGATTAACTTAATCGTATCAAAGACTAGGCGCAATGGATTACATAAAAGGATTTAATGTTTATTGTTTAAGACAATGAGATGTTGTGATGATTTTTATAGTTATACAGTATTTGTATTTATTCGATATATTCTATTTTATCCTATTTACTCTTTGTGTTCTAATCAATCATAATTGAATCCAGTGTAAATTTTAAATTCTATACCAGTAATGGTCGAATTCTGTTGTTTATTTTTAAATTCTCACCGTTTGTGTGCTCTCATAATTCCACGTAATTTAAAATCGAGAGTTGAAATTCAGTTACTAATCACATGTTATTTAAACCCCCAATGAACTGTTAAAGCACAACAGCCAATGACAAATCAATGTACATAGCTTATTTAAACTGACGCTCTCCCGAAAATAAACAGTCGAGTCCAGTCGAGTTCAGATTGAGTTTAGAGTGACCAGATTTTTACATTGGCAAAGCGGGACACCATTGACTGGGGGGGGAGGGGGGCCAGGAAAGAAAAAAAAACACGGAATCTCCAGGTTCAACAACCCAAAAAAAAAACCACGGAAAATCCAGGTTCACAACCAAAAATAAAAAAAAACACGGAATCTCCAGGTTCAACAACCAAAAAAAAAAAAAAAAAACAACGGAAACCCCAGGTTTGACACCCAAAAAAAAAAAAAAAAAAGGAATCTCCAGTTCGACAATTAAACAAAAAAAGGAATTCAATAACTAAAAAAAAAATCGGGACTTTTTTAAAATGCCGCGGGACGCGGGACAAATTGTTAAAAGTCGGGACTGTCCCGCCAAAATCGGGACGTCTGGTCACCCTAGGTTAGACCCAACTAAATCTCTGCCTCTTTCCTTCACGAACCAGGTGATCCGTTTTAAATACACCACAATATTAAAACAGAAATAAAGTAGGAATTCGTTATTTAATTTCAATGATTTTCTAAGGGGATGTATGTCATCTTCTCGCAGTAAAAGCGAGACAAGACCTTTTTTGGAACTAGGTTAAAGTTAGTTCGTCCCTAGTTCTGTAATGTGCATACCAAATAGATCCATCCAGTGGTTCAGAAGTTATTAGGGGAGACGTGCACAGAAAGACATACACTGACTGATTTGATAGTCTCACTTTAATAATACGAGATTCATATGTAAAGAAGAGAGCACTGACATCAGGATGCCGTGCTGTGATAGTGAAAACATTCGTCACGTGATACTGTTTTCAAACCATGGAGAAACAGGGTATTATTATAGTTAATTATCATCTTCTGTCACGCTAACTAATAAAAATAATAAAGAAAACATCCTGACATCGCATTGTTAGTCACGTAATGAAATATTTTACCAAATACAACCAGAAAAAATAACCACACACGAAATACGTCATGAAAATTATAGAAATTAAAAAGCATTATCAAAAGGTTTAGTGTTTTCAATGTTGTAATGATTAAATACCGAATTCATCTTGTTTTTTTCCCGGAGAAGCACAAACCATTAATGTTGTGATCAACTGAGTACTTACCGTATTGGTATTGGAAGGAAGTCATTAAAATCTTGAGTCAGCAATATATTTCAAGGTTTCACATATTTACGTCAAAGCTTGTAAAAAACGTGAAATACTTTAAAAAATTAAAATAAATAAATAAATGCTAAAGAATTAATTTTAAAAGAATTACAGCGATAGTAATCAAAATGATCAATGAAAGAATACTAGTTTTAAAAGACAGGTTTAAGATTAAAATTATTTAATTCCACTAAGACATCTTGGAACTAGGTGCTTGTAAGGAAGAACTTGAGTAATTTTCATAAAAGTTGGTCCAGTGCGGTCCAGACACAAGCAAACGCAAGCGACTGCTAACCTTTTATTTCTTTTATATATTTCTTTCTCCAATGCACCTAAACTTCTGAAAATTTAACTATGAACTTGTGAAGCATCTGGGATTTCTATTTTCTTGGTTTTAATTTTCAAATTATTCTGCAATTAATTAAATTAAAATTCAAAACATTCAATTTTTTAGGTGTTTTAGTTTTCTGATAAGATCAAATATTCTCGTTTTGTCTGTCCTGTGTTATTCTCGTTTTGTCTGTTACCATTAAAATCTCATTAAATATCATTCAGCACAACAATCACAAAAATCGCAACAATTGCGTCTTTTGCATGCGCAACAATCACATTTATAATGCAGTTCTACAACAATCACAATAAATGCAACAATTGCGCCTTCTGCATTCGCAATAATCACATTTATAATAATAAGGAAATTAAATCAATATCAATTATATTTTCTTATCAGAAGATGTTGCGAATCAATGTGATTGGTTTACTAATCGCTATCTCTACCTGTTTGAGTTATTAATCGGTATTTTCAACTCAAAAGTTTGACGAAAACCTGAAATGATAAAAAAAAATTGTAAAATAATGTTTCATATTTAAAATATTTATTTAAAAAAATATTTAATCTTCCACAATTTAAAAAAGAAATCTTTTTTTAAAAATTAACTGTTGCACTAATATAATAAATATTTTTAATACAAATCATTATTTTACAAATTTTTTATCATTTCAGGTTTTCATCAAATTTATTGAGTTAAATATACCGAGTAATACATGGAAAACACCTAAAAATTGACTGTTTTTGAGTTTTAATTTAATTAATTGCAGAATATTTAGAAAATTAAACAAGAAAATAGAAATCCCGATGCTTTACAAGTTCAAATTTAAATTTTCAGAATTTTAGATGCACTGGAAAAAGAAATCTATAAAAGAAATGAAAGGTTTGCAGTCGCCTGAATTCCTTGTCAGGACCTTAAATAACTAACGGCAAAACATCATTTACATAAGTGAATGAACAGTTCTTTTTGACTCAAAAACTGTTTTTTTTTTTTTTTTTTTTTTTTTTTTTCTTTCCTTGTATTTGAGCATAACTTGTTTTTTTTTTTTTTTTTTTTTTTTGTTTTTTTTAAAGTTGAAATTTTTAGACTAATTTCTCCAGCCAACTTAGTTAAAAGTGTGACAGAAAATTCTCGACATGGAACCACTTAGAAAAGATTTCAAATATAAAAGAATAGATCATGTCTTGTCCTCGAATAGGCATACTAAATTTCAAGATGATTCATCTAGTTGTTCAAAAGTCCCAATAATAATAGATAGACACACACACACACAATTTGTTCAATGTTCAGTTTTATTGAAAATATTCTAGATTTTACATTTAAATTGTTATTATTCATCTAATAATTTTATTTTACTTAATTGACAAATCTGAAAAATTACCAAATATTATCGAAGAACAAATCAAGTAAAATGATAGTTAATCTATTTTCTGTATTTGACCCACCTTCATCAATTATAAACTTCAGTATCAATTGAATTAATACTATTCTAGATTTTGCAATATAGTAAACACGTCGAAACTTAGTTTTGCCATGTAATTTCCTAAAACCATTAATATTTGAAATGAATTGAATAGTTATGTGTTTTGATTAGTATTTCGTGGAAGTGATTTGGGTTTGTTTTCCTCGCAAATTCAAGGTCTACCTTTCGTAAGTTCTTTGTTAAAGAGTTTCCTAACAGAGTGAAAATATTTTGTTATTCTTTTACGAAAACAGACGTTAATGTTTTCTAACATTTTAAAGGAAAAGCAGCTTAGGAAATTGTGAAATCAAAATTCAATTTAGACAAGTTTAGATAGCGATTCCTTATGCACATCAGGCAAATCTAAGTTTACAACATTCTCTTTATCTTCAGTGACCTTAGACCTAACTTCTTCAGGTTTTTCGTGACTGTAGTAAGAAAGCAAAAAACAAAAAGTAATTTTCGAGCTTCTATTTCGGGACACTTACTTAAATACCACCATCTGGAAAATATAAGTAAAATGTTGCCTCTTTTTCATATTTAATTACCCTATTTACTCGCTTCATTTCCATTCCAAATTCAGAATTAAATTTTTCCATTTAATTTTTCATCTTAATTTTAGGTTCAGCATATTCACCTACAACCAAATGTAAATCTTTATCCCTGTTGTTTCATTATTTCAACCCTTATAGTGGTCACACCCATACAGCCCATATTCCAAACTCACTGGACTCGATCTGCTATCTTGGTATTAGATTTTAGTCTAAGGCACAATTTTTAACCCATTTTCCGGCCTCTAGGAAGATTAGTAGAATCATGTTTTTCTGGTCAATAGAGAGCATTAGATTTTAACTTTTCAGTGATCAGATTTTTGTCCTCAGATCAATGTAGTATAAAGATATTAGGAACGGAGTTCGACGGAGAATCTTAACTTAATATTCTGCAGAACCAGAAAGATCAACTGCTCAGCTGATGTAACTTTATGAATTATTAAAATATGGTAAATCTCATGGCTAGTATCCAAAAACGTGTATCTAATTCTCACCAACTTGTGAAACAATGAGATAGCAGTTACATATAAAATGACCTAAATAACCAAAAAGAATTTTAGAGAATTTTGTTATAGGAGAAAAAATAAAAAAAATGAAAAATAAACTACGTATGTGTATAAAACTATACTTAGACTTCTTTTTTAACCCTCAAGCATTTGCCATCCGGGCCCAGTAACCAAATGGTAAGGCGCTTGACTGAAGATTGGAAGAAAGCAGGTTCAATCCCCTATATCGGCGAATGTCGGGGATTTTTCCATGCTAAATTCTTCTCCAGACGGTCCTAGGGTTCACTCAGCTCTCTGTACAATGGATACCGGGATTTCTTTCACGAGGGTATAGGTGGCTAGCGTTGGGCTGCCCATCCCACCAATCCCATTCCCGGGTCATTGAAACATTGGAGGTCTCACCTGCAACACCCCTGAAGCGGGGTTCGGATGTATCTACCTACTGGCCATGCTTTTCCATCCTTGATTTCCTTTCATGTTACCGATCACTACATATTTTCCCCTCCCAATTTTTTTATCCCAAAAATTAGCGATAATTAGCATGAAAATTAACGAGTAACTGCATTAAGATTTTCTTTGCTATTTCCCACTGACTGAACAGAAGAATTACGAAAGAGAGAACTCCACAAAATAAACAAGTAGTGTTGTAGTAAACAGTTGTTGGGAATTCGAAGTGTGAATTACAGGTCTCTAATTCCAATGTGAATAAGAACAACATGGAAAAGCAAGAGGGGCAAAAAGAAACTAAAATCCTATTCAAGTATATCTTATTAGCCTTTTGAGGACTTACATTAAGGCAGCCAAGAAACTCTGCAATCCTTCACGTCACCAAATCTATTTGAAAGTTTCAAAGTTCTAAAGATCTCGTAAAGCTTTTACTGCATTTCTCGTTGAAAAAAACAAAAAGCAATGTTTTATTGATCTGTTTATCTTCTTATCTTTCTGGACAGTTATCCAACAAATGATAGATAACCAATAACTACGATGGTATTCATCTTCCACCAATTTGGCAATTCACCTTGCAAATTTATTCAAAGGAAACACAACATTAAAGATAAAAGTGAATGACAGAAGATGAGTTTACGGGTTCAAAAACATATTCGTACAAATAGTGATCTTACATAAGTTTGTTTTTTTCGGAAAACAATAAAAATTAAACAAATTATTAGGGTGAATGTGGGCTCCCTTACAGCAAATGTTTTTGATTGCTTAATTAGTAATCTTAAGCTGAAATGATACACTCTTTGACAAAAAAAAAATCGAAGCCACTTCGTAGGTGCCACTTGAATGAAGAGAATTGATTCAAATTTCACATTGAAAACACATTTTATTGAACAATTGCAGCATCATTGTTACTTTATCAGTACAGTGGAACCCCGCCATTCGTCCACCTCGCTACTCGTACAACTCGTTATTCGTCCAACTTTTTCAAGTAAAATTAAACTCGCCATTCGTACGCTTGCTCGCGATTCGGACAGCGTGACCTTGTTATTAGCCGCGCCACGCGGTCGCTTCAGTTCAGTCTCATGCTAGCTTCCGTACGCTACGCATCATCCACGCAAGCTTCATGAAACTTTGTGCTATTTTATGTTATTTTTTGTAACTTTTATTAAAAATAGTGCAGCCACGGGTCCAAAACAGATTACTGATTCAACCAAGCCTAAAAGTAAAGCAGTGAGAACGACAATTGAATTGAAAAAAAGAACTCGTTGCGAAGTTTGAAAGTGGAACTCGTGTCTCTGACCTGGCAACTCAGTATGGCATGGCGAAATCAACCATATCGTCTGTACGGAAAAAGAAAGACGTAATAAGAGAGCAGGCCCGAATTTCTGCATAGGCCTAGAAGACCCGGGCCTAGGGGCCCCAGCCCGTCGTATACTGGATTTGTTTTGGTTGGTGAATTGGAGATATCGTTTTTTTTTTTTTGGTTGTTGAATGGGAGATTCCGTATTTTTTTTGGGGGGGG
>JAFIDM010000002.1:23807113-23817910 GCA_023159025.1 Thereuonema tuberculata
AGCCTCCTTACCACTAAGCCTAGACCACTGTTTGAAATGCCGGGCAAGAAAAGAGAAATGGACAAATAAAAACAAACTTTTAATGAAATCGAAAATACGAAATTAATAAATAAATAAAATAAATATAAAAAAATATCCTTTATATTAAAAAAACCAACAAAATAATAAAAATTAAACATTGTAGCATGATGACGCATTTGATGAAAGCACCGGAATTAACTTACAACAACATTCCAGACGCGACCAAGCAATAACTCGAGTGAAGAAAGGAAATGATAATGATTGGTTAACTGAGATCACGTGTCTTCAGAGATATAATGAACAGACTATAGTTAACTTATTACTATGATATTTTTATAAAGCATAAGATTGCTGATACTCACCTTCTGTACTTATCTTCAAATTATTTGTTTTAATGTAACCATATTTTATTTCTTTACTTTTAAAGGAAGTTGCTAGTTTCTCAATTATTTCTGCCCTCTAATGTGGTACCTTGTCTTTTTTTTTAGATATAGCCTCTTAGGACCAAGCGGATGTGGCAAGACAACGTTACTGAGATGCATTGTGGGACGCTTAAAACTTGATGAGGGTCATCTTCTTTTATTCGGTCATGCACCGCAGTCAGGTACAATGGAAATACCTGGTCGAGATGTTGGATACATGCCTCAGGTAAATGTCTGACATAATTGTATACTTTCTAAATTAATTCAAGAAAAAGTTAATGTATTTTCACAAAACAAAAATTAATATAGTGGAATCTCGCTATTCGTACACAATCTGTTCCAGGAGGCAGTTCGAATGGCGATTTGTACGAATGGCGAATCATTTTTTCACATAAGATATGATGTAAATTGGATTAATCCGTTCCAGACACACAGATGATTGTTTATATAAACCTTTGTAATAATATGTTAAGCCTAAAATACATAAAAACCATGAAAACAATAAATATGTAGGCCTCTATTATTATTTCTTTCTTTGTAATATGTTAAGCCTAAAATACATAAAAACTATGAAAACAATAAATATATAGGCCTCTATTATTATTTCTTTCTTTTTCAGTATAGATCATATGGTTGCTTTCGCCATGCCATACTGAGTTGCCAGGTCAGAGACACGAGTTCCACTTTCAAACTTCGCAACGATTTCTTTTTTTCAATTCAATTGTCGTTCTCACTGCTTTCCTTTTAGACTTGGTTGAATCAGTAATCTTTTTTAGACCCATGGCTGCACAATTTTTAATAAAAATAACAATAAAATATCACAAAGTTTCACGAAGCTTGCGTGGATGATGCGTAGCGTACGGAAGCTAGCACGATACTGAGCTGAAGCGACCGTGTGGCGCGGCCAGTACCGAGGTCACGCTGTCCGAATCGCGAGCAAGCGTACGAATGGCAAGTTGAATTTTACTTGAAAAAGTTGGACGAATAATGAATTGTACGAATAGAGAGGCGGACGAATGGCGGGGTTCCACTGTACTTAAATATAGTGCAAATAGGAAATTTTTCGAATTCAGGGAGAAAAATATTCTTATAAGAGCTATAAAGGATATGTTTGTGTATCTGCGTATTTGTACTTATCTGTGTGTTCTTAGTAACTTAGTTCTTAGTAACTTTTGAACTAGTAATAGTCAAATCACACATCCTATTTTTTTCGTTATAATTCTTGTCACTGACCCTATCATTGAAGGGGCTTTAGAACTTGCCGTAAAATTTAGTGAATTTTAATCACCGTTGTTTAGTTGAGCACCAATCACGACCGGTGAAGCTGCGACGTACCACTACATAAAGGAGACCCAACATTCATCCGTCCATCGAATTAGTCGACGCTATTTTGGCCACCGCTTCAATTCAATCTAAGGTTATTATGAATTAAGTATCGCAGTCAAGAGATTATTTTTCCACTTCCGCTTAAATAGTAGATTAACGGCATTCCAAAAGGTGTCTTTAACCAGTAACAAAAGTTGAAAGGTTTTAGGTCTCGTCGCTCATTGGTTCATGACTACAAAAGGCTTTAAAAAAGGAACGCCAATCACAAGAAGCATTACTTCACATTTCAGTGACCGTTTGATTTGGAGAATAAGAGCAAATGTTAGAAACGTATCACCAAAAGCATTGACCATTTCAGTGAAGCAAAATAATGACGAAAAAAAAACAGTATAATTTGGCTATAAGCAGATCTTCTTAAAAATTGACCTACATTTTTATGGGCAAGCGACGATTTAAATTTCTATTTGGAAAGTTTTTTATAAGGCCGTGAGGAGAAAATAAGTGAGGGTGTGACAGAAATTACCATAGAAAAATATAAGAAACGATACAGTGAATTTATATTCATATATACAAGTACAGTAGAAACTCGCTAATCCGGCACGTTCGGGACTTCGGCAGTGCCGGATTACCGAAAATGCCGGATTACTTAAGCGCCGTCTAAAAATAGCCGTTATTGCGAAGATAGCGGAAATACCGCTAAAATAGAGAGTCAAAAGGGCTATTAATAGGTATCAGGCCATTTTTCCGTGTTCTATTGTGATTTCTCTGATTTCGGTAGTGATGGAAAATGTTAAAACAAAACAACAAAATATATTTTTATGTGGTATTATAGTATATTTTAATACAGTACATACAGTACAGTATAGTTACTTTATTTCGTATATTAAGTAATGTAGTACAGTAGGCCTACTTAAATATTATATATTAAGTATATACATGATTGTTGTTAATACTTATAATAGGTACAACATTGGAAAGTAAATGTATACGGTACTTTACTGCATTGGTAAGAAATAAGACCTAGTGTCTTTTTGTTTTTGGGAATCATGTTTCCGAATTCCATGACGAGTTTTAAATCGATATAGCCATCCTTCAGAAAAAACACATTCAGCTTCTGACAACCCGAAATCATTACGGAACTGTTTATCTTTTTCCTTTAACATAGGCCCAGTTATAGGTTTTCCTTCAGACCTTTTGGCACAAACCACTTGTACAAAATTTCATCCAACTGATCTAGTTTAGGCTTTTTTAATGTTTTTTCCTGACTCCACGTCTTTTACCACCACAGTTTGAGATGCGAACTTTTTAAGTTGTTCTTTATTTTTTTTAATGTCAAAGATTGTTGAAGAACCAACATTGTATTCTTCCATAATCTTATTTCTATTCTCACCTTTCTCAATCCGATCAATTATTTCTAGCTTTTGTTGTATTGTAAGCATAACATGTTTACGCTTCACTGCTTCTTTAGAGGTGCTTGGTTTAGAAAACATAGCACAGAAACTCAACTCAAACTCACAACACTGAACGTTCACGGCAAAGCGACATTGTACCGAAGCACTGACAAATGAGCACTAGACGACACAAAATGGCGGACGAAGATTTGTCATCACTGCCGAGTATGCCCGAACTCTGCCGAAAGCGCCCGGAAGGCTTATTCAGTGTAAAAAAAAAACCCGATGCCGGATTAGCGAATGCCGGATTAGCGGGGTTTTACTGTAATAACAATATATTAATATTAACCACTATCATTAATATCTGCTTTAATATGATTCAAATTAATTAACCATGGACTGATAAAATGTAATCTACGTTATTATTGAGACGTGTATTATTAATTTTGAATGCATCAATAAAGCAAAAAGACTAGAAATTAACAATTATACTTTAGAATGCTTTACGAAAGTGTTACGTAAGAAGGCTAAGTTCTCATGAATTTTTAGTACATTTTTATTATTGTTTATGTTGTTGTTGTAGTTTACTCTTTGTTTAACAAATCTGTTTTGTTATAGTTTAAAAATATGTATTAACGAATTCTGTTTCGAGGACAGATAGGTTTATCTTTCTTGCCTCTCATATTGTACCTGAAGAAGTTCAACAATTCTGCTGAACGAAATAGTGATTATTAAAGAAGAATGATCAAAGAAGAGTAGTTTTATATATATATAAAACTATATATAAAACATATATATAATTAGGCTTTTTTGACCAATGTTATAGAACATGATTGCATATCAGTTTTAATGATCCAAATTCGAAATTCAAGTTTCCTATGTACATGAACTAAAACATGGGATTAAAAAATTGCAGACAAAATCCAACACATAAGACTAGTTAAAAAACATTATATACAATTAAACGGTTCACAACCGGTTTCGAATCCAATACGTGGTCACTCGTCAAAGCCTCATATTGGAAGCGAAACCGGTTGTGAACTTTTTAATTGTATATAATGTTTTTTAACTATTCTTGTGTATTGGCTCTCTGCAAGTTTTTAATTACTATGTGCACACATAAATTTCTATTTTAAAATATGGGATCTGATATAATTTAGTAGACTCTTTTGTTGTAACTTTAAAAACTTCATTCTTTTTTAGGAGCTGGCGCTGTGTCTGGAATTAACCATAACTGAAAACTTACGGTACTTCAGTCGTCTGCATGGAATGAACAGTCAGAGAAGCAAAGAAAGAACGGACTTTTTGTTGGGCTTCTTAAATCTTAAGGAAGAAAAGAAGTTGGTCAAGAATCTGAGGTATTGAAATGACTTGAAAAAATGATAAAATTAAGCAATCATTATCTCAATAAAATTTCTATAAAAATATAAGGAACTATGGGTTGGGCACATCTAACCTTTTAACACAGAAACAGTTACTGAGACCAAATCACACCACCTGATATCTCTTCTAGCATCTGAAAGTATCCCTCCGCGCCCACGTGATTCTTATTCCGATATGAACAAGACGAACTCTCATCATAGTTATCCGATATATTTCCATTTTACGTTTAATAATAATTTCAAAAAAAATTAAATTAACAACAATCTATTAATACAACTGATAATTGTAATTTTAAAAGAAATCGTAAAATTAAAGATAATTAAAAATTCAAACAAAAAATGAAAATTTCTTTTAAAAATTATTATAAATAAAGATAATTACTAAAAATTATTTAAAAATGTACTATAAATTGTAATCGAAATGCTTCATGTATTTTTAAAGATATTTTGCACGACAAGTTTTTTCGTTTCCTAGCATTCTTATTTTTCTTATTTTATAATATTAATAAATTTTAGGTGAAAAATATTGAAGTAGTTTCTAATAACAATTATACGAGTATTTTAATATTATAAATTTTTAAACAAATATAATCTCTATTCTCAAAATAAGTTAAGAAAAACAAAATGATCCTCTTTTAAACAGAATTATTGATCCTGAAAAGAACCATTTTTCAAACGACTCCCTGAACTGATATAATTGTCAACCCTCACCCACGTGTTGGTGCCATTCCCTTGTCTTGTGTCATATTCTCACCTTGAAGATGGTCCCCCATGGGACATCGAAGCAGTCGGTAGTAAATTAATTATGTTTATATATACTTTTGTTTAGAGCTGTGTCTCAGAGTTGATACTACAATTCGAGTCTTCTGACGAGACGTCAAATGCAATTTACTACAGAAATCTTCCATCCCGTCAACATCCCACGTGGAATTTTCTTCTTTAATTACTTGATTAACATAATTTTTCCAGTGCTCCGATGATACTCGGTGAATTCCTTCGAGGATTTCCGCTTCTGGTTTTCTCGAGCCACAACCCTTTTACATGATTCGAAATCATTTTGGTACAGTCAAACTGGGATAATTAGAACTTGTTTAATTCAAAATTCTGAATAATTCGAATTTTTTGCTCGGTCCCTAGAATTCTGTATTAAAATGACGTTAAAAAATCGTGGATAATTCAAATTTTTCGTACGATTGTCCTTAAAATATTACGGTAAAAGTCGTTCCTGAGACTTTTCTCAGCTGATACATTATTTATTTTAACGGACTTTCTAAGGAAAACAAAAGCGAGGGTTGGAATGTATCTTTGTATCAATTGATAGGTTGGAATCATACGCTATGACTCAAACATTGCCATTCAATAGAGCAATTAAAAAATCTGCCTTTTTTTTTTTTTTTTTTTTAAAGTGATGAATAATTAAGCTAGTAAAAAATGTTTGATTTAATGAAAAAAAAAATAGCAGTATTCTTAGATAAATTTATGTGTATCTTTGATCGTGGAGTTAATCTTTTTTATTTATCTCTTCTGTTTGAGAGAATATATGGAATTCGAATTTTTTGATAATTCGAACTTTTTCTCTTGTCCCTTCAACTTCGAATCCATGTTTGACTGTATTTCATTTCTACGAAAGAAACTATGAACTTTCCTTCGTAGGTTTGTTCCTTGTATCGACTTTCGAAGATCATTGTTTCTTAAGGGCCAAAACATTTCTCCTTTGCTTGAATTCGTTCTTATTGCGATTAATATTCGCAGTTGACACACCTGTTAATTCAACAGCCATAGCTATTACTTCCTTCTCCCACTGATCCTGGTGTTTCTCTCTTAATTTGAAAACGATGGTCTTAGCAACACTTTCTAAGGATTTTTCTTGTTAAGTATTTGAAATACATAACTCAACTGTGAAGGTTCACGTGATTGGTTAATAATTAATGACTTTTGAAACTCAAAAACATTAGAACTCTAGTATTTACCTGTATAAAAAATTTATCTTGAGAAATTCACGAAATATTTAAAAT
Organism: Thereuonema tuberculata; assembly: GCA_023159025.1. Lineage (NCBI taxonomy): Eukaryota > Metazoa > Arthropoda > Chilopoda > Scutigeromorpha > Scutigeridae > Thereuonema > Thereuonema tuberculata. Next base: position 23,813,671 of record JAFIDM010000002.1, read on the forward strand.
GATAAATTCTGTTAATTGACATTTACATTTAACATTTTAGCACAATTTAATGTACGGACTACTTTTCGTAGCGAAGATAGACATCTTTGTAACTGTATCTGTATTATTAGGATAGCTTTGTCCAACCTATAGACTAGAAAATAGTCAACTAATTGATTATTATTTTTTTTAAAGCACTAATTGTGTCATGCATAAATTATTAAGAAGTCAAATTATAATTGTTAATCATTTTTAACTATCTTTGCTTTTGGTAAAAAAAAATTTTGTTGTCAATGTTAGACAATCTAATCCAAATGAAAAATGATGACCACGATTTTCTCAAGAAGGACCCATCGATTTTGATGATGTTCAGTTCAAAATTAGAAGATACTAAAATGCCTCGAAGAGATTTTTTCAATAATCTCTTGTTCCTTCATTAGTTTTTCACCAAAACATTAAATTTTAATTTTTTTCGCGCAGTAGCAGATGCTCTTTGTAAACTACTTCCTCCAAAAATTACTGCCGTTCCGGAAAACCTTGTGGTCTAGACGGATCATATCAAATACCATATAGGGCATTTATGTAGATCTCTATATGGTATTTGATCATATCTACCGTGAGGCAGATGTGTTGGAATCTGGGTTCGAATCCCGGCGCAGGGCTTGGATGCTTCTTCAGTATTTCGTCCGTTTCCAGGGGTGTAAAAGCTAGTTCTCCTCCTATGTTGCATTCTGCATTAAGAACTAGCCATTCTGGCAGCCGGCAGTCGTCTCCTTCTCCTGACATACAAAAAATAAAATACATCCGAATTACTCGGTCGCTTAAGTTAAATGTTTGAATAGATGAAGTCATAAGTAGTTTTAGTTTAATAAGATCGAAAATTTGATTGAAATTCAATAATAATATAATCAGTAATTAAAACATAGCAATCTATGATCTTGCGAAACTACGAGGAGATCATTGTAACCTATCTCCTCCGAAACTACTCAGTTGATTGCTGTAATGTTTTAAATTGGACAGGAGAAGGTAGCGATAATTTTAGATTAATAAGTCGAAAGTCGGTTGTGTCACGGAGGAATAAGCAACAGTTAAAAAAGAAATTATGTATCGTTTTCTTAATGTAGTGAAGTAAGAACAGAGAAAACAAATAAAAAAAAAATAAATTTTTTGAAGATAATTTGTAATTTTCTTTTGGCAGTGGAGGACAACAGCGAAGGACATCGTTTGCATCAGCGCTAATCCAAGAGCCTCCTTTACTGATATTGGATGAACCCACTGTAGGTGTGGATCCTCTCCTCCGTCTCAGGTAGGCATTCATACATAACGTAAATCATCACACTTTTTCATATTTTTTTTTTGTCAATATTTGATCAAAAACAAACAGAAAAAGAGGAAAGTATCCAGAATTCGTGGTAGTGCAAAAATCTTAGTATCCTAATTCTCTTACTGCAATAATGAAATCAGCTCTCACTCTTTGGAGTTAAGAATAAATGGATTCCATTAAAATGAATAATTAACAGAAAGAAGAAGAATCTTGTGAATGTCTCAAAATACAGGAACAACAATGAATAGATCATCTGTCCTTGTTTTCTGATGAGACGTAATTCATTTCATATATTTTTTTTCCTGTTAATTCGTGTTCTTGATTGAAGATTGAAGCGTTTTATTGAAGCTCTCTTGGATATCCTGCATAACTATTTATAGAACGCTTTTTTTCTTATGTCCGTTGCACCAAAGTGGCGTTCATCTACCGTTTCCGAGAACCGCGTTCAGCTTGATCTTGAATTCGAAGTTCAGCTGCGTTGCGCCAAACAACAACAGGCGCAACGGAACAGTAGTTCTGCGATTTACTTTCCCAGTTGCACCAAACATCGTTTCCCCTTCAAAGAGCTGGTGTTTTTATGTAATTAAGTGCATTTAATTTACCTTTGTACACATCTCATGTAAAGTGCGGCTTTTTTTTTATAAAGATATTTTTTTTATATCTATACTATGTATCAGATATATCTATATAATCTTTTTTTATATAGACCAAATATAGCTAACAAATATATCTGTAGCACCTGCTGATACAGTGGTGGTCAGAATTATAAGGACAACTGAAAATTGCACAGAAAAAAATTATTTCTGACGTAAATAAAGTGAAATGGATACATAAAATGCCTTTTTATGCTAGAAATCATTGTAGAATGCAAAACTTTGGAAAATGCAAAATATGAATGTTTTGCCTTATTTAACAAAAAAATGTCATTGTAAAAACTGGACAAAATTATAAGGACAATGAATGTTTTGGCCTGAAACACACTAATAATTAATAATCTCCCCCGCCTTCTCAATCACTTTTATCAGTCTTGATGTCTGAAAAGCCAAACGCACTACTCCGTCTTCCGTTATGTTTCCGTAACGTAATTGCTTAAGTGACGTAGTTATGTCTTCAGGGTCACAAGAATGGGGAACAATTAATTGAAAGTTTTAGAATGGTAAATTTTTGAATATAGATTAATAGAAATATATAGTCAAATATTATTTATTTTTATTTCAAGTAATTATTCCCCATTCTTGTGACCCTCAAGACATAACTACGTCACTTAAGCAATTACGTTACGGAAACGTAATGGAAGACGGAGTAGTGCGTATAGCCCTATAGATTTTGACAGTTCCTTCAGAACGTTTTTAGAAATTTTTTTTCTAAGCTTTTTCGAGGGAGGACGAAGTTCTTGCTTATTTTGATATTGAATATCATTTTTGTATACTTCGTGTGCCAGAATACCCTACAGATATTCCATTGGATTTAGATCTGGGATTCTAGCCGGCAAGTCAAGTTGTTTCACCAAAATTAGCATCAAACCATGCTTTCGAAGTTTGAGAAACGTGTACTGAGGCATTGTCCTGCTGGAACAAAAAGTCTCCACTCGTAATTAACGGTGCTTCTGGTAAAAGATTATTGCTCAATATATAAATATAACTCTCAGAATTCATTCTGCCCAGCACAAACTATTGGAGTAGTTCCGCCAGTTGCGAAACCTTCCCAGACCATTACTGAGCCACCTCTAAATCTATGCTTTGCGAAAATTTCTTTTTCTTTACGGAGATCATACAGAAGTAGCGAAAACCATCTGGTCCATCCAAATTAAACTTTTTCTCATCGGAAAAGATAACATCATCGCACTTCTTTTTCCATAGTAATGCATTTTTTGGCAAACTCCATCCTCAGTCTCTTATGAACTTTTGTAAGAGGTGGTCGTGACATAAGTTTTCCATAACGAACCTTTTTTTTTTTTTGTAAAAACAGTTTGAACACTGCATCGTAAGTTTAATTCCCGTTTAATTTCCGTTGATGTTTGTTTTTTGGAGCAAGCTCGCCTTATTATCATTCTTTTCACACACACAGAAACAGAAGATGGCCTACCTGTACGTCTTTGCTGTCCATATTTTTCGGAATTTTTAAGAAAATTATAAATAACCGTTCTCGATCTATTCAGCTTTGTCGAAATGTGAAGTACAGTAAGTCCTCAACTTTTAAAAGCAACCACTTTCCCTTTCTAAAACTCCGAAAGTTTCGTACCTAGTGGCATGACTGAAAAAATAGAATACGACGTTTGCAATCTCTTACTTTGCATTTATATCGTCTGGGAGTGCCGTGAATAAAAAAGAATAAAAAACATGCATATTTTGCATTTTAGAACACACAAATAGCATTGTCCTTATAATTTTGTCCATATCACATGGCTGTCTAAATCCAAAATACATTTTATGAATATCAATTTCCCATATCTATATATATAAAAATGAATGTATCTTTCTTTCTTTCTTTGTTTCTTTGTCTCTATGTCCCTTTGTCCTTTATACGCTCCTAGGCCCTTTGACTATCTGGACCAAACTTTGCAGAATTACTCTTTAGGACACTGCGGAAAAGATAGGCTACCTTAGAACCTGGACCCCCCCCCCCAAAGGGGTTGAAAAGGGGTAAAAGCCCTGAAAAACCCAATATCAATCTGGTGGTCAAAATAAGAACTACACAAATATTGTGTAAAGTGAAAAATTCGCTCTCCTATTTGGGGCAGGGACACCACACTTGGGTGGGAGGAAGCCAGCACAAAGGCTGAAGTGTCCCACCCCCGACCGGCACCGGGACCTTATATTTAGGGCCCCTTCTCGGGCCCCCCAAGTCAATTGCAAATAAGGAAAAATTCGCTTTCCTATGGGAGGCAGAAACACCACACTTGGGTGGGGGGGATGCGACACAAGGGCCTAAGTGTCC
>JAFIDM010000002.1:23826977-23873679 GCA_023159025.1 Thereuonema tuberculata
CCATAAGCCTATCCCGAACAAACCATAAGCCTATCCCGAACAAACCAAATTGAAGTGGATTATTTGAAGATAAAATAGCTGACTATCTGATCCAGTTCGGAGAACTGTAAGTATTTGAATTTAATTACTTTATGGACAATAATTTGCATCGAAGGAAGCGAGGAAAATAGCGATAATTTTAAAGATTTCCAAACGAACTTTTCCGATGAGAGCGGAAATATTTCAAGCCTCACACGGTGTTAAGCCTTAAATAAAACCATTAATATTAAAGAAGCTAGTAGATATTTTAATCACATAAGGTGATGACATTTAAAGATAATTAAATGAACCTGTTAATTATTTTGAGAATAATTAAGGAAAATAAGAATAAACTTGATTCTTAAATTACATCGTGAATTTCCGAATTACTATAGATAACTTTTTCGATAAGTGCAGAATTTAAATTGTGAAATGATGTTTCGATAAATATAATGTGATTTTGCTTTGAAGATATCAAGACATAAGATGAATAATGAACTGTTATAATTTATTCATGAACTTTTAATGATTTATTGATTTGTCTATCCATCTAGTAATTTATTCACAAGGTCAGTGCTTCTCATCAATGAAGAAAATTCCACGGGATTCAGAAAGAAGATAGGACTTTCAAGTATTTAGTATTACCTCGTACCACAGAACTCTGTACTCTTATATGAATACAATTTATTGTATTGTATACGAACTTTATTAAAAAAAAAAAAAAAAAAAAAAAAAAAAAAATTAGATCCTTATTTCAGAAATTACAAATTTTGTCGAATAATGATATAATTAACTATAATATAACCAGTATCACCAAGTTTTCCAATTGCTGAGGCTTTGAAAATTAATTCCACAAATACTTTTGTTCTTTTTAATTTTTTCTTATTTAATTAGGGATATAAGTAAGGTTATGTTCGAGGAGGTCAAGTAGTCAGGAAATCGATCTTGAACAACCAAAATAAACAAAGTAAGAACGTGGTACGTAGTTCACTTTCAGCCACTTCCCGTGAGACAGAACATGACCGCAGATCGAAACTCGCATTTTTCCCCACCTCTACAAATCATAAAGAGATATAACTCATGTCAGTCCGACTTACGGACTATAGAGTACTGACAGACGGACAGAATGAACGTAAGAGCTCATTTCTTACTCTATCGTGTACGGGTTCACTAAAAGCCATCTTCAAAATTTCGGGGAGGACAAGGTTCCTTCAATCAACCAAACCAACCAAAAAGAAAACGAAAGAAAGTAGCGTCTATTCTGTGCATTTCGAGATCTCGGAGATATATATTGAAATTTATTCTTTTAATTATAATTCTTTTCTATAAGAATTTCTATCAGTTCGCGCGCAAATTTCTCGATAGGAATCCACACAGGAAAATTCAAGTTAGATCGGAAGTTCAAAAGCCCAGTGGTTTAGGCGCTGACTGCGGATTGGAGACGTCCGGGTTCAAATTCTATGAGGTGCTCGGGCATTTTTCCAGGGTACACCCAACCTTATGTCAAAAAATACAGGGTTTCTAAATCGGGCTTAATGGAAGGACGGGGTCGTACTCACTATCCTACCTCAACTAGATCGGTTAGTTTAGAATCTCTGGAAGCCTAAACCTCAAATACATCTTTACTTTACAAATGTTAGATCATCTGTAATCGGCAAATATGCAAGTCATGTTTCAAAAAAAGATCCAATCTTTGATTCAAAAGTTTTAGATTTTACTAACCTACAGAGACATATTCTGATTTTAAGAGGCTCGCATTCCTTAGGCTTACAAAGATGATAGAAAGAAACTTGTAAATTCAAAAGCCCAACTGTATGTGTTAAGTCTATGCTCTTTAGTTGGTACGATTGAACTTCCTTTTGGTTCGTCAACTACTGACTGACTTTAATTCATTCAGCTATTCACAATCCTTACGATTATTTCAATGCAAATAGTAAACATCGAACTTAGGATGCTTTTGAATAGAAAATGGAGAGATAATTCATAATTTTTCTTAATAATTAATGTCCAAATCACAGGATCATAATTTTCGTCACTTTTTTGATGATTTACACAATCATTGAACCTCTTTGATTAGTTGAGCTGCTTCTGACTTCATCACCAGTTTCATCATTGGTAATAATTTCACAACAAGTTCTAAAGCAGGGTTAATGATGAAGCTTGTGATGACAATGATGACAGAAGCAAATCGCACGATCAAAGAGCTTCAATGAGTGTTTCAATGACGGAACCATTATAAACAGATTTGCAAGTTGTGCACTGCACAAAGGCGCCATAATACGCGGATGCGTCAAATTAAGTTTTAAAAATCAATTCTCCATTCCGTAATAAAATAGTCATACTTACTCCAAACTTCTCTTCTCCCCTTAACTACTATCCTATTTTTTTTTATTAAAATAAAATAGCAAATAAAATTATTAAGGGGAAAGCGGCAAAAATGTTTTGCACAAAACCGTCTGACAGGTCAGCGACGGTCCTAGTTAATGATCTGGACATGTAATCAAATAATTAGAAAGTTGTTTTGTCATTCTTTGATTGCATTTTTTTCTTTTTTCACAACTGTATAAACAAATTTGCACGTGAAACTTCAATTACTGTGATAACACTAGCATCTAAAAGGATTAGTAGGGACTGCAAACATATCGCTATTCCATTGCAACGTAAATTATAATAATATAAATGGCCAATACCCGCTGCTATTGTTAAAACATTTTTAATTGTTTTTGAAATTTTATATTTTTTTTGATTACAAGAATAATAGATCGAAATGAATTGTTACATTTTGAATCAAATTCATCAGCCATCTTGAACTACAACAAAGAAGTAAAAATAAAATGACTGACTTTTAAGCAACTTAGCCAAGTTTAAAAAAAAAAAAGAAAAAGAAAATTAATGGCAGTAAAAAATTTGTTTTTAGTTCACTTCGTCCATATATATGAAACAAAGAAGTGAAATAAAATATTTTTTTAAATTTAATCGTTGAGTAAAAAGCAACTCTGTATTGTAAAATAGAAATGTACTGTAAAATGCGACCATTGTGACGTCTGCTTAGAATGCTGCCTGGTTACAACCAGAGGTAACTCGTAATCGCGGTTACTACAATCGCGCATCTACAGTGGTGGTCAGAATTATAAGGACAACTGAAAATTTCACAGAAAAAATTTATTTCTGAAGTAAATAAAGTGAAATGTATACATAAAATGCTTTTTTATGCTAGAAATCATTGTAGAATGCAAAACATTGGAAAATGCAAAATATGAATGATTTGCCGTATTAAACAAAAAATGTCATTGTAAAAACTGGCCAAAATTATAAGGACAATGAATGTTTTTGGCCTAAAACATACTAATAATTAATAATCTCCCCCTTCTTCTCAATCACTTTCATCAGTCTTGACGTCATAGAGTTTGACAGTTCCTTAAGAACGTTTTTAGAAATGTTTTTCCAGGCTTTTTCGATGCAGGACATGAGTTCTTGCTTATTTTGATATTGAACACCATTTTTGTTTACTTCGTGTGCCAGAATACCCCACAGGTTTTCCATTGGATTTAGATCTGGGCTTCTGGCCGGCCAATCAAGTAATTTCACGAAATTAACATCAAACCATGCTTTCGAAGTTTGAGAAACATGTACTGAGGCATTGTCCTGCTGGAACAAAAAGTCTCCACTTGTAATTGACGGTGCTTCTGATAAAAGATTATTGCCCAATATGTAAATATAACTCTGAGACTTCATTTTGCCCTGCACAAAAACTTGCAGTGGTTCCGCCAGTTGCGAAACCTCTTCAGACCAGCCACTGAGCCACCTCTAAATCTATGGTTTTTTAAGGAAATCATACCAGAAGTAGCGAAAACCATCTGGTCCATCCAAATTAAACTTTTTCTCATCAGAAAAGATAATATCATCGCACTTCTTTTTCCATAGTAATGCATTTTTTGACAAACTCCATCCTCAGTCTCTTACGAACTTTTGTAAGAGGTGGTCGTGACCTAAGTTTTCCTAACGAACCTTTTTTTCTTTTTGTAAAACATGTCGAACAGTTCGAACACTGCATCGTAAGTTTAATTCCCGTTTAATTTCCGTTGATGTTTGTTTTTTGGAGCAAGCTCGCCTTATTATCATTCTTTTCACAGGCACAGAAACAGAAGATGGCCTACCTATACGTCTTTGCAGTCCATATTTTTCGGGATTTTTAAGAAAATTATAAATAACCGTTCTCGATCTATTCATATTGTCGAAATTTGATGTACAGTAAGTCCTGAACTTTTAAAAGCAACCACTTTCCCTTTCTAAAACTCCGAAAGTTTCGTACCTAGTGGCATGACTGAAAAAATAGAATATGACGTTCGCAATCTCTTACTATGCATTTATATCGTCTGGGAGTGCCGTGTGCCGAACAAAAAACATGCAAATTTTGCTTTTTAGAACACACAAATAGCATTGTCCTTATAATTTTGTCCATATCACAGTACTGTCTAAATCCAAAATACATTTTATGAATGTGAATTTCCCATATATTTCCATAAAAACTAATAAAAAATGCTGCATTTATCGTTGGTTTCCAGCCATAAAATTTGCATAATTTTCCAGCCAACTGTAACCAAGTTTGGCGATTTTTTTCCCTTGTCCTTATAATTTTGACCACCACTGTAGTTAGAGTTTATAGATGCGGTTGCTGGTTGGCTGGAGTGACCGGTTGACTTTATAGACAGCGTGGTTGAAGGAGGGTAGTAACCACAACCCTGGTTATCGTTTATAGACACACCGATAGTTAACCCGATAGATCTACACACGAATTTGCTAGTTCTTAACAAGTATTTGAGATGGTTGAAAGACTGAATTTATGCACTTATCTTTTGGGATTATTGATAAAACATGCGAAGTCTTGCTATTCTACTCGAGAGTTGTTCTTCTTCATTGGTCACTTAATTTGTTCGTAAGCTTATCACGCTCAAATGACTGAACATATTTTATCAGACAGAGCATGATGTTTTGGCCTGCACCTCTTCTCCGAGTCCATATAATTGATGCTCTGCAATCTCAGTTCTCACTATGCGATGCATAGCTGAGTTTATACCTGGTTTAAGCAGTTTATTTTTTTCCCTTCTTTTCTGACGATTCTTGACAGTATTTATTTATCACGTTCACTTACTTAGACTGTCACGGACATTTTCTCGTGCCATTTTTATATTTATCTCTATTTTTATTCCCTATTTTATTGTTATGCATTGCATAACAGAAAATCATAACCCAGACCCAAAAGTTACAATCCTTTTCAAAATTAAAGATAAACATAGTAGATACGTAATAGAAGCATGTATCATCAAGACTTTCAATGCATAAATAAAGACAAAGGATATATGATAAATCCAAACACCCTATCATATTTCCAGGACTTACTTGTTAGTAAAAAAATCAAAGGGAAAAATTTCAATAAGAAAGTGAACTAAGAATTATGATAAATTGTTAGTAATAATTGGTTTTGTTAAAAATATTTTGGTACATTGTCATTAATAATTGGTTTTAAAATTCTTTCATTATTATAACAATAATTTATCTGTATTATACATACCAGCATCAGTATTAAGAAATGTAATGGAAGTTACTCTTTGTTGTTTTTAAAAAAGGTTTGAAAAAGCGGAAAGATACTAATTCCGTGAAATATCACCGATAATAAATGAAATATATCAAACAAGATGGAGTTTTTAATCTAATTTTAGGAGTATAAGATATGAAGATATGAAGTAAGTTGTTTTCTTTTTTCCTTATGTATTTTCATAAGTAATTTCACTGTAAAATACTGAGTTCTTATTTGATGACAGAATTTTTTACATGATAAGAAATCGTTCTTAAATAAAGTGATGAAGAATTAACAAGTCTTGACATGTTATGGTTTTTCTTATATTTATTCAGTATTTGATCATGTTTCGACATGCAAAATGACCAGTTTTCAACCTATAAATAGTTTTAAAATAGCATGCTTTGACATGTTTTCTGTTTAAAGAACAAACTTTGACATGTATTGATTTATACGAACCGAGAAATTGTGTTATTCTTCATAGTTAATTGGTCTAGTTATCGGATTTATAATTCCAACTGTTATGAGTCGAGACCACTTAACCATGAAGAATAATATTTTTTTTTTTTTGTTTTTGAAAATTTTTTAGAATAATGAAGAAAAAAGAAATTAACTTTTGACCTTACCTTTCAACCATCAGTACCCGAAGAAACCATACTATCTTGAACTTTCCGACAGACTCGAAACTTATTTGTGAATGACCTCGACATCCCTGAATAGATGATATTTGATTAATTGAATATTGATCTAAATTACTTTTCTCATAATAAATTTCCAGAGTATTTCCATCTCTATATATCAAAAAAATTATTGTTTTAGAAATTTCGAAATTAATTTCGTTTAATTCAGCTACGAAAGTTAGAAGGTTAGCATGTAGTTTTTAGAGGATTAATTTGAAAAAATAGTTATGTTAGGTAAATCAAATCGTCGCTCTCATTGAAGACAAAAATTGGATGCAATGAGGAATAGGTTTAAAGGTTATTTCATTTTCTAAGAATATCGATAGTGGTTATAACTATTATGAAGAGAAAGAGAATTGAATTTAATTGATTGCATTTCATTGATAAGTTAATTTATAACAAGTTTAGTAGAATGTAATTGTTCATTTTGATAGAAATGTTTTCAGAAATAAAAATTGAAATAATGCATTGGCCTACCTGATTTCTGACGACTTTTCTCTCTGTGGAACTGAATGATTTGAGACTTTGAGAAGATCAGAAATGTAAGAATCTGTGATTTTCAATAAACTCATGAACTCTTGGTTTGTTATCTGTAGAGTATGAAATTTCACTGATAAAAGTTTAAAGGTTAAATAAAGTTGAAGGACGAAATAGTAATGGAGATCGTTTTATATCTTAATCTTCGGTGTAATGACTTTGTATTTAAATTCGGTGAATGGCATGAGTTTATGGAAATAAATTATAATTATAATTATAATAAATTTCTAATATGAGTTAAGTTTAGGAGTTGATTACATGAAAAGAGTTTAATTTATTGGAACTCCGATAAAAACGTTAGTGCTGAAGAATTTAAGTAGTGGGAAAAAACTATATGTCAAAATCAGATGTGCGAATAATAATTATTATTACAAGAGCAAAGATAAGAATCAGCATTCATGTGATTGGTGTGAGTCGGAGGGGAGTTCATTGGAGAATCTCATTTTTGATTGCAATAAAATAGATATCAAAAGAAAAGAATTCTAACTAAAAAAGAATGTAGATAAGAAACAACAGTTGATTTATTCTACAAAACTCTTCTAAAGATATAATAAATTTAATGAAATAAAAAGCACCACACATTCTTCTTCAGATACTTCGATATTTCAACTTTATTACCGAACGTTTAAATGATTGTCAAATAATGTAAATTAACGTTTTGTAATAATTTATTAACATTCATGATTGTTATATTCAAATTTCTGTTAGCAACAAGAAGGAAGACATTCAATCTTTTAACTTGTTTGTAATCTTTATTAACTAAGGTTATTGTACATTTAACTTTGATCTGTAACATTTTAAGATAAGAGGTCGTTATACTTTATTTTGGAGAAAAACATCAAACCTTAAAAAACCAAACCAAAAAAAAAAAAAACCCCGTACTTTCAGCACCAATGAGAAACCAGTTTTGTTTCTAAGCTATAAACAACCAATCAGCGGATAGTTTGTGGGGCATTTTTTTCTATATCAAAACAGTATAAAACATTCTACATCTACATCGCAGACAGAATCAGTTTCTACTCTGCTATCACTCATCATGGCTGCCACTTCGTCTCAGATGATTATTGTCCTCACGCTGAAAGATGAAACTCCCAGAATGCAAAGCAGATTATAGATTGTGCTTTCCTGGCCGTTCGCTAACATTGAAATAGAAGAGAAGCGACCTCTTCTATTTCAATATTAGCGAACGGCCAGGAAAGGACAATCTATAATCTGCTTTGCATTCTGGGAGTTTCATCTTTCAGCGTGAGGACAATAGAGTCAACTTACGTGAAGAGTTTTTTTGAGGTAAGTAACTTTCTATTTAAATCGCTGCTTTAATAATTTCTTTTCAATGATAATGAACTTTCATTAGATTGAATGAATATTAAGTTCGTATTTTCAGTTTTGACTTTATGATCTGATTTTAGATTTCTCCAGGCACTGTGATACCTGAATTCACTTTTCATTTGGGCCGATCCGTCTTCGTGCAGGCATGCATCTACAACAAGGCCGTACGAATTCATGTTCGCAAATATTTCGCGATCAACTCGACATTGAAAGCTTCACGAGATGGCGTGACTCTAACTCCTCAGGATTGTAACATCCTTTACCATCAAATTGGCCTTATTGGTGAGTTTCTGAAGCAAATGGAAGCTGGATCAGGTGGTAAAAAATCTGCTCCAGCATCTGTTCTCTTTGATCTGACTGGTGAAAGATGTCTTATCATCAGAGCTTCTCCCAAGGAAGGCTTACAGTTCACATTCTCTCAATATGATAACAACATCTCCCTTACAAGAGGAATGCTCGATTGTCTGATTCGATTTCTAGGCAAGGAAGTCAAACTTGCCATAGAAACATTGTGCCGTCGATTGAAGGATCAGATAATTGAAACCGATGAGGAAATAGTGTACATACCCACTCCCAACGAAACTTCTGCTAAACGCATACGTGGCGCAAGTCCTGGAAGAGGCAATTCTACTCCAAAAAAGAAGACAACAAGCGTCAATCGCAAATCCAAAAAGGGAACCTCCAATGAAATCTCAAAGATATTTTCGGCGGAAGAAGCTGAGAGTGAACTCGGTGATTCTCCTGATTTCTTACAAGATGGACAATCAAATTACTGAATAAGAAATTTGAGGTAATTATCATTCTTTGCACTTTGTCATTAAATTGTGAGTTTTTTATTGTACTATTAATTTGGGTTGAATTCATTTTCTTACTGAAATGGATTTCAACAACCCCCAGCCATCTACTTCTGCTCTTTCTTCTAATTTACTTGATGATAATGAAAGTGATTTTTCACTAACTTCAGAGTCTGGAGAGGACTGTGTTGTTGATAACTGGTTTGATATAAAAAAATTAACCATAGAAGTATAAAACGTTTTCATTCTGAAGCGGAAGAGTATGAAGTAAATTTGAAGATTCCCAGTATCTCTGAATTAGATAAATTATCTACGGAAAATATAGGCATTGCTACAATGAAGATTCAGTTAGTTTTTCCGAGGTCTCAACTTTAAAATCAAGTGAAAGATAATAATCATCAATCAGCACATCATCGTTAATTTCTTCTTTTTCCCTCAGCTGTATCCATATTTCTTTCATTTCCTCTAAGGGAATATTAATAATAAAAACATGTCAAGGAGGAAAAAAAAATAGATACCACGAAAAAGTTCGTTAAATAGAAAATGCACTTCGCTATTTGGAGATTATTTTACGAAGAAATTAGCAAAAAGTTTTTGGTTCCAAAGAAAAGTTCGCAAAATAGAGGTTCGTTAAATAAAGAGGTCCGACTGTAAGAGAAAACATAACATGTCAAGACTTGTTAATTCCTTATCACTTTATTAAAGAATGATTTCTTATGACATAAAGAATTCTGTCATCAAATAAGAACTCAGTATTTTACAGTGAAATTACTTATGAAAATACATGAGGAAAAAAAACAACTTTTTTTGTAAAATAAAGAGTTAATCAATTACAGTATTGTACATTACTATTTATTGCAATTAAATTTTTGTCTGTACATATCATTTCATTTACTTTTATCTAATAGCAGAACTGGAATAAAAAATCTAACATTGATTCAAAGGTAACTGAAACAAAAACCGACTTTTTAGAAACTTTAAGTAACAAATCTACTACTTACATTGAGTCAAGGTTTTACATATTATCTATTTTATTCATTTATTTGACCGTGTTTTATCTTATGCCATTATCTTCTTTGCATTTTCTTCTGATTCTTTTTGGGCCCAGCAGAATCAGGATAAACACCTAACTTCCAAGTGACAAGACCTTAAATATCTTAGAAGCAGAAAGCAGATACTGACTTTTGAATAACAATGTTGAATTCGCCAACTTCCTTTTTAAATTTAACTCTTTTAAGTTTCGCGTTTTTATTATTCTTATTCTTTTTTCTTATAATTGCTGACAAATGTACATATCGCATAACATTTCGGAGATTTTGATCAATTTTAATCTGGAACTATTTCTCATGAAAGTGTTCTACTTCTCTACGTACATCGGTATTTAGATTCTGTTTCTTGATCTCTGTAAAATGTTTCGTGCAATATCAATTACATCAAGCATTCAAAAAATATTAAAATTTCTTTAAAGTAAGTACATGTTAATCTTCCTTAGAGATCACAACCTGTCAACCAAAGATAATCCACTTACAAAACTCTCTAGACTTTAAAGTGTATGAACAGTGAATCTTACCCATGATTCTCCAAGCATTTATTACATTAATTTACTTTATGGTAAAATATTGAATGCAATTCCTTCATTTTTGAATGAATACAAATATTGTAATTTCTCGAAATGCGACGAAGATATTTTCTTCCCCAGTTGAATAGTTTTAAATGTAAGGTTAGGTTTTCACAAGAAAAGATAATCAGACTGGAAAATAATAATACAGTAAAACCTCGTTAAGTTGTCACCCAGATAAGTCGTCACTCTGTTTAAGTCGTCGTTTTCCTTTGGTCCCGGCAAGGTCTCATACACAATAATGTAAAATAACCCTCTTTTACCCGTCACCAAATTTAATTCTACTCCGGAAAACTCGTCACCCTCAAAAATGTCCAAAAGCATCTTTCTTCTCCATTTTGCATGCCATCGTGTTGTCTTTTCAGCCCCTGCCCTTCACTTTAAGAAAGCCAAGCCTTTACGGGGAATTTTCCACCATGCCTGTCACTTCATTCCTTTCCTATCTCTTCGGAGGATTTGGGTTCTTGAAATCTCGCTGCTAATCATTCAAAGCATACTTCTCGCTGCGAATCTGTCGAGTGTAGACGTTTTTCTTGACCGCTCCTGAGTGTGACTTCGTTTTATAGCGAGTAAGCCCCGCTGAAGGGCTATTTTTTTTCTCTTGCAATTTCGTGGTTCTTGAATTACGTTTTTAACATGCCAGGGAAACGAAAATTTACCTCGTTATCTTTTAAAGAAAAAAAAAAAGACTTAATTGCATTTTTTGAAAAATCAAATTTTTCGAAAACAGCTTTTGCCAAAGAACACCATATTCCCAGGACTACATTAAACGATATTCTATCATCGAAACAAGTAATTGAAGAAACTCACTGCAAAGACAAAAGAAAGAGAATGAGGAAATCGAAGTTTGACGAGATCGAGGAGGTTTTAGTTCTATGGCTAAAACATGCCAGATCGCAAAATTTGGCGATTTCTGTCGTGATTCTCAAAGAAAAAGTCATGGAAATTGCTAAGGAGTTGAACATTGAAGATTTCTTGCTGGTTGGCTGGAACTTTTCAAAGACAGACATTGCTTTTCTTTTAAAACGATTAAAATGTGGTAACTATAAAAAGGTTTTTTTTTTTTTTTATTCTCCACTCATTCATTTGCATGAATTGATTTCTGAAAATCTTTTTTTTCTCATCGAATCCTACAGCAATTCATGAAAATTCTGTATTTCAGTGTTTTTTTTTTTTTTCCCAAAAATTTCCACTGCGCCTAAGTCGTCAAAAATGTTTGGTCCCTTGAGTGACGACTTAAAGAGGTTTTACTGTAATAAGTACAAGTGTGGTTGTAGAGGAAAACAAGTGAAACATCCAAAATACATTTAATTATTTGAGGACAGTAGGTTATTTACTTGTTAGTATAATAACTTATTCACTAAATTAATTACACTGTCTTTTATTCATTCACGGTTTTTTATTCATTAATTAAACGGTTTTTCATTTTTTCTATAATTACAATTTTCCCCATACCCTACTGGAGCTTTTAAAAATGCACACTTCTGCAACAAATCAATGCTAATGAAAATATTGATAAAACATAAAATGCCGCTAATTTTGATGAAAAAGAATATAAATTCAATTGCAAAAAGTTGCACAGAAATAAAGGTAAATTGTAGGCTCCAATAATTACATCAAGAATTATGGATTTATTTTTTTTCATCATTTTGAGCAAAGTTTGAAAACTTTCCATTTGGAAGAATCATTATCCAGTTATTCAAATATAACTGCAAGAAACGATATATTTTTTAGATATGAAATTCTGCACAATAAGGACTCAACAATTACTCAAAATTTCTTTCTTTTTTTTTTTTTTTTGGAATAATTTTTAGCACTGTCTAAAAATTATTGACTATACAATAGACTGAAAAATTTTGAAATACTTGACACTTTGTTCCTGAAAGGCAAATGGGTAAAATTTTTTTTTATTATTATTACTACAATTCAGAACGTTTTGCTCTGCAGAAAACAGCAAGATCATCTTCAGCTAAAAAACTGCCAAGCAAAAACATCTTTAATAATCAAGTTTAACGTGTTGAAAACAATTCAATGAAAACCAAAAACAAGATAAAAGCAGCACATGTATAAATTAAAATGCATTTCTGAATCAATTTATCGGAAGGAATTGGGAACGGCCGTTTCGTCCTTATTGGGACTCATCAGCCCAATACGCCTTCCCCGATAAAAAGACTCAGAAAGGCACAGATATATCTGTTGGCCACTGCCACACCTGGCAGTGACCCCCGAATACAAAAAAGGCAAGAAAATTAAAATACGTGTTATTTACACATCCAATCAGCCAGGTGGATAGAGCTGATGAGTCCCAATAAGGACGAAACGGCCGTTCCCAATTCCTTCCGATAAATTGATTCAGAAAGGCAATTTAATTTATACATGTGCTGCTTTTATTTTATTTCTGGTTTTCATTGAATTGTTTTCAGCATGTTAAACTTGATTATTTAGGTATGTTTTCCTTAATTTTGAACCTTTAGGTCTTATTAAATGCCTTTATGCATATGGGTTATAGGCTAAGGCTCACTGGATGTGTAAATAACACGCATTTTAATTTTCTTGCTTTATTGTTTTCGGGGATCACTGCCAGGTGTGGCGGTGGCCAACAGATATATCCCTGCCTTTCTGAGTCTTTTTATCGGGGAAGGCGGATTGGGCTGATGAGTCCCAATAATGACGAAACGGCCGTTCCCAATTCCTTCCGATAAATTGATTCAGAAAGGCAATTTAATTTATACATGTGCTGCTTTTATCTTGTTTTTGGTTTTCAAAAACATTTTATCGAGGGAGGCGGGTTTGGGCTGATGATTCCGTTGCAGGATGAAACGGCCGTTCTCAAATCCTCCCCATAATTGAATCAGAATGGCAATTTTTATTCAGGTGCTGCTTTATTTTCGTTTTGTAAAAACATCTTTGTTTTCCAGTTTTTCAGCTGAAGATGATCTAAAAGATCATTTTCCGCAAATCAAATCTGTCCCAGATTTCTGTCGATGATGGCTCAATGCGTGAAAGCAAATGAATTTGTGCATTCTGTATTTTTTTTTCCGTTTTCATATTTTTTATTTGTTACTCGATTCTTAACTATATCTTATAAACATAAAGAAAGCATTCTGGTTTTTGTATTTCGTACGGTTACGAATATTTTTTTATATTATTATTATTATTATTTAAATAATTTTATAATTATTTTTATTGAAAATATTTTTATTGTTTTTTTTTTTTTTTATTTTAAAAAGAAAATGGAGTTTATTTTACTTCTTTATTCTTGAACATAAACTCTCCATTAATCGCAATATTTCGGAAGCCTCAGCGGCTTTCTTTTTCAAGCTTAATATTAAAAGAGAAAAGACATACATCATATCTTCTTCCCAAAAACTTCAGAATAAAATCAAAAATAAATTAACAACAATCATGAAATTTAGAAGTCAATACAACAATCACAGAACATAAGACGAATCATTATTTCGCTCCACTAAAGTAACCATACCATGGTAGTTCATCCGAAGATTGGTTCAAGTCTACGGAACCCTAGTGACCCCCGAAGGGCGAACCCGTAGGAAAAGCCATAAATATACAAGGGAACAGATACTGAAGTGGATTCCCGTTGCCTTCTCCAGGACGCCATTACGGAATGACGTCAGACCGAAGAGAAAGTGAAGAAGAGGCTGATAACACAGGAAAGGAAATTGAAACATCCATGCTCTCGACCGGGATTTGAACCCGGGTACCGGCACACTGGCCTCGCGGCAGACCGCCGCCTTAGACAGCACGACCACGCCGGCACGGCCACCAAACTAAATAAACAAATAATGTCCAAATCGTTCAAAAATTGTAAATTCTTCCAAATCGTCCTAAAATTATTGCGATTAATGAAGAGTTTATGTTGAAGAATAAAAAAATTTAATATCAGGTGTCTGAGTTTGCTTTATTCGGAGTTTATTATGTTTCTACTTTATTTTACTTATACATTTTGAAGTAAATTGGTCTCTTTCGTATATTTATTGGCCCTGAAAAGGACCTTTTTCTTTTGGATGAATTTTGAAGAACAGCCAAGATGGGGCCTAATCTGAAGAAGATGGAAGTTGGAGTCACTTCCGTCACTGTCATCTAAAGAAGTGATGATAAGAGATGCCACTTGGTTCTCTGAGATGATCTGATTGCCCGTAAGAATCTTCTACCTTTAATACATGATGGGAAGCTTTCGTCCAATTATCTGACTTGGATAATAGTAATTTATAGTACAATAACAATATAAACCTCATTAGATTACCTCATTTTAGGTACCTTCAATAAGCTTTTTTTTGTAATAAATTTTTTGATAATTGATATTTTTAAAATGATTAATTATTATTTTCAAAAATTATTCATATTTACAATTCTTTCTATTTTGAAATTAATATTTTTTTTGCCGATAACTATTATATATTGGAGAACAGCATAGTTATTTTATTATAGTTATTGATAATTATGTTACAAATAATTTTTTGTCATACTTATTAAATTATAATGTCTTTTATGTAATTATTCCAAATTATCATTATTATTATTTACTAATAATAATTAACTGAGCATGCGAAATCTGAACTATTCTACCTTATGCAAATTCACACCTTATCTCTGCCACTTGGACGCAGCCGAATAGCCACAGCCATGATGATGAAGCGGCCAAACCTGGATTCGAATCCTGGCATGGGCTTGGATATTTCCTTCTTTCTTCTATGTCTGTTTCTCTTCTTTTCAACGACTTATTCTCAAAACTTTTAAAACTTTTCAAAACTTTCTCCTGGTGCAGTTTTTCCCTCTCTCGCTCTTGTTCCATTAAAAATCGCTTAGGGAAATATGTGCACAATTAAATAAACAAAAATCTCTATCGCTGCATACTCAGTTCCCAATAAGTTTCTCATGGTAAGTAGTTTCCAAATCTTGTGCTAGAAATAAATCTAAAAAATAAGAAAAACAGAAAAAATTTGGAGAAAATGCTTAAAAACACGTCTTTTTTTTCATAAACGAAACATTAACTTAAAGTATTCCACAAAACAGGGGCGTATATAAGGGGGGGGGGCCGAGGGCGCCCGGGCCCCTCCCGAAATAATGAAGATATGTCCTCCCAACCTTTTTTTTTTTTTTTTTGGTTAAACAGATAGGTTTTCATTGTTTTTTGTTTGGTTGAATATATTTTTTGGCTTGGGCCCCCCTCCCCCCCGAAATAATGAAGGTATGTCCTCCCAACGTTTTTTTTTTGGTTGAACAGATAGGTTTCCATGGGGTGTCTACTTAATTATATTAATCTTGGTCCCCCCCCGAAAATATATTCTATATACGCCACTGCCACAAAAGGTCCACTTTCGACATACTATTTAGTAGGCAATGTAATGACTGTTTTAGACATGCCATTTGAGTAAGCTGTATCAGTGGCAATGTCAAGATAGATTACCAGTGAGTAAAAAGCTTTAAAACTCTGTTTTACATATTCTATATTGCCTTCGATCAGACAGAAAATTTACACTTGACAATTATTTATATATTATTTACAAAAATGAACATTGATTTATGTAAAAATAATTTATTCAATGCATCGAATAGACGAAAATGTTTGCAATTTAATTCAACAGGAAGTATTTAGTAGTTCATCTTTCTATATTTCTTTGTTTTGAGTTTCAATATTTCTCGTTAAATCTCGACCAACAAGGATATGCTTTCGAGATTTCAATCGGTCTACCGCTTCAAATTTCAGGCTGGAATTCTTTATGATATTGGTTAATAATGTAGCTTTTTCTGGAAGCATCCACAAAAACATAGGGAAAAGATGACCTCTGTTCATGAAAATCAATTTTGTAGTCAGTAATTTCGAATGAATTTAGATATATATTGATTGGACATCAATTTTCTACCAATCAATTGGACATATGTTCAATTCACCACTAGAAGCACAGGTGTCAGATGGCTACTATGAAATGGAATGCCATCTTCTTTGAAAATAGAACAGAGGCCATCTCTGGCCATCACCCCAATGGCCTGCCGACTGAAATGGCATGACTAAAACGGTCTTAGAGGTAAGGCTCCCGCCATTCCACGATAACAATAACTTAAAAAGAAAAATTAAATGTCTCCGGATTTCAAAAGATTTTGCATAATCACATTCTAATAAGGGACCTGCAAAGTAAACTTATCCGGGACCTCACAAACGGGTCTTAGAAAGATCCCTAAGTAATTTCCGGCAAAACTCCGAACGGTGGTCCCAAATTATGAAAACCTCCGAACGACAGCCCTAAATTATGAAAACCTTTTAAATGACAGTTAACAGTATGACTCTGAATGATAACACATAGTCAAAGTTATTACACATCAAATCACATAGTTTTCGCTCAACATATTTAAATATTGTCCAAATACCTGCAACTTATGATTAAAGCACCACTGGAATGCAGACAGGTAGCTGCTAAATAAAGTCTGGCTTGTTCCACTTTGGTATCTCACCTTCCGTTTGGTGTGCATCCACATCCCTTCTAATGCCTGGGTGTTGATGTCAGAATGAACTGGATCGATGAAGTTTCAGGACTATCTCGTGCTGAAAAACACCGTTGTTCATGGTGCCTACGTTTGCATTGCCTCTCCAAGCATCAGCAGCTACCTGTCTGCATCCAGTGGTGCTTTAGTCATAAGTCAGGCAATACTTAAATATGTTGAGTGAAAACTATGTGATTTGATCTGTAATAAATCTGGCTGTGTTAACCTTCACAGTCATACTGTTATCTGTCATTAAGAAGGTTGTTATAATTTGGGACCACTGTTTATAGTTTTGCCCAATTTCCTAGTAATATAATAATAATAGAAATAATCTTCAAGCCTACAGTTTCGGTACTCCAAAGCTTTCATCTTCAGGGGCCAAAAAAAAAAAAGGTAACAGAAAAGAATGATTAGCAATGAAAAATTTGTGAAAGTCAGGAATTGGAAAAAAATAAAACAAAAAAAAGTTGAGATAAAATGAAACAAGAACCAATGGTGAATATCTCTTATTCCAATACAGCTTTAAAATAATCATGCAACGTACACTAGTTAGTAAAAATATAAAAATAGTTTATTTCAAAATACAAAAATACTCAACAATGGGAGAAGTTTCATTACACAAATAACTGTTAACATGGAATGTGAGAGAGCTTTAAACATGAGCTATTCTTAACTGAAGTTGACATTAATCACTAATTTAATTAGTTTAGTTCGACTGTTTAGGCTAAACTAATGAAAACTTTACAGACTGAAAAGTAGGCCTATTTAAATCTACTCCAGAGGCCGAGTTTCTTTTCTTTTCAAATCACAATTTATTTCAATTTCTGTTATTAAAATTAAAAAAAGATATCCTACATAAAATAGTAATAATTAAAAAAAAATCCTCCCCATCCGAAATTAAAGGGCAAATAAATAGTACGGTATTAAAAAACCTTAAACATTTTTGCTTTCACACCTACAAATTTGGTAAAAGAATTACAATTAAATAATATTTCAAAAATGCAACTTTAAGGTGTTGCGCTGATAACATTGATGTGTCATTAATGACATTATTTTTAGACTATTTTAAATGTAAGTAAAAGTAACAGCAAAAATTTAGAATATTTCCATGTTAATTAGTTTAGTCGAAACATATACAGAGTTATCTGTTGATGCAAATGGTTGGTAAATGAAACTGAGCATCTCAATTTAATCAGATGCTTAATCTGTCTCAAGTTAAAAATTAAAGCTTAAAAATTAAAAAGTCCCACAATAGACCATAAGTCTCCTAAGGAGACTAAAAACATAGATTTCCATCAATTGACCAATGAAATGAAATGGCAATCAGGAGGAGTCTGATGCGTGCCTGCCTTTAGATCATAAATCATATTTGCTGGATGGTTGGTTTGCACCATAGGAACTAAACGGAAAAAGATCAGGCTAGCTGAAGGATTTAAGATGCTTTTTATGAAATATTTGCATTTGTCAATTTTAAATATTGAAAGAAACCCATAATTTACTAAACACAAGAAATGGGCGATGAATATTTTAAATCAAAATAAATCTACATGCTTCGGATCTTGTGCGATCCATTTTCAAAGAGTTAAAAAATATACGTTCAATTTGTTGTCTCATCAGACACTCTAAATAGAATGAAGGCATACCTTTCCTCAATTTCTGATAATCACAGAGATCTAATAAATAAAAGACAGAAGTCAAACATACAAAATTTCCAGAATATTTAGAAGCATAACTTGTTTTTGAAAGTTCAAATTCAATTTAAATTTATAATTACTTTTGAGTAACTTTTGTAATTAATTGAAGAATATCAAACTGTCCTAAGATAAATGAACTTTACGTATTCATCTATGCAAATGAAACTATATAAATGTTTTATATGTAAAGTTCCCATATTTTTTTAGTAGATTTTGAAATATTTTGAAATAGAGAAATATTTCATAAGATTAGCTAAAAGTTTTGTAGATAAAATGTGCACAAAATGTAATAATAAGGTTACAATCAAGGAACTACATTGTTAAGCCGTATCATATATTATGTTAAAGAAAACAAAGATTGTAAGTAAATGGTATTGGTTTCAAATATTGTTAATATTTTCTGGAGGAGTTTTAATGTAATTTGGAGTATTGTTCTTCAACTTATTGTTATTTAAGGCTTGAAAAAGAAAACACGTGTAATCTTTTCGAAAATTTGCTTTTTCATATTAAATGTAGTTTTTACATTTAAATTTGGTGTGATGTTAGAAATATGTAAATGTTTTTCTTTAACCATCAAAGAAATACTAAATATTACGAAAAATACTTCAATCTTTTCTTAAACAAATAGCCTACTGAGATCAATTCATCTTGGCCATGGTATTCAGCTGCCTTGCTTGGTCTGAATTTGGTTCGAGGCCTGATCTTTGGTCTTTCTTCTTCTTTCTTCTGTGTTGGTCTCTGCCATTTACAAGGCTGATAGCTGCATTTCTTCTGAAACCTCTCTAATGAATGATACATCATCCCTTGCTTACCAAAACAAGCAGTCAAGGTGTGTCAGGCAACAAGTATGCCTGTGTATTTGGCCTTTAATGTCTTTTTAAATACAAAATATCCAATGGTGTGAGAAAAAGATCTTATCTACAGATTCAAAGTGATGGAAGAATAAAGTGTTAGAAATCAGCGAGGTATGTGAGGAAAGTAGGAATGTTTAAAGCAATTCAGATTATTACAAGAATGAGATCAGTTTGTATACTTTTATATGCTACTGTATAAAAGCAATAAACTGTATGAAAATTGTTATAGTGTCTTTTAAACAGGTCTTATTTGGTAAAGAAAATAAAATAAAAAAAATAAACATACATACAAACACTCCCATACACACGCAAATACACTAGAGTTTGATAAATCCTAGCACCCAAAAAACTTAGTTGAATGCTTCAGTATGTTAGTCCATACACCTTTACCACGCTATTTCTCACAAATAAAAGCATTTTTGTCATAGGAGTATGTGATGTCTGTCTTGGAAATGTACTGATTCTTCTTGCCTGATAAAATCTTTCTGGCAAAAAAGGAACACGCCAGAAATGTGTAATTCCTATTACACAGCTTTATGGGCAGGTGCATTCAAACATCCAAATATGAAACAGCAACTTCTACGCTCTTTCAATAAAAATGAAGCCAGGATTGTTATTTGGCAAATATCTGAGTCAGAGATTCAAGCTTTTAAAGTCTTTTTTTGCTAGTATGAGTGCAGAAATAGCAAGGCCTATTTTTTTTTGAGTAAAATGTAAAATCAAAATTAAGTGTTGTTTGTTTTTATGTGCTTAGACAATTGAAAAAGGATAAGAAGTCCCCAAGATTTAAGATGTGCTGATCATGTGTATAAAAACAATCAACTTCTCTTTGTGATGTATAGAAAATTGATAACTTTCCCAATTTTTCCCAAGTTTGTGCATTTTCTAGAACGAAAATGATATCATAGTCTTCTGATTTTCATGACAATAGTAGACATCAAGAGGAAAGCTGCAATCCACGCTATGCTGATGATGTAACCAATCCAGACATCCCAAAATGCAATGGTCTGACCCTTCAATAACACACATCTTAGTGCTTCAGAAGGATAGGTTAGAGGAAATATCCGACCCAAATACTGTAATGCTTCTGGCATTGCTTCCAGAGGCCAGAGAATACCTGGAAAAATAAGAGATAAAATACAATGAGAAACTGGCTTAAAAAAACAAAAACAATAAAATAAACAAACAAATCAATTAAATAAATAAATAAAAATTAACAATAAAAGATGGTAGAGTCATCAAGCAGCCAAAATTCGAGCTTGGTCTAAAAGTTTGTTAATAATTATACCCTAAATTAACAACGAAATTTTCTTTTGGTACTACATTTAAAAGTAAAAAAAAAAAATGTGCAATTATAAAGTTTAAATCTAATTTTTAAACTAAGTAGTTTTTATCAGTATTATTATTCTTTAAATTTTACATTTTTAAAATGTTTAGATTATTTCACTTAATTAACTCAAATTTATCATCTGATTACTGTAAGTTCAAGTGGAATTTAAAGCTTTCAGCAATAAAAGAGAAAA
This sequence comes from Thereuonema tuberculata, assembly GCA_023159025.1. Taxonomy (NCBI): domain Eukaryota; kingdom Metazoa; phylum Arthropoda; class Chilopoda; order Scutigeromorpha; family Scutigeridae; genus Thereuonema; species Thereuonema tuberculata. The sequence continues at coordinate 23,848,104 of JAFIDM010000002.1, forward strand.
TAAAGTAACACTGTACAAATACTTGTACTAACATTGTTGAATATAATATTGAAAATTAATATTTAATAATATAAAATTCGTCTTTTATCTTATTAGATGAAAAGAGAAAGAATTTCCAATTTTGAACAAACTTCTTCTATAATTAAGTTTATTGATAACTTAGAAAAAAATTCTAGTTTTAATATTTTTTTTTGCTCTAAAGAATACCACTAAGATATTTTTGTTTTAGAAACATTTAACGGGCTGTGAATAATTAATAAAAAGAAAACAAGTGCAGCACCTGACCAAAATAAAGGAAACCCACAATCAAATAAAATATCAAATGGAATAAAATATTTAAAATAGAAAGAATTAAAAATAATTATGGATATCGATTAGATAATTATGTAAAATATAAAATATTTAAGCAAATAGATCCTAATAAAAAAAATAATGTAACTTTTAAGCAAATAAAACAAAATATAATTTCAGATGTGATAGATGGAAAAATTAAGTATTAATTAATAACTTTAAAAAAAAAATATTAATATGCTCAATTCCTATAACACAGGTATATCGCTTATAAGTATACCTAATAGGATTGATAAACATTAAAAAAGAAAAAAAAAAATCAGAAAAGCAATTTTCCTTTATTTTGGTCAGGTGCTGCACTTGTTTTCTTTTTATTAATATTTTTGTTTTACTTGGGAAAAATAATTTTCAAGCTAAGAATGAATCAATGTGTATCAACTGTATGAGAATGACTACTAGTAAAATATGCTGTGTTCTAACTTCCGGTTATAATCAGAACATTCAACACTAAATTATTAACTGAATAATCATTAAATAACTTTAAATGATACAAAACACATCCTCTTCTTATCAACGCTATATTTCGCAGTTTTATTTCTTTTAACTGCTTCATCAGGCCTTCTTATATACATGGAAAAAACAACGTTGTTAACAGTACATAAGTTGTTAACAGTATTCCCAAGAGTTTTCCTATATTGTTACCCGATTCTTTATTATATTTTACGAAGAGTTTTTTCCAAGTACATAAGAAGGCCTGATGAAGCAGTTAAAAGTAATAAACTGCGAAATATAGCTTGGTAAGAAGAGGATGTGTCTTGTATCATTTTTAGTAATTACTTGCATGTTATATTTGAATATTAGAACATTAAATAACTTTGAAAAGTGGTTTATGTGTAAGAATTCAAAACCTAATTTTTGTTTTTGTTTGTCTTATATAAATAATATATCCACATTGAACTTCAATCCTTTTCAAAATTTCCAAATCCTTTCAATCTACAATATTGTTTGATATTATAATAAAACAATTTGGTAGAATAATTTTTAAATAAAGTAATAATGAATATCTATGAAGCTAATTTTTCGGTTAATCAAAAATGCATCTCAGGTCCAACATCTGCAGTTGGGCCTTGTTATCATATTTGATGATTGGCCTCTAAGTGCTAGCTCCTCACCAGCATCCTATTACATAATGGGCCTCAGATTACTGGATTAGCTGACTGGCCCCAACTGTCAGACTAAGTGACAGGACTCTCTAGAAAGGTCAAAATCTTTGTAGCATCATAAGTCAAAAGAGGATTCAAATTAGTCCACTATCTGACATTAGTTAGCCAGGATTTCTTTAATCTGCCTCTTTCCCTTTTTCCATTTACCTTCCCTTTTATTATAATTTTGTGGAATTTGTATTTTTCATCTCAAAGAAGATGATCATGACCTTTCCTGTTTATGTTGACATTTAAAAGTTCAAGTTTTCTCATTTCTGCCAAAATTTCTTGGTTGAATTCTTAGCTTGGTTGTGTTCCTAACTAGACAGATGACCAAGAAATTTTGGGAAAAATGAAAACAACTCATTTATGTGAAAATGCAGTCTGAAAATGAAATTTTAATTGTTCGTGGTAAAATGCTGTGTGATTTGTTTTGCTATGTGATACAGAGGCATGGACTTTGAAGGCAGAAAGAACAAAAAAGCTAAAGGCCTATCTCAAAGACCTTTAGCTTGTTTGTTGTTTCTGCATTCAAGGTCCACATCTCTACACAATACAACAAAACAGATTACACGTAGCATTTTATCAAGAACAATCTAAATTCTATATTCAGAGTGCAGTCTCACAGTATTGTTTTGGTCTTGTAAAAAACTCTTTCTAGCCATTTCAATTATGGTTTTCATTTCATATCTAAGTCACAGCTTCACAAATTCAGTTTCCAAGATTCTCTTATCACTATCTACATTGTTTTTACCCAACCTAATTGCTGAGCAAGGAACAGAGTTCTTACTTGCTGTCTAAATTTACTTTTTGCTAACATTTATCTTTAATCCCATTTTCTCATTTTTCCCATTCAAACACTAAAGAAGAACCTACAGGTCATCCATATTATTAGTTAGGAGATCTCTATCATTAGCATAGCATTAGTTATTTATTACTTCCCCATTTATATTTCCTTTTCTGATAAATCTGATACATGAGTTTTAATGTGTATTTTAAGCAAATATGTCTGCTTTATATGTAGATACTAATCATTGCTATAATACAGTATGTTAGCTACAATACGTAGAGTTGAGGAAGACTGTTTCTCGATATCAAATATTTCGAGAATCATTTAAATCATTTCTATCATTTAAATGTTTTATACGTTGATACGTATATAAAGTAATTTTATCTTGTCTTATTGATGGATGGTATTACAGTTGTAATTTGTTACTGAAATAAAAATAATGTTTTTAAAGTTATTCAGTTTTGCTTAAAGTTTAATTTGTATTATAAATAATTAAAATAAAAACCTAATTTTCTAACTATACTTACCACTTAATATTAAATTTGGAAAATAGGTTCCCATACACAACATAATAGCAGAATTTTCATCATCACATATAGATGAAATGAATAATCCTATGAAAAAGAAAAAAGTTTTTAATATAAAATATTACGTATTCACCATTAGTATTTCCACGCTTTTATTTACTATTTTATTTTACCTGAGCTTCAATTTTATTGTACATTAGCTTCTTCAGTTTATACAGTCATTGTGATAATCACACCCTCACCTCCAGTCAGACCTATGTAACTGATAACAGGATTGTGTTACTACATGATCCAGTGGGAGATCCAGTTTTTATGTTCTCGGCACAAGGCATTGTGCAATGTCCAATGATGAGCAATCATCAGTGGCTCCGTTAGCCTAAGAGTATGCAGTGTGTGCCATACCGTTCACTCACTGGCCTTGCTTGGTGTTCCGACATTGAAACTGGATGTGATCTGAGCCACTGTTGCCCTTGTCTCTGTCTGTATGAACCCGGATATCAATGGTATACAGGTGGCCGAGACTTGCCTGCTGGGTGCTGGTATGTCCATCGATGATATACTTGTGAGAGATCCTTGATACGGTTGCCTTCGAAAACCCTAGAGTAGTTATTCCTACTTTCGAGACAGCACCTGTCTTGGGCTGACAATGCATCTATGATCAAAGTTGCTAAGGTCTCAACATTTACCTATATTTGTTGATTGTGATACATTTATGGGAGGCCCAGATGTCCATCTATTTATCTGTTGTGTTTTGTTTAGGTACGTTCTACTGGGGTTGTTAGTGTCAACTTCCCATCACCCATGCTTTAAATGTTTTATCTGTTCAGTGTATTAATGATCGTGAGATACAAACATTCAAAGAAACACCAAGAAACAGAAATATGAAAGGAATAATATGAAGTTACTTATAAAAAAAATGACGTGATACTTTTACCAAATGTTATGTTAAGGAATAAGATGGGAATGGTACATAAACAGAAGACAACAATAACAAAACTGGGATTGAAGGAGAACTAGTAAAGAATAGGAAAGAATAGGGAAATGACACAGAAATAAAAAATATCTGAGTTTTAATCGGTGAGAGTCTGAGACTGACCGTTTCATCCTTTTTAGGGACTTGTCAGCTAAATCCACTCACCAGATGAAATGCTCAGATAGTGAAAAAATGATAAGGGAATCCACACCCGCTTCCGGCTGTGGCCTCCCTTCCAGACTCTCAGATGAAAGCTCAGATGTTTTTTTATTTCTGTGCCATTTCCCTATTCTTTTCTATTAATTTGTGGTACGTTAATTCTTTTGTTTAGAATTACTAATAATAATGTCAAAATGAAGTTCTTGTTAGGCTGTGAAACTGTAGGATCTCATCTTTATTTTTTCTTTCATATTTCTATTTTCTGCTTTAACAATGCATAATAGGACTTATTAAGCTAATTTTCATCAAACAAGATATTTGGTTGAAAGATATTACTATCAAATAGTTAATTAGATTAGACATTAAGGATAATATTATTAATATTAAATTAGAGATTAAAGTATAATAAAAAAATCAAAAACAATAAGAAAATTGACAAGTTTTCCTTCATTGAAAATAACTTTGCCAGAAATGTTGGCCTAATATTCACTTCTCTGAAGGTGAATGTTATGTTCAGAATAAGTTGATTATGTCATGTAAGCTAAACAACAAAAGATTATTATAAGACATATTCAGTGAAAAGAATTGCAATCTAAATATGAATCTAGATTTTCAAGTTCTTATTTAATTTGATAAGTAAAAGATTCACAGCCAAATAGTTGTGAAACTAGAAAAGTAGTTAACACAAATAAAAAAAAAAAGCTTTCTTAGCAGAGAGAGATATCAATACAGTTATAACTTACATATCAAGGAAAATGGCTTACCCTCCTTCTATTCTTGGAAGCAATGAATATACAAATGATATACAATGAATGTACAGTGTGCTGTAATCAAGAAGTCAATTTGGCTGAGTGGAGTATATCTACAGTCAGATGTGGTTTTAAGTTGTATCAGGTGCTAGACTGACAAGAGCTTCTGAGGCTCTTTTTCCATAAGTTTACAAGAAAAAAGGTAATAGATGTTTATTGATAAGTGATCTAATTTGGCCCAGACTTTTTCATCTTTCAACCAAAACCCTACTAACATGACAACCCTGGGCAACAGCCTAATAGGCAGATATCTAATCTATCCCCTAATTATCTACTGCCCGTAAGCTTTTCATCTGTCCATATCCTTAGTAATCTTCTTCTTCTTCTTCTTAGCCTGGTTCAGTCCACTCCAGGACATAGGCCTCCCCCAGTTTCCGCCACCTTCTTCTATCTTTTGTCTCTGTCCACCATCTTGCACCCCTGAATTTCTGTAGGTCATCTCTCCATCTCTTTTTTGGGCGTCCTCTTTTTCTCTTTCCATTTCTTGGCTGCCATTCCATTAGTAGTCGAGTCCATCTTTCATCATTCATTCTTCCCAAATGTCCTGCCCATCTCCATTTAGAATTTTTTATTATTTCTATAAAGTCTTTGATTCCTGTTTGTCTCCTTATAGTTTCATTTCTTATTTTGTCCTTTATAGTTATGTTTAGCATTCTCCTTTCAAGTTTCCTTTGTGACACTCTGAATTTCTCACATTGTCTTTCTGTGATATTCCAAGTTTCACTGTCATATGTGAATACAAGGGTAATACACATGTCAAATATTTTTCTTTTCAGACATATTGGGAGATCACCTGTAAGGTATTCCTTAAGTGTCCAGAAGGCTCTGTTACCTTGAACAATTCTTCTATTGATTTCTCGATCTTGTCTGTCCTTGAAGCTTACAATCTGTCCAAGGTAGATGCATTCATCTACGTTTTCAAATTCTTTGCTTCCCAAATATCTACTTAGTAATCTACTACAATCAAATACGTTTTTATAGAACATTTTTAAATTTTTCCTTTTTGTTTGTTTTTTTTCTTTTTCTGTGTGTGTGTTTATGTGTATGTATGTCAAGTATTAGTATATTAAAGGAATGATAGTTCTCCTACAATGCCTTCAGTGTTTAGATCAGCAATTTCTTTTTTACTTATGTAACAAGTAATATATAGGATTATTATGATAAGTACAAGAATTAAACATACTTATAAAATTTGTTTTGAAACTAATGATATAACTTTTAAGACACTAAATTAGTTGATTGTAATTGTGAATTATAAGATTTATTTATGACTCATGTCATAAGATTACTCACCATAACACATTCCACACAGACCTTGAAGGAAGGTTAACAGAGCAATCCAAATAATTGGCCCCTCTGAAGGGAGCTCCATCACAAGCACAAGAAAAATAAGCATCAGAGCCACTTGAATCACCATTACACCTATCTGAGTTACAAGATGACTCAATAACACCTCCACGACATTTACACCTACAAAAAGAATGATAGATAAATCAGAAAAAAAAACAATATTTGAAAGATTAAGTTATTAGAAAAATAAAGGAACCCTCTCTTCAAAACTTTCAGTAAAATCTTCTTTAGGATCATGTAAAACTAGCAGACAAAACAGTGTTCTACTTGTATCTTTCAGAAAGGAATCCTAATCTAACAAGGGATGTGTGTGACCTCGAATGCTGAGAACCGCTTGAAAATGTGCTTAGAATATAAATCGCTCATCCCAAAAACAGTGGTATGAGTCATTCTCATGCAAAACTCAGCTGTTGTCTGCTAGCGCACTTTGAAGACCTGCACTTTGAAGCCTGAATAGCTGTGCAGCACTATCAGGTCTGTAGGAAAAGTTTGTTATTCAGATAGTGTAATTGTTATAGCAGAGGGAAATATTGCTATTGTCACGACATTGAAATATGAATGTTTTTGGTCCTATTATATTTTGTTTCTTCCTGTTACCAAAGTTCTTCTCTTGGACCTTCAATAGATGACCCTTCAAATGTCTCTCGTGGTAAGACATGCAGTTTTTCATGAGAATGACTCATACCACTGTTTTTGGCATGAGCGGTTTATATTCTAAGTATACTTTCGTGCGGTTCTCAGCGTACGAGGTCACGCACTTCCCTTGTAAGTAAATTATAAAATCGTAATAAGTTTGAACCAGTGAAGGGATTTTCTTGACATCTACATATATTTTTACTGACAAGACTTTCTCTTATTATCTTTTTATTAAGTTATCTCTTTAAATTATAAAAAAAAAAAAAATTTCCTTCGACAAAATATGGTAAACAATGAATTCTTGAGATAGCCGAAATGTCTGATACCAACAATCATTACATTCTAATTTTGACAGTGGTGTTGCGATTGGTCACCAAAGAATAAAAGCAGAGTGAATTATAAGAAAGCCGCTGATTGACTTCAGTAAATTCCTTTATGATTTTGAAAATAAAGTAGATGCAAAGTTCTTTGAGAAGCTTTTATCTGAATTAACTTTTAATTTAATCTCTTAGAATTAACTTACCTGCTGAGTAACTCCTGTCTAATATTCCTCGTTTTCTGTCTCCCATCAAAGCTACCGACGTCAAACTAATTGCCATAAAGAACGCTATTCTGTTAAAAAGCAAAGAAAAGACAACTGATGAAATCAGTGCAAAAATGATGGATGGAAATTAATTTTAAAAATTATTATGCATATTATAGGGTTCCTAAATAACATTTGGAGAAAAAATATTTCTTTCTCAAAAAACGATAAAAATTTAGTTGAATTGGAGTTTTTTTATGTCAATTAAGTAGGAACTTCCATTTGCCCTCTTAACTTGGGCAAGTTATTTGACATTAAAAAGTGAATTTTAAACTATAAATCTTTGCAAAAATGCCTTTTTTAAAAAGATGTTTCCTCTGTTTCACCATGGAATTCACAATTTGCTCAAGTATTTCATTTAAAAAATATCTTTGCTTAAAACTAGTAAATTTATTTCTCTATAATTTTAGGAATGTGGTTGCCTAAAATTATAGAGAAATAAATTTACTAGTTTTAAGCAAAGATATTTTTTAAACAATTAATATGTTAATTCCTTTTTAGGCTGTTATGACCCTGCTAAAGATTTGTTTGCACACAAATATTCCAAATATAGCCACTGTCAAAATGTGAAGTAATTCCAATGAATGACAACAAATTAATGTTGTGAGGGACTGAAGTTTTTTTTTTCTTTTGGTTAGTAGATTTAACATATTTCTGGAGGTCTAAATTAACTGGGAAAATAGGGAGTTTAACTTGCACAAATTGAAAAGAGGAAAAATTTTGCAGCGCACAATTTTTCATTTACACCTTGAGCTGTGGTAAATGGTAATCTGGGAGGTCCCACCCTGAACGATTCTTAGCCTTCCATGCTTTCGAGCTAATTGTCAATGGTTAATCTGACTGTTGAGTCCTAGCAAGGATGAAACAGCTATTGAACTTATCCCATTGATGATATCAAGATGTGAATGGAAAATTGTGTATTCTCAATTATACTGGGAAAAGTCTCTTTGGATAACATTCACTGTGATATTTAAAGCTCAATTTTGTTTATCAATCTAAGAAGTATACACTTAGAAGCTATGCACCTATTCAAATTGAAGATAGATAAATCATAATACTGAAGTCTAAAATTTTTTTTTTTTTTTTTTTTTTTGTTAAAAAATAATGAATTTTTTTTTTTCAATTTTAGAATCACTATTATATAAAATAATTTACTTTGTGATACAATTAATTAATGATAAAATTTAGGAATGCTTCAGTTGTGAATGCACAACTAAAGAATGTTTCTAGATTAAAAAAAAGCCCTGGGTTTGCTTCTTCTAATGCAACAACAATGTTTCATTCTTATAAATTTGCCCCTCCAAAACCTTGACTTAGGATAAATTCTGAAAATCTGAATCTAGGTACTGCAGTTTAATTTTACGCGTAAAGAGAGAGAGAAGCTTAAAGATATTTTAAATAACATCTTATTGAATTAAAAATAAGTCTTACGCAGAAACTGTTCCTGGAGCCATGAATTCTGTGAAAGTAGGTTCTTTGTGACCAAATATCGGTTCTTCAAACTGAAAAAGAAAATAAGAAATATAAACTGAATCAACCCTATTAAACAATGATCTTTTAATTTTGATAGTCTAAGCCCTCATCTCTTCATTTACAAAAATAAAAATTAATGTATTATCCTTTGAGTAATTATGTACGAGTAATTGCAATTAATTTTTTTCCTGAATAATAGCACCAGAGATCCACTTTATAGCTATGGGAAAATATGACTCATTTTAATAGAACTCAATAAACATGAACCAATAAATTCTACAATCTTTGGCTATTATGAAGTACATGTTTATTGAAGAAGCAGTGTTGGTAAGAAATTATGAACTAACTTAGAAAATAACAGAATTTCTATCAAATTCAGTTTCTCTGATATATCACTGCAGAGAACACTATTGGTAACAACTGATACACTATTAATAAGAAATATACAGGATGGTCCAGGTAAGTGTTACCTCCTAGATTTTTCTTTATTTAGGAATGATGAAAATTTTGATGACAGATTATAAATTAAACCATGTGTACTAATGATTTCTTTTTATGGTTATCAAATAAATGGCACTTTTCATTTTGAAAAAACAAACAATCACAGAAATGAATTTTCTCTATTGTTCCCAGAAAAAACACTTAAGGTCAAAAATAAACAAATTCAATGAATTTCAAAACCTTTTAAAAAATATATTCAAAATGGTGCCCATTCATGCCAATAGAAAGTGAGAACATGTGATAATGAATCTATAAATTGATGAAAGTTTTGCTGATTCAATTACAACATAACATTATGCATTGTTGCAAATCCTGTGCTGTATTAGTTGGTGTGGTGTATCTTTCATATATCTTCACAAAAATAGTCTAAGGGTGTGAGATCTGGTGATCTTGCTGGCCACTGTATGGGCCCTTGGAGACCTTCTAGTGGTTCTGAAAGTGATCATCTAGAAATCTTCGACTACATGAGGCATAATGAGTGGACGCTCCATTGTATTGGAACCAGATTTCTTTGTTTTGTTGCCAAAGACACCCTCTGAATTAGATCCATATAAATCTGGCTTTTCAGGATACCATAGTAGAAGAAAGGTCTGACAATCTGGGTTCCAATAATCCCACATCACACATTTAAGTGTCACTGCCTCTGATGATTTGTCTCTCCAAGCTACCTTGGGTTTTCCTTTCTCCAGTAATGAACATTGTAAATTGGCCTTCATCAGTCCACATAATAATAGTTCTGGATGTTCATGTTTCACTAACATCCAATTACAAAAATCTAAATGGGCTGGATCCTGCTCTTCCAACCCTTGATAGCATTACATGCAAAAACTGGCCAGCTCTGAAAAACATGCAGCACTGATTTGTGAGATATTCCTAATTGATGTCCATTTGTTCTGCTGCTTGTATGTGGATTTTTGCAGACATGATGCAAGGATCAAGATAACAATTATAAGCGTTGGCCTCGTTGCTCATGATCATAGGATAACATTTCCAGTTATCCAGAATCTTCATATAATTTGCGTAATTGTTTGTCTTGATGAATGCCTTCTGTCAGGATACGTTTGGGCATGTATCCTCACTGTTTTACTGGCTAACACCATAACATAGGACCTTGTTTCAAGTTCATTTACTAATATGAAGTCATCCTGGCATTTAATACCTGACGGTGGCCTACTTGGAGCTATCTTTTATTTTCCATTAACAGGATATATTTAGAATAATCTGTGAACCTTCTGGAAAGTGGTTTAGTCTGATTTACATATTCAATATTTTATAATTCTGGCCAACCCAAACTAAAGTTGTAGAGAGGGAACATCTGATTTTCTTTAGAATGTCATCAAAATATTTATCATTTCTAAATACAAAAAACTCTAAGGGGTGGGATAACACTTACATGGCTCAAAGCTCTCTACCAAGTTTTATCAAAATGTAATACTGAAATTTAGATACTTTTTTGGGAGATACCAAGTCATATCTATCCAGTGGTATAGTTAAGTTTTTTGGTCAAAGTTAAGTTTTCAATATGTAAAATAAAATAAAAAAAAAGAGAAAAAAATTAAATGTAATTATTATTATCAAGAAGAGCCATAAGCATATTTAGGGGGAACTGAGGGGGGATATTATCTTCCAAACAAAAACAAAAAAAGAGAAGGAAAAAAAAATGATTTGCGACTTAATATCAGGAGACTGAAATGATCTTACGTCATTATTATAAAAAGTCAAACTTTCTGTGTATTTGTTTGGATATAAGTTTACAATAATTTTTGTTGTAAACATTTTTCTTATAATCTCTTTGCACGAATGTTATCTTAACAGATTTGAAAAAGCTTTCATTACGATGACTACATCCTTTTATACTTACTGATAAAGGACTTTCTGTTATTTTTGGATCTAATCCTGTCATGGCAAAGAATGAGCTTAGGAATTCCTGAAAAGTCTGCACTAATTCTCGCTGAAGACTAAATGCAACTTGTTGATCTAGAAAGAGTAAAAATAATTCAGGATTAAGCTTTTAATTGGAGACTGTAATGAAATACAGTAAAACCCCGTTATTACGCTCGTCAAGGGACCATGACCTACAAGCGTAATAAGCGGGATAGCGCTATAAACGGGGAAATGATTTATGTGATGGGGAAACATTTAGACACCATTTTACAGGAAAGATACTTGATTCTGAAATAGATATAGTGCAAATGTGAGCTTATTTCCTATTTAAAAAATCTTTGATTGTGGTTTGCCGTGTGTGTATGCTACTGTTATAAATTATGACGTTTTCAATGCGGTTCAAGAAACTATTAACATCAATTGATACTCCACTAGGAGCAATACAAATATATTTTCGGAGCAGATTTAGTGCACTGCCCGCTATTTCACGCGCCTTTTCTTGAATGATTGGGATACTTAATGGCCCTGATGCATCACGGGACTGATGAATCCATTCAATTAGAATTTCCTCGGCATCTTCATATTTTCCACACTTTACTTTTTTACGTTTGCAACCATCCTTCACTGCATTGATAATTCCATTCTTATTTTTTATTAGTGTTCTCAGACTGGATCAGGGAATTCTTAGAGATTCTGCGAAATCCTACTGACTTAGTGTAGAATTCTCGTCGTACTTATGGAGAATTTGCAATTTTTCACTTATAGAAAGGGATTTCCGCTTCGAAATTTTGCACTAACTTACTGTATCACAGATCCGCACTTCAAAGAGTTCGAAGATTCCCTGCTACCAGGGAAAGAAAAGAATCGTTACAGTGTTACATTTCTTTTCGATACAAAATTTCCGATATGAAAAAGCGTTACAAGCGGGATTTGAAGCATTATAAGAGGGTAAAAGTATACAGAGTTATATAGAAAATTCCAGGGACCGCATGAAAGGAGCGTAAAGAACGGGATAGTGTTATAAGCGGGAGCGTAATAACGGGGTTTTACTGTATATTTCTGTATTTCATTATAAATCTTTAAAAAATAAGTGTTAAAGTAAGTGTGCTTTCCAATCTTTTTATTTAATTTTTGTTATATATAATTGTACTAAAGAGATAAGAGAGAAATGCACACATATAAAATAAAAAAAAAGAGAAAAAAATTAAATGTAATTATTATTATCAAGAAGTCATTATACATAGGATGTGGAGCCATAAGCATATTTAGGGGGAACTGAGGGGGGTTTCTATTTATTTATCTTGAAATAAATAGAATAGGTTCTTTTTTTGATTGGATGGCCAGTTGACAGGCACCTCCGAATTTTGGAGACATCTGTTGCAAGTTGGCTCTGTAAGTTGGTCCAACTAGAAAAAAACATACGCGGCTATCGTTAGGAATATTGATGCGTTGTCAATGAGGTGCGATGACGCAATATAGATGGACCAGAAAGAGATCTCCAAGAGAGACCCCCAGACGCCAATGTCAAAGGCCGTCCCGGATTGGCCAATTATGCCGCGTGTGATTGGCCAGGCCGGGGACTCTCAGAATCCGAGATCGCCTCCCCTCTCCTCGATGGCGGACCACAAAGGAAACTCTGAGAGCGACCTGCATCTGAGAATCCCATATTGTATAAACATTAACCTGAATCCAAATTAAATAATATTAACCTGGATTTGAGAATCCGATGACCCATATAATCCTGTATATAAATTGTAATTATTTGGAAATAAAGTAGTAGACGTAGTGTGTAATTAAGCTGAACCCATGACTCTGTCTGACTCATTCTGAACAACACATCAATATTATACATTTTTCGAGATTTCCAGGTGGAGGAAAGAAACATAACAAAAACATTGCAAAAAACCTGTCTATTTCTAAGCAATTTTACAATGTTAATGGATAATTCTTAGGTTCTTGGTGGATCCTAAGTTGGATGTAAAAGTTTCCATCATATGGAGTGCTCAGAAGCCAATCAATGTAAGTCATTTTTTTTAAAATTGAAATTTTTTCTGTACGTCATACTCTAATGTTTATACTTTCGGTTGACAAAGTGCCCAAATCATTCCTCCAAGTGTATAATTATGTTATCTTTCAATAAAAAATTGATTCTTCAAATTTACAAACGTTGTTATTTTTTGGTATGTAATTTTAAAAAACCTATTTCATTTTTTCGTTTATTGACTTACACTGATTGGCTTCTGAGCACTCCATATATTGCTTTCACTATTATTCAAATTTTTGCATCAAAAATACGACATAAAGAAACACCAGAAAATAAACATAAGTAACACAATGAACTGTGCTGTAACAAAATAGCAAAAAGAATACAAAAGCAAATATTTATTAATTGTTTTTATTTCTAAAAAAAAAACAAAAAAAACAGTCACTGAAGACTGAAAGTAATAAATAAAAATAATACAGCAATGAAAACATTATATCTCATCAGTTGGAAAAAAGGTCGAAGGCAGCGGGATGTTTTTAATTGATAATTAGGCCAGTAATTACTTTAAATGCCGTAGGTAATTCTTCAAGGCTCTTTCTTTAGTTAAGAAAGTGAGACTCAAGAAATCAGTTACTCTTTCTGTGTGTTGTTGTTGTTTCCTCCTACCATGTGATAATATTTTGTTAAAGCACTGGATGTATCTTCTTGAAACTTTGAATGCATATTTAATGGCAAGAGATAATCTATGCTGTGTGGGTCCTTGTTAATTAGCTACAGAGTTTTCAGAAATTCCCACAAAAATCATGAGAATGAAACAATGATGTGTAACAATAGATGTCAATCCTTTTAGTAATCCTTAATGTAGACATGCTTTAGTCTAATTAAATAATACATAGAATTTAAGAACTAAATAGCAATTAAAGTATTTGTTTTTTGCATGTAAAATTTCGACTGCTTGTAATCAGCAAATATTATAAATCTAAAAGCAAGTATAGAGAGTTTTCATTTGTGTTGTCTTCATGACTTTTTTTTGTTAAATGAAGAAAAATAATAAAAAAAAAAATTAATGAAAGTAGGTTAAGTTATTTCTTTTTAGCAGCCCCTATGTTACAGCTTGCTGCTGTAAAACATAGGTGACTGCTCGTGCATTTATGTCTGCTGGATGTCACACTGGATGTCACACTCTGTAGTGGCCAAACGGTTAGAGATATTAAAATGAAACTTTCACCATTGTGTTCAGCATCAAAAAGTAGGTGACCTTGTCCAAAAAATCAGACCTCTAGGACCACTCCCTGACCCTCCAAGGAATGGTTTGCTAATAATGGGTTGCGACAAACCAAAAAACTTGGTATTGTTTTAATTTCCTTATTATTATACATGTGATTGTTGCAAATGCAAAAGGCGCAATTGATACGTTTTTTTGAGATTGTTCTGATTGTTGTAGAGATCACTTCTGATAAACTTTTGTTTCTAAAATTGTGGGGGTCGCTTTGCTTTTGACATTGTCTAAAAGCATTAATTACCTTGTTTTGGCATTTTTTTATTTTACTGGGTATTATTATACCAGAATTCAATTCCAGTTGCTGACATGAACTCTTATATTTCTTTCTATTCTTGTATCACAGTTTGAAACAACATAATAATCTTATATTAACATTATTATATTAAAAATCATAATATAACATTATTGTACATTTACATTAAAAGAGATTTATCTTACTCGTCATATCCATCCTAATGTGTATCGAACTTCCGTAAAAATTTTCTTCATCTCCCAAAGGATTCAAAATCCTATAAAGACAGAAATCAAGTGTTAAATACATCATTCAAAGTAAATAAAGATTTTTTTTTTTTTATTTGTTATTCTTACCTAATATATTACTTTCATGAAATGGAAACCAGAACATAGAAAAAAGTGAACTGATTTTCTCCAAAATAAGTAATAATCTAAAAATATGAGAAAATTTGTAGAAAATTTCAGTGGAATATGTGTACAGTTTTCAAAATACCTCATTGTGACCTTCTTTGTGCATCTATACAAGTGCTGATTCTGATCAGTATTTGAGATATCCTTCGTAAATTTGTAGTATGTATTGTATACTAGTTCGAGATGTTCTCTCAACGTAGTGATGTAAATGTGAAATACACCTAGAGACCAAGACCAATCTATAGGTGCTTCAGATATGATCAATTTGATTTTCTGACCTTGAAGAGTCACTGTGATAAAAGTTGCTGTTATGTAGAAAGGTAATATCCTGTTGGAACATAGAACTTCCATAATTGTCAAAATGCTACAATTCTGGTTTTAAGAGATTTTCAATGCAAAAATATTTCCTCAGAATATGTCAAAATAAAGAACAAGTTATTATGCTGACAGTATCATAAAACAATTGATCATTCAATTATATAGAACCAGGGGCCACAAACAAGAAATCATTTGCAGTAGCTTCAAGACCATCTACATTGAACATCTGTGAAGTATATCAGGGTCTTCTGACTCTTGTTTCTTTTATCTCTGTTTCAGAATCTATCATCTCTACTATCTTTAATTCTCCAGACACTATTTCATAAGCCCTTCATCGTACAGAAGCTTCATAATGCGAGTAAACCAGAGAGGCAAACAGTTCATTTTGACTCCGGACCTCAACTCTGCTTTTGGCAGTCAATTAAAACGGTGGGAATGACATGGGTTACAGTAAATTTCCAAATCTGAACAGAAATGGTGTTCCTATTTACTTGTAATGCCGACCATTTCACTGAAGCGTCCTTCTAGGTTCTAATGCCTGCTCTTCTAACCTGAATTCCTTCCTGTTTTTATTGTATTCAATTGTAGACACTTTTCATCCAATATGTATAGCAATCGTGTCGAATATTTTGACATCTCAGGCTGATCCATCACCTACCAAAGAAATTTAAGAGCAATTTCAATAACAACATTAAGTGTTGAAAAGGGCTTTTTTTCCTTCAGAAATTAAAAGGAAAAAAAAATATTTATATTAGATGGATTGTCTCAAAATTATAGAATTGCAACTATGGCATTGGATAAAAGCTCTGAGTCTATATCCTGGAATCAAAACTGTTTTTACCTCTAAAGATATAATGGGGTGCAACAATGTTATAATAAAGACAAATTTAATTTAGAAATAAATGAAGATTATATTAAGAAGAAATCTGGTGTCAAAGTGTTTTGGCCATGGATTTCAAAAGAAGCAAGCTGAAATTTCAATTTCAAGCTGAAATTTCAACTAATCAATTCAATATTCTTTCATGATGGAGTTTAATCAAGAATCATAGGATATTTATATCATATTATATAAAATAACAAAATTCTAACAAAAGAGTGTAGGTGTAATAGAGTAGAATTAATATCAACTTATAAATATTTAGGGATAAATGTAGACAATAGATTTTGCTGGAACAAGCAGTATGATTATATAATGGGAAAATTAGGTTCATACTCTTTTCTTTTTTATCACATTAAAAATGCATTTCCATTTAAACAAAAACTAATAATATATAAATCACTCGTGGATTCACTTCTAAACTGGATTAGAGTGGATTAGAGTGTTGGATAAATATAAATAAACAAATAAAAAATATGAATAGAAAAACGATGAAAATATTTAATAACGTTTACAAAAATTTTAAATATAAACCAAAAAAGGAGCAATTAAGAATAAGGAAAAAATATAAGATATTAAAAATAAATGAAAAGTACATATATAAAATATTAATCAAAAACTATTTTGAAGTAAGAAGAGAAATAAATTCTAAAGAAGGAGAATTAAAAACAAGAAATAATTGGAACAAAATCTTCAAAATAGAAAAGATCAGAAATAATTTTGGATGAAGATTAAATAATTATGTAAAATACAAAATTTTTAGACAAATGAATCTAAATCAAAAAGATAATATAACTTTTAAACAGATAAAACAGAATATGATCTCAGATGTGGTGGAGGGAAAAATTAAATATTAATTAATAATTTTAAGGAAATATATTAAAAATCCCAATCCTATAACACAGGTATACAGTATTTTTAAGTATACCTAATGGGATTGATAAACATTAAAAAAAAAAAAAATTGTGTACAGATACCAAATGGACTCTTCCAATATTCAAAAATTGATTTGCCAAACTTACTTTCCTTATCTAAATTACTTTTGTTTTCAAGGTAGAGAATACTTGAGCTTTCTCATTCTTCCTCATATGCAAAGTTTACTTACCTTTGTTGTAAAAGTTCTGTAAAATTCTCTCCAACAAATATGACAGCCCTTGATTTCCCTTCATGAACATTGGAGACTCCTTCTTCCATGGTTTCAACTATTTGCTGCAAGAAAAAGGAATATAATTACTACCCATATTTACACCTTGCAATGCTGTAGGAATGTTAGTAGGTGGAATATTAAGTTGTTGCTAAAATACATATAAACACTTTTTTTATTAAATAATTAAACAAAGATAGTAAACAAATTACATCTTGTAAAATTTTAATATCTTTTTCTGTCTTAAAAAAGTTCATGAGTGGCAGCAAGAAGCACTTCTTCTATGGAACTGAATTGCAATACACATAACAAAGAAACACTCTTTGTACTTAATATTTTGTGCCAAGATAGGATAACTACAACGATAGTTAAGAAATACGATATAGAATATATTATCATGTGTTCAACATCAATAAATCACACATGTACATAGGTTACTGGATTAAGTTACAGTAATTTTCATTATTTTTTTGACATTTATTACACTTCATCCCTTTATTTTTTTAAAAAATATATGTATACTAACTGATTATTATTTTTAATCCTTCCATATTACATCTGTAATATCCTATCTGTGATTAGTTACGGCTAAGCTGTGCCACATTAGGCCGTACAGACTCCTAATGCATCAAGAGGTTTTAGCTTCCACAGATTCTCTGCCAAACTAGTTTATCAACCACTGTGACTGGATTGATATATTGATGCAAAGCCTTCCCGATTGCTCAATTAAACTGCCCTGTGATTGGCTGAATTGGGAGGCCAATCGGCTATGCGTCAAGTCCTCTCATCAAGTGGCGTACTGAACAGAGAGCATTTCCGCTAGCTCTCCCCAAATGACGGACCAGGAGGAATGGTGTGAAGGATGTAGCTTCATTCACAGCTGTGTTGGAGGCGTACGTGACAAATGGCAGGATTTCATCCCAATTAGCATGATGTTTGTCAACGTAAATCGACAGCATATTGGCAATGGAGTGGTTCAGCTTCTCCATTGCTTCATTCGTCTGGGGATGGTAAGGTTATGTGCAGCGATGGAGCATTTTGCAGACGCGAAGTACTTCCCGCATCACTGTGCTGAGGAATTGTGTGCCTTAGACTGAACCACGGCATTAGTCTCTGTCATTTCGACCATACATCAATATTATACATGGCAGAGTAGAATCGATCATATGTCAACAATAGAGTGGTAGGCCTTTTTCTTTATTGCTAGTTAGTTAATTAGTAACTCGAATTGTCAATGTAGAGTTCTACAATGGAAAATAAAATAAAATGTGATTTAAAGTTAAAATGTGATTTATTTATTTTCTTGAAATACAAGTAATAAAAATAGATTTTGAATAGAATCCTAGATATTCTGAGCAATCTAGGCATCTGGTTTCATTTATATAATGCTGACATGTCTAAATCTCCACAATCTTAAATCTCCACATAAATTGGTTTATTTTATTAAAATTCAATTGTCAAAACACTGGAATATTGTATTTAAAATAGAGAATTATGTCTATCCTCATTTTTTTGATGGGGTTCCACTGGAGGAATTACTTAAGCATTGAATTGTCCTTTGTATGGCATGGAATATAACTGGAATGCGTAAAGTAAAACAAAAGATTGGAGTCTTGAAATCATGAAATGCTAAATAATCATGCTGTAATAATAAACAATTTAATTAACACATAAATAAGTTTAAAAGAAAATTTTTAAATTAAAATAAAAGGTATCTGACATTCATGTTGTCAGAATTGGAAAACTAGCAAGCCAGCTGTAATTTTAAAAAAAAAATCCATCTTGTGAAACTGATAACTAGATGAATATAACATATATTATTTGCAGTTAACTGTCAAATTGGACCAAATTTTTTTATTTCCAGGAAATATGTCTTAATCTGATTTGTTACTTAATCTGATGATCAGTAACAAAAAAAAAAAAAAAATCTTAATTAATCAGCACTTTTTTATCTGATTACGTGATAAGTAGTTCTGTAAGCAACGTGCTATTTGACGTAAGCAACTATCTTATCAGTCTAACTTCTTAGAGACTACACACACACACACACAAGACTCAATTTAAATGAAAAAGCCCAACAAAATAAGCTTCTTTTGAAATCGACGCACTTGGATAAACGATTAAAACTTGTTTAATGACTAAAATAATAACTACTGCAGTTTCAAGTACATAAATTGAGTATTCTTTCAAAACTTGAAAAATGCAAGTTTATAAGCTTCTTTTTTCTCAGATTTTTTTTTTATTATTCTAAATAAATGATTCTTGTAAGTCACATAAGATACAATTTTTAGGTCTTGGCAGAGCCGATGAAATGTGGATGTACAGGGATTTCAGTGATTCTCAGTAAACTAACAAGTAGAAACTGGAAGATATACTTGCACTGATCTGCCCTTAAATCCTGAAAAAAAAAATATCAGTTGCAATTGACATAGGTATGGATAAATCACAGAAGAAACTTTCAGTGAAAAGTCAGAGATCTCAGTCAGAGATCGAACCTGATCAACAGTCAAGCTCCTAAATCACATGATCTATGGGGTCCATCATTGCTTCACTTAGGATTCATATTGATGTGCTTAGAACTGATTTACAAGTACCTTAATTCACAGGTAGTTTAGTCTTTTATCGTAACAAGTCCTCATATCAAATTTCGTCAACATTCCATTTTTCAAATGCAAATACTGACATACAATAAAGTATACTGTATATTTGCAAGTATATTGCATACTATCTTTGCTATAACAACATCATTACTTCCAGGAATTTTTTTTATATTGGATTTCAATCAATTTCAAAAGCTAAAAATTGAAGTTTATTTTTTAAACCAAAAAATATAAATAACCACCAATTGTTATAATAATGAACTATCTATCAAAAGTGTGTTAGATTATAACTTGCGTTAATTTTAATTATTATGTAAATGATTATTAATTAATTACGATGTTCTGTATTGTGGGGCTGTTATAAGCCTATGTTTTTCCGTTTTATATTTATTTACAGTCTGACGATGAATCTTCGAAACATGTCACTGTTATTATGTCTTGATTTATAAAATTATGTCTTTTATTTGTGTTTATGGTCTTATAATGATTATATTATTACACACACTATAAATAATAAGAATTGAATATTATTTGTTTAGTTATTTTTTTTTTTACCTGTTTAATGATAGTTTTGCTGAGATTCCCGAAAAACCAACTTCCTCCTATACCTTGGTCATGATTAGCTACACTTACAGGAATATTTCGAGGAATTTGTCCAATTGCTAAACAGAACAGAATAATCTGAATAGAAGGAGTTATAAACTGAAACAGAAGAAACCTAAAATCGAAATAAAATAAAAAAAGTTAGTATCGCAATATATAAAACATTTATTGAACAAAAAGATTAAAAAACAGTAATAGATTGTATAACAAGGTTAATTGGTTCATAGAAACTCTCCTGCTATGGAAAATAAAGCTGATCAAAACATTATAATAGATTATATTTTAATGCGTTACTGAAGATCAATTATTGGCTCCCAGAAATGACAAGAAATTTTTTTCATCATGTACATGTCCATCATTCTTTGTTTTAAAAGTCACTTTTATCATATATGATGAAATGGCTATTTCATGTTCTTTTATTTCCATTTTGTTTTTAATAATATCTCCCACCAGTGATTTGTTCATACCTTCATCCCATGCTGATTTTGCAAATGATGAGTCGTTGTTGTGATGCATTATAATTTCAAGTTTTTGTTGTAGTGTTACCATTATGTTTCTTTAGTCTACTATCTTGTTAGCACTTCCTCTTTCCATTTATTATGGAATGTAAACATAATCTGCAAGACAAAGTAGACACAACCGTGAGCAGTTCTGTAATGAAATGGCAACTGTGTTGCAGTTCTCTCATAATTCTGCAACTCTGTCACAGAACAGTAACTGATAGAAGTTTTTTTTCAAATAGGAAGGGTATTAAAGTATTCCATATTTGGAACATAGCCAACGGTTACAAATGCTTTTGAGTTTTGAATATTCTAAAATCAGAAACTGCATTATAATAAAACATGCACTAAATAAAACATCATTACAGACACTTCTCACTTAACGACCGAGTTCCATTCTATGACTAGATCGTGAAGCAATTTGGTCGATAAGCGAGGAGTTTATTTGGTTTTATTTATTCTGAATAAAGAAAAGGTCTAAAGGAAGCTCCAACTTGATAGCTTTGTTTTAATTTGCATCTCTTACATATTACAGAACATGAAAATACAATCAGCAAAACTTATAAAAATGAAATACCGGTTCCCAAAAAATTATAGTCTATTCATAAAAAAAAGACATTCAGATTAAGATTTTAGTCATCGAATTTTTCAAAGTGTGGTAGTGGTTAGGTTATCAGTGTCATCATCGGAGTTATCAGCAGGGTGATCAGGAGCTGTAGAGATAAGGGAGATGACGACGAGGAAATAGAACTACTTGTAGGGTTAGGGGTCCTGGGTGTAGCTTTCGAGAAGAATCTCATTAGTGTGGTCTGCTTTGTTAAGTTTCTTTTTTTCTTCATAAGTTTCAGGATAACATCGTAAAAGTTCATGTATTTGCAGTTCCACTTCCATGAATCGTTCAACATTCAGATTCCATACCCTCCAGTTCTAATATAGCTACATTCACTTTCGAGAACACGGAGTACTTCTTCCATTCTTTCCTCTTCTTCCTCTTCCAAGTGCTGCTGCGCTTTCAACTCTATTAAATCTTAGTTAGCTCTCCCACAACATATTCTACTAATTCTTCAATGTTTTTCACTTCAATATCTAAATTAAGCACATTACTAAGTTTTTTAATTGTTTTTTGTATGACATTGCGAAGCTCGTTTTTGTCAAACCTTTCGAAATTATTCACGAAACGTTTTAGGCATTTTTATCCCTTATGTCTTGCATATGCTTTTCTATCATTCCCTCTCAAGCTGATTCAATGTTCTTTATGTATTGTAAAATGCATGATTTCCAAAAATTACGACGGGTTACTTCATCACTTTCTGTTTTGTGCTACAACTTTCGAGTAGTGTGTAAATAGTAGTCTTTGAACATAGTTATAGTCCCCTGATACATTGGCTGTAGGATAGCAGTCAGGTTTTCAGGCATGACTACCTTTACATCCAGGTGTAGATCATTAAGATGTTGGGGGTGGCCCGGCATTATCAAGCAGGTGAATAATTTTAAAGGAAATGTTCTTTTCTAGACAATAATGCTTGAATTGAGGGTTGGAAGCAGTTGATGAACCAATCCTCAAATAAAGCTTAAATCATCCATGCCATTTTAGTAAACAGATAACGTGTGCTTTCTAACCTGCTTCAATGCACATAGGTTCTTGGAGTTATAGATGAGCTTTGAACCCAGCGACATTTCCTCCCAACAACGTGACCCTGTCTTTAAAAGTCTTAAAAACGGGCATTGCTTTAGCTTCTTTGTGTATGTAGACCTTTCGGGCATTTTTTCTCCATAAAGTCCAGCTTCAGCCTCATTGATGATCTGTTCCGAGGAGTAGCTGCCTTTCTCGATAATTTCATCAAATTGGTCAACAAATTTTTCCGCTGCTTCTACGACCGCCCTTGCCACCTCACCGCTGATACTCCAAATTATGCAGGTTGAACCCTCCGATGAAACCGTTGAAACCATTCATGGCTTGCTGTAAATGTTTCCATCGATTCTTCGCCTTCAATAATTCTTCACCTTGGCTTGAATTATTAAAAGGTTCATCAGCATTCTTTTTTGTATCTGGTCATCAAAGCAGATCGTGAGTGATTTCCAATTAATGAATGATGCCTTTCTGCTGTCTACTTCAATCCTGCCGAAACTTTCAATGACTCTTTCACTCTATCTTCAAGATCGTCGAACGGTAGAATGTGCTAGCTCTAAGTCACGTGCTACCGCTTTAACTTTTTAACCAGCTTCATAATTGTTCATGATCTTTATTTTTATCTCAAGATCGATAGTCTTCCTTATCGATAGTTCAAGCGATGGCACATTGACTTGGCTCTTCCTCCAGATGAAGTCACGCTTTTCCTTTTCGTCGACATCTTGTAATATGGGATGCACAATAAAGTATAAATTTATAAACGAAATATGTAGTCTTGGAGATTACGAACGCTTTGTGTAGTGAATACTGACCGAATGCGGGTACGAGACTAAGGTGTGTTTCACAGCAACGAAAATGTGAACAAAACATGAGCAATAACGAAAACCTGAAATCCCTCTGCCACTTCATAAAAAAAATCCAAAATGCAGCTTCACAATCGGAAACGGGATGATACTTACTGTCGATGGGCATGAAGACTTCAATAAACATTTCAAAATCCTGCTAGTAAGAACCAGTAGAGGGATTTAAGGTTTTTGATACTGTTCATTGGTCGGACATGTTTCGTTCGCATTTTCGTTGCTGTGAAACATGTCTAAGACGACTGAGAAGATGATTCCCTGCGCTGGAGAGCTGGTCGTAAGTCCGAGCGGTCGTTAAACAGGCAGGTCGTTAAGTGAGGAGTGTTTGTATTTAATTTATTACTGTATTACATATTATAAATAAACTATTCAACTCATCACACTAGTATTTAAAAAGATTTATTTAAATACTGAAAGCAAATTTTCGGGAAGTGTTCATCTTTCCTTTTTCAAGCCAGAAAAATAAAAAGATTAGAATCTAACAAACAAAAACGGGTTGAAGAACATAACAAATGCTACTATTTGAAGGACACCTTTTGCAAAAGAGTTAAATACGGAAAGACTTGTTATAATGTTATTCTGCTGTATACTGCAAAAACTTTATTAATAAAATTACAGCTGTTTAATAATAGATGTAACTAACTGATGTCCTTAAATTAAGGGATCTTGCAACTTAATTGTTCTGGTTGTCCGGTCAGGACCAAACTATTGGGAAGACCTTCTGCACCCCCATACCATCTTCCAATATCATCCTCATACAAAAAGTGAAGGGAGCAACACTGCCTCTAACAGAAGAAATAAAAAAGTCTGAAACGTCATAGAAGCATCTGGAGTACTATCCAGGTGTTTGTGGAAGGCATAAAGAGCGTTCAGTAGGCTGTATGGTCCCCCTGCACAGCTGTGCAAGGAATGCAACATGCTGGCAACTGCACACCAGAGTATCAAGCAAACTTAGATTTCTTGCATCCCATTCTTCAACCAATGCTGTCCTCAGCTCGGGTAGTGTTTGTGGTGGAATGCATCCAGCAATACGTCTACCTAGAGCATCCCATGCATGTTCGATTGGATTCAGGTCCAGGGAACGTGCAGGCCACTCCAAACGATGGATGTCCTAATGTTGCGATACTAGTCCACCAGACAGCCCGATGCGAAGGGGCTTTGTCAACCATGAATAGAAACTCTGAACCAGCAGCACCCCTGAAAAGTCGCACCTGTTGGTGAAGGACATTGTCCCGGTACAACTGGGCAGTTATGGGTCCTCTGTCGAAGATGTGCAGTGATGTACGAGAGCCCAGAATAATGCTGGATACATCTCCACAAGCAAGAGTTGCCGCTGGTTGACACATTCAGGGCACGAGACATTTCAACTTGTGACTGGCCTGCCTCAAGATGACCTATCACTCTGCCTTTCGTTTGCAGGTCCAAATGGACACGATGGATCATGGCTAACAATTGACATACAGTACTGTATAATCAGTGACCAAAACTGTCACACAATTCGTTCTGTTTCCAGATTCAGCACTGCCACTACTTACCTGGCATTTTTGAACTTTATTTATTGAGACAGAACTGGTTCTATCATTTTTATTTAGTTGTGTGGGGATGGTATTGGGAAGACCTTCTGCACCCGCCTATCATGTTTGGTCCCGACCAGACAACCAGAACTATTAAGTTGCAAGATCCCTTAATTTAAGGGCATCAGTGCATAATATTAATTGAAACACTATCTTATCTTTTTGTTTCAATAAAACTTTATTTTCCTTATTTAAAACACTCAGTTAGGCAGCATTTTTAACTTCAACTACCACAATCTTTGTGGTAGTTATATCTTTACCAATTGTTTGGTAAACGTATATTTCCTCATTCTTCGTATGAGAATTACTAGGGTAGTAGCATTTTAAAAAAAATAAAAATATTATCAGTATTAAGTATTAATCAAGCCAATGTTTTAATTG
>JAFIDM010000002.1:23914061-23928053 GCA_023159025.1 Thereuonema tuberculata
TGATATTTAAAACGGATTTCGAAAGGTCTACGTATTCGTCCCCCAACCCCGAAATGACAAATTCAATCGGACCTGTTTCGGAAAGAGAAGCTATGGGATGATATTCGATATCTGTATTACCTTCAATAGCGACTTGTGTCGGAGGTAGTTCAAAAAGATCGAGTTCGGATTTAAAACATTCGCACGAATTGGAATGAGGTAAGCGAGTGTCGGTCATGATGACTACGAATCGAAAATATCACGACTGCGTTTCTTTGGTTTTTTGGATCGTTTACGTTGTTTGACCGGTCGGACGGACTGTCTCTCTAAAAATGAAGGTGACGAAAAGGGAAATCGTCTTTTTGCTAAAAGTCCGCTTCCTGCTTGACCGGAAATTGCATTACGAAACGCTTCCCCCATACGTGATTTTGCTGATTCTTTAAAATCTTTACCCAATTGTACATCTTCCAAAATCTTACTACCACTCGCTAAAGCCTGCCTACCTGCCGTAAAAGCTACCTTTTTCAAAATTGGTTTAGCCCATCGAAATAACGAACGGAAGATATTTCCTAATCCACTACCCCTTTGAAATCGTGAACCCACAAAAATGGGGAAGTCTCTACTTCCTCCACCGCCCGCTTGATTTTGATAATACTGAAGACAAAGAGAAGGATCTGCACGATACTTCATTATCGAATTGTACGAAAGTGCAAGGTCAAGGTGACACGTCCCTGTTTAAAGGGTATGGAAGTTCCAATATCGTTTCTTAAGAAAACAGAAATGGTGTCAAAGGAAGACCGAGAAACAGGTCTGTAATATAAAGTATTAAACGATTTACTAATCAAATCACCGTGTTTACCATCGACTTGAATCAATCGAAGCAAAGGAGCAAATGTGTCTCCGACAGGTGACGCCTCGATAATATCGCAGTAGACGAAGATCGAGTAAAACCCGAACCTGAAGTCGATCGACGAGGGCGCCTCACATGGTCCCGGATTGAAATCAACAAGGTTTTCGAATCCTAAGAGAGCCGATAAATTTTCAGTTAAATGTAAACTATAAGGTTCTAAAACAGTAATTTTCATACGTTGAGTCAGGGGAGAGAAATCAAAGACAACACAACGTTCATCTCGAACAGTCTCTTTGTAACCATATCGAATTTCGATATTAAGGTTAATGTAGGTTGTTAATAATAGTGGATCCGAATAATAACCAGCAGGAATATTAAACTCTTCTATTGGCTCTTTGTCTTCACTATCGATACAAACATAAAATGTAAAGGATCGCCCTACTTCACTTTTTTGAAGTGTGGCTTGATCTGAGGCAATCACTGATTCAGTGATTCGAACAAAAGATTCGTTATTAATTTCCTTTTCTGGAAACTGAGATGCTGTGAAACCTAACTGAATGGATACTTCTCTGGGAAACCAAAGTTCGAAATGAGAATTCACTGAAATGGATGTCCGCCAAGCAGTAGGCGCTTGTTGTGTTTGAAATGTGTTTTTCAATTGTTCAAGACGCGTCGGAGATGTTTCGTCTTTTGTTAAAAGCGTTTGTAATTCTCTCATCAAAGGACGGAGATTTGAAAAGGATTTTGTAAAGGTAAATTCTTTTTTTAAAACTGTCTTGTTGTTTTTTTTAATGAAAAATTTCCCACCTGTTGCTGGCGTTAAATTGTACCACGAGTGTGGATAATGTAATTCCGTTAAACAGACTTCGTACGGTTCCTTTAATTCTATTCTTTTTGGTAATTTCGTCGTAAAACTAGTGAGGGTGTTCTCGGGAAAATATTCCATACTGGAATTGGAGGGTAACGTTAAATAAAAGTTATCGGACATCGCTAACTGGAACCCAACTGTCAAAATCTTTTGAATAACCTTGCCACCTGATCAAATATTGTTTTTTCGAACCTTGTCCTTTCTCTCGAAGAATTTTTTCAACGGGATAATAACTTGTTTCGTCTTTATGAACTACTTGTAATTCAAAAGCATAAAACGTACCGAGAACAGGTTCGTTTTTGTAATCTACTAAACGATAAACGGGTGGAACACGATTCACTTTTTCAACAATTCGAAAGATTTCCAAAGTCCAACCACCTTCGTATCCTTTCTTAAAGGGTCGTCTCGATTCCGAAATACGTACGTGTTCGCCAACTTTTAGCGTTTGTTTGACACGAGAACGGATCGGTGTACTTTTTTTATACAATCGTTGCCACACTTCCGTTTGATTCCACGGAGTTACTTCCGCGGGTGTACGTCCGATGGAACGATGATAAGTGTGATTGTACGAATCTACAACGTCTGGCAGTACGTCAATGTAACGATACGATTTATTGTAAAAAAACCAACGATGCAAACGTTCTTTTAAAGTTCGGTTGAATCTTTCTACCACAGCACATTTCGTTTCGTTATTGGTTGTAAAATAATGAATGTTTTGTTGTTTCAAGAACGCTTGAAACGTTTCGTTTTGATATTCTTTCCCACGATCGGTTTGTAAAACTTCGGGAGGATTGGTTTTTAGTAAAAGTTCACGAAAGGCTCGAGTTACTTCGGTTCCTGTTTTTCTTTGAATGGGAAGAACATAACTTTTTTTGGAAAACACATCGATAATGGTAATTAAATAACGAATTCTGTCGTTATATTTTGCTAATTTTGTCATGTCGACTAAATCACTTTGCCATTGCGAGTTGATACCTGCTACAACCGTTTGGTTTCTAGGAAAGTGATGACGAACAGGTAGGTATAACGAATAAGTATCGTTCTTTTGAACCCACTCGAGAACTTGTTGCTTTGTAATGAGCGAATTCAACTGTTTGGCTCTTTGATAGAGTCTCTGGATTCCTCCCAAGGAACCAGGATCTTTTGGATTGTAATAAATCGAATGTAATAAACTGTTCATTTTTTGCGACACAATTGTTTATAACTAAGCCATCGACCCGACCCCGTCTGTGGTTGAACGTTCTCTAAAAACTTTTGGAATTGCTCCCATCCTTTTGGTACTTTTTTTTTACGTGTTCTCGCAGTGTTATCGAATTGAATTAAATGAACAATGTTACTGTCGGGTATAACTGTTCCTTCAAGTCGAACTTCACCGGAATTATTATTCCAAGTAATGCCAGGTATTTTAGTCAGTTTACGCATCTCCGTCGAAATCGTTCTGCTATGTTTTACATCGGCAAATTTTTGAAGTAATGTCTTTTTTGACGCGTTTTTTTTTTTTCGCGGGCGACCCGGGTCGCCATCCGCCGAAGGCGGCGCGCGCGCGTCGGGACCGGGGTCCCGAAAAAATTTCGCCTCCGGCGAACGCGGTTTTTCCGCCTCCGGCGGCGCGGGGGGCCCGGGCGCGGACGCGGTGGACGATCGATATTGATTTTTAAAGGTTTGAAATTTAACTTGAAACTGATTTAGAAATTTCGTTTTTACATCGTCGGGAATGAGAGAATCCTTTACAATTTTATCAAACTCTGTTTCCATGTGACTCAATTTTTCGAGATAGGGATGTTGTGTATCGTAACGGGAATACAGTAACGAGGGAGGCTGCGAAGAAGAAGAAGCTAACTGTTCGGGTGAAAAAACCAACAATTTCTTGGTATGCTCCATGCTATCGATTAATCAAGGAACCGATTAAAGTTGCTATTCCCGGAATTAATAAGGACAATAACCCCGCACCACGTTGAACCAAAGCCTTTTTGCGTTTCTCAATAGAAGCCGAAGACGTGCCAATGTAACGCAATACTTTTTTATGCTTATGCAGTTTTTGTTTGACACAAGACTTTAACGGAACATTTCCGTGTAAAATGTTACCAATGCATTCGGAGAGACATCGAATGAAATCGTTCGAACTGTGTTCTACTAAATGCTGAATTTGTATTTTCGAAAGGAAAGGAATCGCCTGCAAAATTTTACCGTATTTTTGTAAACGGGAGCTGCGGCGATGTGATGCTTTCTTACTCGTAGCTCGAGCCATAATGACAAAACAAGTTAGGTGTTTCGAATAATTATCACTATTTCTTTTTGGGACTGTAAATAATCATGGGAGATTCGTCAGGAAAAATATTCGTTCGTATTCTATATTGATCAGGTGTCGAAGGTTTTAAATCGATTAATAAATAACTATAAGGTTTGGACTTTGTTGCATCTTCGTAAGATTCCATGAAAAATTTAAAATTACTCGGATAGAGCTGACGTGCTAAACACGATATTTGATTGGCGTCACGTAGGGAACGAAACACCACAATGTAACCCGCATTTAAACTAGCCGTCCTGTGTGCGGCCGATTTATGAAACAAGTTTTGGACTAGATAAAGTACAGACATATTACAGTGATGACTGTACTTGGTGAAGATCTTTTCAACTGATTTATCAGCTTCACCCATTAAATCGTCTATAATTAATACCCTAGCAATGGCGGAATCCATTTCAGCTAAATTTGGAACCCCCTCGTGAAATTGAATCGATGGGAATTGACTAAACCAATTTTGATAAACACCATAGCACCAAATGATTTCGCGCGGAGCTTGATCAAACATTATGTGACAGTTTCGAAGTAATTTTTGCGCGAAACATGATTTTCCAATCCCGGAAGGGCCCGAAATCATCATTGTGAAGGGGTGTTGAAATTTAAAAATTTTGGAATCGACCGAAGACGAGGACGACATGATGTTTTCTCCACCAAAGCCGAAAGTGCAATGATCAATAGCCGTGCGGAAACGTTAGATATTGATCCTTGGTGATCTGCCGCTTGTCGAAGACGGCCCTGTACTGTTTAATTTCTTGCCGCGACAGAATTTGGCGGTCTTTTGTCCTAACAATTTTGTGTTTGGTGAGGATGGGAGCGACTGTACGTTCACAAGCGTCCCCCTCGACCAATTCGCGAACCATTTTTTGCAGTAAATCAAATGTGATGGTTTTTTGAGCTTCGAAGCTGAGAGAAAAACCGCGGACTTTTAAAACGACATGAATGGGTTTCCCAGCTTCGCGCGATCGGATTAGGTAACCATAATTTTTGGCCCCTAACGTACAAAATGAATGAATATAATATTCTAATCCGTGGTCCCTCGCAATTTCATCCGTCATTTGACCGAGATAGGAACCGATTGGCACCTGATACTCGGTCGGACGGTTGAGATTACGAATGTAAAATACACTGTCTGTATCCATGTACAGAACACGTGAGCCTAATTTCTCTAAATAATCGTATAAATGTAACCGCGCTTGAGCAGTAACAAAGGCCGCCAATACAACATTCGTATGATCCCCAGTGATTTCAACATCATCAATGTGAGACCACTGAACTTGCACTAACGACTCGTTGAAAAAACGTATGTCGTGCACCGTCTTGGTCGGGTCTAAAAAGAAATCAAAATATTTTTCGGGAGTGTTGACGTACTCTGTCATGGTCTTTTTGGATCTTTCAGCTAATTTGCCGTAAAAGGAATTTAAAAACAATTTGGCCAAATAACGTAGAGCTTCATTCTTGGCAATGTCCGATTTTTCGAGACGGATACCCTCGTGAAGTTCATACTCGCAAATATATCAATCGCGGTCTTCTTCGGTTTGGCATTCGGCAGGAAAACCATCATTGGTCTGTTTTAATTTTAAAAATGCGTCTACGTAGCCTGAAAACAGGCCTCCCTCTTTGGTTGTTTTATCGTAGCGCGTTGTCTCTTTGAAATGCCAAACCTGAAAAATCTTTTGAATGGTATAGCCGCAATCGAGTGCTTTCTGGAGTTCAAGAGACACCCAAGTACCCGTCAAAGCTCGTTCTTCCTCGGTGTGAGTGCATGGTGGAAGGTAGCAGGAATTTAACTCCACACAAGAACGACACAGAGGGAAAAAGAGCTTTTTGTTGTAGCGAAATGGGAGTACGGGATGAAACAATTGGCGCGGTGGTAGAACCCTGCATTGTATG
The DNA here is from genome assembly GCA_023159025.1 of Thereuonema tuberculata. Taxonomy (NCBI): domain Eukaryota; kingdom Metazoa; phylum Arthropoda; class Chilopoda; order Scutigeromorpha; family Scutigeridae; genus Thereuonema; species Thereuonema tuberculata. Next base: position 23,919,951 of record JAFIDM010000002.1, read on the forward strand.
AGTCCACAATAGGAGGAAATATCATTTGTATCGAGATTCCAAAGAATCTCAGGCAAATTGAGGGGATACAAACCATACTTCAAAACGTATGGATACAAACTTACAATGTCTGTGTATTTTATTTCTTCCTCGGAGGTACAATCGTGATAGAGAGTGATTCCCTCCACACGACCACCATAATACCCATGTTGTGGCTCTAACGGTTTTAAAATTTCTAATTGATCAACAAATTCTTTCATGGCAGGGTTATTTAGCAAGTCCCGTTTAAATTCACATTCCCATTTGGTTACCACCGAAAAACCTTTCATGCCAAGAACTTGTGCCTTTTGTAACGTTTGATGATAACGTTCCCCTAGTGTAACATTAGAATTGTGAAATTTTTGATTGGGATTGGAAAAACAATTTGGATGACCGTGGTAGTAACAGCCATTAAATTCGAAAACAGTTCTGTTTTCAGCGTCGAGACCGTCAACATAATATTTATCAATTTTGCGTTCCCCCGTATTTAACGCGTGATCAATAGCTACTCCGCGCTGATGTGATTCCCATGCTAGCCATTTCAACGCGCCATCACTATAGGGTTTCGCCGCATGAAAGCCCTCATGGGGGATAAGAGCAATCGTATTTAACTTTAAGAATTTTTGACGAAACACTTTGACACAAGCTGAAGCTAAAGTGATGGCGTTTTGAAACGGACAACATCCATCGGAAACTTGTAAAAAGCAGTTGCGAAATTTAAAAGATGCCTCAGCTAATAATTCGACATCACTAATACAATAAGCCACCAATTCTTTTTGGAAATCAAATAATGTACCTAACTCAATTTGCTTTTGATGCCATTGTAAAAAGTTATCCCTAGCCTTGGGGATCATTGAATCAGGATCATAATCACTAACATCAGGCATTTCACCGTGATAATTAAAATTTTTGCTCTTGTTTAGCAGATGGGGAAAATATCCTTTTCGAAATTTCGAGGAATCGATTCCAAATGCCTTATTCAAACGACAAAGTGCCATTGGCATAAAACACATGGAATCAATTATGCGTATTTTCTCCCATCCGAGAAACAAGAGACGATTTCCATTGAAAATGGTTTTAAATTTTTGATTATTTTGAATTAAATACTGTAAAATGAAATGGGAATCAAAATTTGAACCGTTATGGCTTAAAACTGTCACTGATCTCGACCCGTAGACACTGAATAACCATTTACAAAAAGCATAATGCGCGTTTTCTTGATTGAAAATTTGCAAACGGGAATGCTGTTGATTTACATCGCCACAATGGACACAAGACTTGGGATTGTCGGTATAACAATGATCACAAACGCTTTTTGCTACCGCCAAATTCGGAATCAGCTCCACAATGGGAACGCCATTTGCATCATAATCTTTTATTTTTTCACAAGTTGTTTCTAAATCAAAGAAGATGAAACAACTTGTCTTTTCATTTTTAAGTTTCAGCGGTTGCAAAAAGCATTTGTGATCAACTCCGACTTTTGTCTTACAATTAAAACAATGACGAGTCCCACATTGATGCTTTGATTTCGCATGAGTTTCTTTTATTGCATCAACATCAATCCCGCAATGACTGCATTTCCTCAACTGCCTGCAAACCGTTAAAGAATTTGAATTTTGAATTTTTTTGTTCACTTTATGTTGTGCCAAACAGGTTTCCGAATAAAAGAAACGGTTGCAATCTTTGCAAGAAATCCACTTTACTTTTTTACAATTACCACCATTGTTAAAACACGAGGAACATCGATTTTCACAATGATGGTCTCCCGCTTTTTTGTACCCGCGCCAACAATGAAAGCAAAAATAACTCTGATTGTAAAAAGCTTTAATTGACTTAATTACATCAAAATGATTTCCATGATGGTATAAAATTAATTTATTTTCTTTTTCGTTTCCGATGAATATGGGTTTATCGCCACTATCATGAGAAATCACAATTATTTGATAATTTGAAAGATGAGCTTGGAATTTCTTTACGTCCTCGAGACCATAATTTAGTTGATCTAGAGGCACTCCGGCATTTATATGCAAATCTCGAGCTAAATCATATTGTATACCTCGTCCCCGTCGAATTGAATCCCATTGTTTTGGTTTAGGATTAGTGACGCTCGCGATACATGTCACCAGACTTCTGGCTAGACAGAGAGTATCGTCATTTTGAATCCTAATGAAACATCTTTTTTGTTTAAGTTTAGTTTCCAAATCAATATCATGAGAATTAAAACCTGATCCGCGCGGAGGATTAACAACTACTATTTGAACTCCGATTTCATCTTCAAATTTCAAAAACCTACCTGATTGTGCTAGTTTTTCTAACACACTAATTATCTGATCTAAATCAAATTGATGCAGTGGATTGAAAGGAATGTAAGCAGGTCTTTCGAATGAACTGGAATGTATGGTTAAACCAATGAAAGAGTTTGGTGTACATTCGCGAGTTGCAATCGCGATAACGCGTTCAAATAATACTTTCACTAATTCTTCTAAACAAATCCCATTCTCACACTGTAATAAAATCTCTAAGTCATCGATTGATGGATCAAATAGTCGAAAAATAAATTGTCGCCCATACGTTTGATAGTTAGGTACCCTATAAGAATCGTTAATTTGAATTAATTTCACCAACCTCTCAAGAATTTCTTCTTTCTTAGTGCTAACATCAAAGTCCGAAGTTTCGTCTTCGCTACTGCTGCTATAATCAACTATCTTCATACGTTTTGGAAAACTCATGTTGTATTCTGTCAAAGAATCAACAAACTAAGTCACAATATTTTAAAAAAGAAATTCTGTTTTCAATTCGAAATAAAATAAGAAATGTCTTACCTTTTTTTCTTTCTCTCGGAAAACCAGCAGAAAAAAATGTTTGTGTGTCTCTGAGGATAGACCAGGCCTCAAATAGATGGCAAGTCACTGAAATCTCAGCTATTTATACAAGACCAAAAAAGGTCACCCCTTCCCCACTTCAGTTAAAAATAACACCCTATTGTCTTTTCCTCCTCTTGCTGCAAGAGTTGCTTAATTGAAATAACTTTCTAAGGGGTTTCATCATAGCCCTGAGGTACACTTAATGGAAGAGCGAGGGTGTTTTTGTCAATTTCCCCTCTTGCCTCAGGACATGGTTAATTGAAAACGCTGAAAATATCTTTTTTAATGAGATGCTTAATTGATCTTGAAGGTAATTTCTGCCATTCCCTTCTCATCAATCACTTTAATTATTGAACATTTGACAGAAACACTTATTTTTACAACTTCCCATAAATCACATTAGTCTCCCCTCTTGTCATGACTCTAGCCTTAAACTCATCACAAAGGGAACATTATTTTATCCAATAAGATTCGAGAACATTGCCTAATAGAATTCAGAAAAGTGGTTTAACCAATAAACAAATATTAATCACGTGATCTTTATCCAATTGCATTCTTGCACATGTTTATCCAATAAGAATCGACATACTCGAATTTGTTTGTATATAAATCCAATGTTAGTGGTATTCTGATATCATTTCATTCAGAAAAAACGTTCAACAGATTGCAAGATTAACATTATGAAACAACTAACAACAATTAGTAAATTATAGAATTAAAAAATATCCACCTTAAAGACACTTAATCCTTTATTTCTTAACAGTGGCCTTAGGAAGAATTAAAAATGATACCATTCAATTCTCTACAAAAAGAAATCACAAATTAGAGATATCACTCTCTAATTTAACCCATTGGATACAACTAAAACGCAAATTAATTATTAATAATTATATAAATTAATATTCAGCACCTTTAACTCTTTGGCTACGAAAAAAACCTCAGTCACTTGACCTTTATGTTAAAGATATTCATTGGGTATCAAAATAACCCTTTGATCACGAATAAGAATTATATTAAATCATTAAAAATGTCACCATTCAATTCCCTATCAAAAATCACAAAGTATGATATGTCACATGATCTATTAACCCTTTGGGCACAAATTAACTCTTTGATTAATATGCAAATTAATTATTAATAATTGCATTCATTAAAATTCTTCACCCTTTGGCTACGTGAAAAAACCCTCAGTCACCTGACCTTTATGTTAAAAAATATGTTAATGTTTACCTGAATCGCCCGAATATGCAAATTTTTTGGATTATGCAAATGATATGCAAATTGGACTGTATCGCCGGATTTTGCGGGCCTCAAGTGCCGGGATAACTACTTACTGTATTTCAGTGTTTTTTTTTCCCCAAAAATTCCCACTGCGCCTAAGTCGTCACTCCGCTTAAGTCATCAAAAATGTTTGGTCCCTTGAGTGACGACTTAACGAGGTTTTACTGTAATAAATACAAGTGTGGTTGTAGAGGAAAACAAATGAAACATCCAAAATACATGTAATTATTTTAGGACAGTAAGTTATTTACTTGTTAGTATAATAACTTATTCACTAAATTAATTACACTGTCTTTTATTCATTCATGGTTTTTTATTCATTAATTAAACGGTTTTTCATTTTTTCTATAATTACAATTTTCCCCATACCCGACTGGAGCTTTTAAAAATGCACACTTCTGCAACGAATCAATGCTAATAAAAATATTGATAAAACATAAAATGCCGCTAATTTTGATGAAAAAGAATATAAATTCAATTGAAAAAAGTTGCACAGAAATAAAGGTAAATTGTAGGCTCCAATAATTATATCAAGAATTACGGATTTATTTTTTTTTCATCATTTTAAGCAAAGTTTGAAAGCTTTGCATTTGGAAGAATCATTATCCAGTTATTCAAATATAACTGCAACGAAACGATATATTTTTTAGATATGAAATTCTGGACAATAATGACTCAACAATTACTCAATAATATCCAAAGGTAAGGATTATTCTTTCTTTTTTTTTTGGAATAATTTTTTGCACTGTCTAAAAGTTATTGACTATACAATAGACTGAAAAATTTATAAATACTTGATCTTTTGTTCCTAGTAATTCCTTCCTTCTGAATAAGTGAATGAAAAGGTTATTTTATACTATTCAGTCTTCTCACAAGCTCAAATTTTTTACTTCTGAACAGTTAATAAACTCATGTTACTGAACAAGTACCGTAAGAAATATACTATAAGCTCAGTGGCCATCTGAAGTTTAGCCTATTAATGGCGAATGGATTGGAGTTATTCCGGGGCCGGACTTAAACACCCAGGCACTTGATATTTGCGCCCCCCCACCCTCCAATCCCGACAATCTACAACCAAAAAAAAAAAAAGAACAATCCTATTTTAACAACCAAAAAAAAAAAAATCCAATATGGCGGGGCCCTTCGGCTGGCTGGGGCCCCTAGGCTCGGGCCTTCTAGGCCTAGGTGGAAATCCGAGCCTGAGTTATTCTCTATTATCGCCACTATAGGTAATTTTGCTTCGCCAACAAAGAGATTCCATTATTTGATTATTTTTTTATGAATTGATCCTGTCGGGTGTCCGTCTGGCGGCGATTTTTTTTAAACTAACTCAAAACAAAATAATCATGTTCGAAATTTTCATTAGGAATTTAACCAATACAAAAAGCCACATTATTATTAACAATTTGTAACTTTGAATTATTCACACAATAAGTTAAGTGTCCCACTACAGGCCTATAAGGAGTTGCGGGAGATAAGACTCCCGGCGTTCCATGACCAACGGGAATAGGTTGAGGTCGGATGGTCAACCATACGCCAGCCCGTCTTTAACGCACGGGAAATAAATTCGGTACAAATTCTACAAAGGGCTGGGTAGATCCTAGGACCCGTTTGGTGGAGAAAGGCCGAGGTCGGGAATCGAACCTGCCACGTACAATCCGCAGTCAAGCGCCCTTATCACTCGACTAACTGACCCATTTTATTCAAAATGCCTTTACTAAATATCAGTTTAAGTTTTGTTTCCTCGTTAAATTTTCCAGAAGTGGAAAAAGTTTTCCTGTCCTCCCTGCTGTCCCAGTGACTGCCAGGTGAGTCCAGGATGTGGCCGCTGGTGTGTATTGTTTTGGCTTTGTCCGCCCTGATGGTCTTGGCTTAAAACTCGGTCTCTGTTGCCTAGGCATGGTCGGCGTGTGGTGATGCGCAGATCGGCCTAGCACTTGTTTTCCGACTTGGCAGTGTCCACGCAGGCAATGCGTGGCCTGGCCTTGTCCGGCTGTTTTTCTCCTAGACAGGGTCCCCGTTGTTGGGACGCGGATCGGTCTAGCGTTCTTCATGTTCATCCTGCGTTCGGAGCACTTGGTCCTGGCCTGACAGAGTCCACGCCTGGTGAGGCGTGGATGGGTTCTGCCTCCCATGTTCCGCCCTGCTGTCCCTGTGACTGCCAGGTGGGTCCGGCTGTGGCCGCTAGAGTGTTTTTGTGTTGCCTTAAACCCACGAGGCGAACTAAAAAGAAAAGTTTTTACTGTCATTAATTTTCTTTTTTTTTTTAACTTGGCTGTGTTGCATGAAATTATTTTATTTTTAGTTATCTGTCATTAATGAAGCAATCACACCAGCTTTAGTTTCCAGGAGTAACAGCGACATCTACTGCTAAAATTCTTAACTATATCGTAAATTCAACTTTAACTGTGGAATGATTATTTATCAAAAATCGAGTAGCAAATAAAAAATATCGCACATTTAAAAAATAAAAAACAAAAAACATATTACTACAATCCATGACGTTTTGATCTGCAGAAAACAGCAAGATCATCTTCAGCTAAAAAACTGCCAAGCAAAAACATCTTTTTCGTCCTTATTAGGATTTATCAGCCAGATTTAGCCTCGATGATCAAGCTCAGAGCGCGTGAATACCTATGGTTCCTTCTCCCGCTCTCGGAAGTGGGACACGACAGAAAGCAAACAACAATAGGAAAATCGCTGTAACAAGTACAGAAAAATTACTTTGGCCCGCTGAGCGCTGCATGAAAGCAAACAAATTTATGAATTTGTGCATTCCCTTGTTTTTTCCGTTTTCATATTACATTTAATTCACGTTAAACCTTCTTACTTATAAAAACATCTTTGTTTGCCAGTTTTTCAGCTTAAGATGATCTTCCGCAAATCAAATCTGTCCCAGATTGCTGTCGATGATAGCTCAATGCGTGAAAGCAATCAAATTTGTGCATTCTCTATTTTTTATCCGTTTTCATATTTTTTAATTGTTACTCGATTCTTAATTATCCTTTTATATTATTTCTCAAAGGTGTTTTTGTGTAGGTACGGCATATTTCCCTTAATATTCCATCAAAATCAATGATTGAGACATCATTTTGAAGATTATGTTCCCCGCTAATGACGAAAAATAAACAAATTGTTTAAAATTAATGTTTTCGTTAAAAAACTTTATTTTAAAAACCTTTTTATAAAAATGTAGACACGCTTTAACAGAAGCGACTTATCTTTCGAGAGCGAAACAACATTTCAAATAATGCTATAGCGTCGTAAACTTCAAAAATATCCTGTTTTGAATAAAAATACACTTTAAAAAGATATTTCATCGTTTATTTAATAAGAACATATAAAAAAAAACAAAGATTTATATTTTAATAAAAAAATAAAGATTTATTAAAGATTTATTACAATAAAAAACATACAAATTTGTCAACTTCTCATATTATTTCTCAAAGGTGTTTTTGTTTTTTTATCTCCCTTAATACTTCATCAAAATCAATGATTGAGATGTCCTTTTGAAGATTATGTTAACCGCTAATGACGAAAAATAAACAAATTGTTTAAAATTAATGTTTTTGTTAAAAAACTTTATTTTACAAACCTTTTCATAAAAATGTAGAAGGCGCCATCTATTGACAATCTGTTCATTTATTTATTTCCACATTACCATTCGGTGACTGATCAAGATACCATGCGAATTATTCGCATGGGTCAACCTTTTTATAAAAATGGAGAAGGTGCCATCTATTCACAATGTGTTTAACTAACATGCACGACAGCTGTTGGATTTGTTTATTATTTCTCAAAGGTGGTTTTTTTGTTGCGAATTATTCGCAAGGGGTCAACTAGTATCTTATAAACATAAAGAAAGCATTCTGGTTTTTGTATTTTGTACAGTTACGAATATTTTTTTATGTTATTATTATTATTATTAATATTATTTAAA
>JAFIDM010000002.1:23928153-23941261 GCA_023159025.1 Thereuonema tuberculata
TGAACTGGAAGGCGTTATTTCCAGGAAATTTCGGATTAAATGTTTATTACTTGAAATAGGAAGTATTATAATGTTTTAATAATGGTTACAATGAATCATTCTGTCGTTTTATTCACAAAGGAATCTCAGCTCGTACACATCGGCAGATTCAATACTAAACTTGAGTTTAGCGCTGCCAAATTCATTGGTTCAACTTGACGAAGTATTTGAACCCGTGGTGTTTTCGACAACGTTGTTGATGCAATAGGTGTAAGACGGATCTTGGTTTTTTTTTTTCTTCATTTTGATCGAGGTTCAGCAACTGAACATGAATGACCGCTTATCCAATTACTGTGATATTTTGCACAAAGGTCTAAAGCGATAGTAATTTTTTTTTCAAGGTAAAAACATTAAAACTTGATCGTGACTCTTCAAGAATGATCTCCGAAAACTCCAGTATAACATATAATGCTCAAAGGCGAAATCTACGAAAGAACCATGATTTTGAGAGTGCAAATAATGAATGAAGTGTTATGTCATTAATTGTGAATTGCAATGGACTTGTGTTTTTCTTGCGAATGTTAACGGTCACATTGAGAAAGATTTGTATAATGTAGCAAATCGAAACGTCTGTAATTTTGATCATCATTAATTTAAATGCATTAGTATTTGTGTGTCTGGCCTTTTCTGTCTTGGTTAATCCATTTCAACACACGTAAATTATTCAATGGACTTGAATCTCAGTATTAATAGCACTTTTTTATTTCCTCTGAAAATAAATTTTTATTTTATAAATTTTATAAATTTTTATTTCCTCTGAAAATATTCAAAATTAATACAGTGACTACCGGAGATTAATAAAATGATTATTTTTTTTTTTTTTGCTTAGTGCTGCCTGAAAAGATAAGGCCTGTGGTTGACAAACGAGAAAAGCCTCCAAACAAGTTGACCTGTTGCTTATGTTCAATTGCATTCTTTCAAACATTCTTTTCTCTTGTGAGAAAAGTCACATGATATTTCAGTTGTCATTACTTGCATATTCATTTGGTTGAATATCTTCATTAGTTAAATTAACATAAATTAGGATACATAATTAGACGGAAACAATTAGTAATTAGCCTATTAATGTTTTCCTATAGTTATCTATTATTAATTAAGATTACAGTGGGAATAAAAGAGGAAATAAAATTTAAAATTAACTTCCGTTAATTAAATTTTTTTTTGAATCAAAGATTGAATAAAAATACAATAATTATGAAAGAAAATCAAATCAGAATAGTGTAGTGGACTGATTGTTATTATTTTGTTTTCCAACTTATAATTTAAAAATCATTATTTGCATTTCAGTCACAGCTTTGTGGTTAAGGTGACTGCTGCCATGCCAACATCCATAAAGGTTTTTTGTTTTATAGATGTTTGATGAATTCATTTAAAAAATGATACAATATGAAATGAATCATATATATATTTATATGATATGTATTATATTATGAAATGAATAATACATTTGATATTTTTAAACATTTGATAATACTTTGATAATTAATGTCTGAATACTTAATAAATACAAAATTAATACAAGGAAATCTATAGAAATTTACTAGAAAATATCATAGCTGGAAATTACTTTTCTAATAAGAAGACAAAAAAATTTAAAACATACAAAAAATAAAAAAAAACTAATAAAAAAGGATTAAAAATAAGTTTGAAGAACTTGAAGCCTACTTTTTTTTTTTAATATAATTTCTTAACTATTTTTTTATAAAGTTACGAAAACGAAAATGTTTCTACATTTCATAAACACCTGAACGATATAATGTGATTACCATGGGGTGGATTTTGAATATTTTATTATTAATATATTAATTACTTAGCAAAATATTTTAGTTACAGTAGCAAAAAAACTTCACAAGGTATCAGAGTTTTATTGCATTTTTCAAACGCCAGAGGTCTTCTGGTCTCTCACAACTATATCACCTGAGCACAGTGGTGTTGCCAGAGGTTCTGCCGCCCCTCTCAGTACACATCAATACATGGTTCTGGTTCTTTTTCTTAGCCTAATGAATCTGTATACATAACGAATTGTATTTGTATGTTTATTGAGCCTTCATTACCCTCGAGATTTTTATGTTTACTCCTGTTCCTCAACCCCTACAATAGACGAAAAGTGCCCCCTCCGCACCCCTCTCTCTTGCTACGCTTGTGTTTCAGCAGCCATAACGTCTCAAAATAGATGTTATTAGCCTTCTAGCTTTTTTGATAACTAGTATATATTTTGGTATCTAATATGTATTTGGAAAGTTTGAAATTAGTTGGAAATTATAACACTAAGACTTAGTGCAGGGATTACTGGACTACTTGTGACAATTCCACACAAGACATATGAATTACTTCCCTGAATACCCCGATAGAACTAAAATCAACGAAAATAAATAAATCAAAATTTAAAGTCTGAAGAATGCTTTTTTTGCTTTTTCTTAAATTTTCAGTTTACGATGCCTCATTTGCTAATCAGTACTTAGAAAAGAGAGGCTAAATTCAAAAGATTGAAAAGGGCAATTTTTATAACTTATACATTAAATATATAAGAGACAAATTTCCAGATCTAAGCCTTAGATCGGCCATTCGCGTGTAATTTCAAATTTTCTTGTGGTTTTAGGAAACGTAAAAAAAGAACATGAAAGGATTATACAGTATTAGAATTAAATTGAAAACTCACAACGATGTAATAATCCCAGCTCAAAATTGAACCTTCTTGAACAGTCTATTTATAAAATCGATTAAAATAAAGTGGCTCAAATATTTCTATTTCGATATAGTCCTATCTCGCTTAACGACAATGTTATGTTCCTCGAAACATGTCTTGAATCTTATTTTTCACTTAACAAATAGCGTTTTCCATTTATCTCCGCATATTCTAAATATTTTTTTCCTCTCCTCAACCCCAGGCTGGCATGAAACAATTTTTCTGTCATATATCCTGGAGTGGATACTGAGGTGGTTTTCCGTTTGCCTTCCCCAGGAAACCATTATGTAATGAATGCAGATCTGAAGAGAAAGAGGAGAAAAGAATCGAACACAGGAAAGGAAGTAAATATCCATGCCGGTACCAGGATTCGAACCCAGGTTCAGACACATCAGGCCGCCGTCTTGACAAAATGACATTCTAGACATGCACTTAGAAAATTGATGTTTACTATTGTGGTGAAAGTTTGTGGCCACTGGTTCGGTGAAATTAGACTGAAATCGACTATAGTAAGATCTGACAAGAACTCTATTCACATGATGCTGGGGTTAAAGGGCTACGTACAAGGGCTGTGATTGGTTGCCGTGCTCTACAAATTGATTGGTGATTTAAATACACGTGGGATTTAACTGATGTTTAACTTCTTTTGAAATAATAACGAATCAGGGAAAAGAAGAATAATCAACGGAAAATTTGAATAACATAAAGGAATTAAACAGTAAAATTAGAATACACAATCGATAATAAAATAAATGGTGGTCAAGATTATTACAATTATAAAAGTAAGATAATAATGAACATACAATGAATAAATAGGACTATTATAAACAGATAAAATGAGAATATATAATTAATAAAAATCATTACACAATTTTGGAACTGAACACAGTAGAGCCCTGATTATCCGCGGAATTGGGTGGCAAGGGCTTCGCGGATAACCCGAAAAAAAGACTAAAAATGAGGTGTAAAAACGAAAAAAAAATATTTCACCATTAAAAACTACGTTTTATTATACAAAAAACCTAATATGTAAAACTTTTAAAATATGTACAGTATAGCAGAAACCTTTCTACAGAGCAAGAGCCTGCCACTCATCCACAAATTCCGAGAAGGCCTATAGGATTACGATGCACAATAAACCTGTCAGTAATTTTCGACCTTCGCACTGCAGGGCCTATTGTACTTTCCCTGTTGTTGGCTTAAATTATTTTTATTTTTTTTTTGAGATTCGTAATTAAAAAAAAAATTCGCGGCTCTCGCGGATAATCCGCACTGTGGATAATCGGGGCTCTACTGTATATATCTTTCATGATCTAAAGGGGAATATTTTAATAGCAGACATATATGTAATGTTCAACACTACGGAAAATATCTGCAGTTCATTAAATACAATTTAATATCAAAGTTACAAAAAATACAATTTGCTGTCTGATGAAGTCTCCGCTGTGTAAGATGTGGCCTTCCAATGACAAAATATTCCCACCCCTGTCTTTTAAGAATAAATTTGTAATTTAATAGAGCAAACTTGAATTTTCTTTTTTTCTTTCAGCATTTGGAAGCATCTACTGGATTTATCTAAAAAAGATGGAGTGACGGTTGTCATAACTACACATTACATTGAGGAAGCAAGACAAGCTGATATGGTAAGATCTTTTTACTTTTCTTTAAGTCCTTTTTTCAGGAAAGGAGTTTGAAATTTATTTACAAGGAATTAACACTAAACTTTTAGCTTTTATATTTATAAAAAAAATCTCTTCGTTGTATATTAATATACTAAATACACGTCTTCTTCAAAGTCACCCCCAAATTTCATAAAACTATAAACGATAAAGAGCTACCCATTCATTAACAAGGACAAAGGTTATGCAGTTAATAATAACATATAGTCTTACTACCCAGAATTTAATGCGGAATAAAGACAATACATTTCAATAATTGGTATCAAAAATTGTTTCTGTTGTTGGATATGGATATTATTTGTTGTTTTATAGGCCCTTGAGATAACTTCAGTGTGTATACATTGTTAATATTGATATTATTATTATTTTAATTTTTGAAATTCAGAACCTGAAAAAGCAGAAAGATGGCATCTGTGAAATATCGTTTGTAGTTGTATGAAATTTGGAGGTGACTGTTAAGAAGAAGTGTATTTAGCTTTTATATTTAATAAATATATTAATTAGTTACGTCTGTGGGATTTTGCTGTGTTTTCACAATGTTGTTTTCACAATATTTTCTTAGATTAAAAGCTCCCCTCTCTAATACCTATTTAATTTTAAAGGTAGGGCTAATGAGATTCGGCCATCTTCTAGCTGAAGCGTCTCCTCAAATCCTGCTCGAGCGCCACCAGTCGGATACTCTGGAAAAGGTTTTCTTAAAGCTTTGTCAGACAGAAGTTTCTCAGCCCAAGCTGGCCAATGGTTCAGCTGCAATCGAAGTAAGTATGTTATAATGTCTCAGTCAAAATGTCTGAGAAATTTTTAAGTTATTATTTTGAAAAAGTAAATAAAACGATGACAAATTAAAAATATAATCTAGAGAGTTACAAGCAGTCTCAATATTTATTATTTGCATCTACAGTAAAGGAAATTGAACAATTACAAACTATGCAGATTTGAAATTAGTTGAACTACGTATAAGTTCATTTTTCAGTATTTCTCGCTTAAAAACGATGATAAAAAAAAAAAAGCTTTTTGGGACAATACATTTTTAGTATTTTACTGTAGTCTGCTATAAAAATTCTAACGAAGCTCTAGTATTGTAATCCTACAATTTCCTACACTATTTCCTTTTTTATTTTTCAGAATCATTCAGGTGATGTTGCTGCTGTCAGATTTACCAGAGACGTAGAAAGTAATGCGAATATTAAAATGGCATTTCAACGGAAAATGAAACAAGTCTGTAGTTTTCCAAGTTCTAGAAAAATTAATGCAATGGTTATTAAGAGTCTGACAACTTTTGGAAGAATGCCTTGGTAAGTACAACAACCAAATGAAATGATTATGAATTGTAATGTTTAAATCCGGATTGATCTGAATGTAAGAATACAAAGTTATTGCTAAACTACAAATAGAAAATATCCAACCTGCTCGGAAACTATTAATTTAGTAGCTGTGCTGTTTATTGTTCTATATTATCATCATCAAAGCAATAGATATATCATTGTGAGATCAATATCTCTGCATTCATGCAAGAAAGTCATTTCTCTGTAACTGCTGCATGCTGCTATTCAGAAGAAGAAACGAATTCATTACCACACCACCAGACATGAAAGAAGCAATACAAGAACAGGAAGAATCAAAAACCAAGGTTTAAAACATTCACTCCTTTGAGTTTATCATCAGAGGGACTCGGAACAGCCGTTTCGTCCTTTTTAGAGACTCATCAGCCCGATCCACCCTCCTCTATGACAAACCCAGAAAGGCGTGAAAAGAAATTGAAATCACCTTCACTCCCGAAAGTGACTCCTGAACAAAATAAACAACAATAAAAAATAGATACTCAAATGCACTCAAAAAAAACTTTGACCTAACGATCGTTTGGAACGAAAAGGCTTTTGATTATGAAGAGAAAAACAAACCAAGAAGGCAACAAATCAAAAGAAACAAATTTAACGGGCAGCAAAACCATGAAGAATCAAAAAACCAAAGACTGCATTTAAATAAAACATTAATGCCATTGATGATGAGTCTCTTAAAAAAAAGGACCAAACGGTCGTTTCCGATTACCTCTGATGATGAACTCAAAGGCATGAATGTTTATTTACGTACAGTGTTCGGTTTTGATTCTTCATTGATTTTCCTGCACTTTAAATTGTTTCTTTTGAATCATAATTCTCATAATTCTTCTAACCATATATAGAAAATAGACTCAATAAATCTTATAACTCCTTTTACTCGACATTCTATATTTCGTTCTTATGATAGGACTTCTTCAGGAATCTCAAATGATACAAAATATAAAATAAAGAAGAAAATAAGAAAGAGAAAACTTTCCTCTTCTTTATTTTATATTTTGTATCATTTGAGATTCTTGAAGAAGTCCTATCATAAGGACGAAATATAGAATGTCGAGTAAAAGGAGTTGTAAGATTTATTGAGTCTATTTTCTATATATGTTTCTTTTGAATATAAGAATATCTTGCAGATAACACTTCCCAGGCAGTGGCAATATGGAAGTCATGAAAGTGTGTTTAAAACTACTACTGATATTTTTTTTTCTATTTATAGTTAACTAACAACTGGTTTTTAAGTCAGACTTTCCAATCAATCTTTCATTATCTGAAAACTTCATTCAGTTACTAATTATTTTTCTAATTTTTAGCAACACATCTTAAAAGCAAATGTCATTCCTTTTTAAGAAATGTATAATTTATTTTTACCTCACTTACATTAACTAATTTTTAAGAGGAAATCTACGCATTGAAACGAGTTCCTAGTTGAGTTTTCTAAACAGAAACTAAAATACAACAGAACAATTAAAACATTGGCTTGATTAATACTTAATACTGATAATATTTTTTTTTTTTAAATGCTACTACCTTAGTAATTCTCATACGAAGAATGAGGAAATATATGTTTACCAAACAATTGGTAAAGATATAACTACCACAAAGATTGTGGTAGTTGAAGTTAAAAATGCTGCCTAACTTTGAGTGTTTTAAATAAGGAAAATAAAGTTTTATTGAAACAAAAAGATAAGATAGTGTTTCAATTAATATTATGCACTGATGCCCTTAAATTAAGGGATCTTGCAACTTAATTGTTCTGGTTGTCTGGTCGGGACCAAACATGATAGGCGGGTGCAGAAGGTCTTCCCAATACCATCCCCACACAACTAAATAAAAATGATAGAACCAGTTCTGCCTCAATGAATAAAGTTCAAAAATGCCAGCTAAGTAGTGGCAGTGCTGATCAGGAAACAGAACGAATTGTGTGACAGTTTTGGTCACTGATTGTACAGTACTGTATGTCAATTGTTAGCCATGGCCCATCGTGTCCATTTGGACCTGCAAACGAAAGGCAGAGTGATAGGTCATCTTGAGGCAGGCCAGGCACAAGTTGAAATGTCTCGTGCCCTGAATGTGTCAACCAGCGGCAACTCTTGCTTATGGAGATGTATCCAGCATTATTCTGGGCTTTCGTATATCACTGCACATCTTCGACAGAGGACCCATAACTGCCCAGTTGTACCGGGACAATGTCCTTCACCAACATGTGCGACTTTTCAGGGGTGCTGCTGGGCCAAGTTTCTATTCATGGTTTCATGGTTGACAAAGCCCCTTCGCATCGGGCTGTCTGGTGGACTAGTATCGCAACATTAGGACATCCATCGTTTGGAGTGGCCTGCATATTCTCTGGACCTGAATCCAATCGAACATGCATGGGGTGCTCTAGGTAGACGTGTTGCTGGACGCATTCCACCACAAACACTACCCGAGCTGAGGACATTGGTTGAGCATTGGTTGAAGAATGGGATGCAGTCCCTCTAAGTTTGCTTGATACTCTGGTGTGCAGTTGCCAGCACGTTGCATTGCTTGCATAGCTGTGCAGGGGGACCATACAGCCTACTGAACGCTCTTTATGCCTTCCACAAACACCTGGATAGTACTCCAGATGCTTTTATGACGTTTCAGACTTTTTTATTTCTTCTGTTAGAGGCAGTGTTGCTCCCTTCACTTTTTGTATGAGGATGATATTGGAAGATGGTATGGGGGTGCAGAAGATCTTCCCAATAGTTTGGTCCCGACCGGATAACCAGAACAATTAAGTTGCAAGATCCCTTAATTTAAGGACATCAGTTAGTTACATTGTTAATGTAGTAACGATATAGTTGATTATTAATAAATTATCTTTTCTATTATTAGATAGCTGTAATTTTATGAATAAAGTTTTTGCAGTATACAGCAGAATAACATTATAACTCTTTTGCAAAAGGTGTCCTTCAAATAGTAGCATTTGTTATGTTCTTCAACCCGTTTTTGTTTGTTATATTCTAATCTTTTAATTCTGGCTTGAAAAAGGGAAGATGAGCACTTCCCGAAAATTTGCTTTTAGTATTTAAATAAATCTTTTTAAATACTAGTGTGATGAGTTGAAGAGTTTATTTATAATTTGTAATACAGTAATAAATTGCATACAGACACTCCTCACTTAACGACCGCTCGGACTTACGACCAGCTCTCCAGCGCGGGGAATCCCCTTCTCAGTCGTCTTAGACGTGTTTCACAGCAATGAAAATGCGAACGAAATATGTCCGACCAATGAACAGCATCGAAAACCTGAAATCCCCCTTCTGGTTCTTACTAGCACGATTTTGAAATGTTTACTCAAGTCTTCATGCCCAACAACAGTAAGTATCATCCCGTTTCCGATTGTGAAGCTGCATTTTGGATTTTTTTTTTTTTTTTTTTTAATGAGGTGGGGGTTTTGTGTTTGTTTTTCGTTATTGTTCATGTTTTGTTCACATTTTCGTTGCTGTGAAACACACCTTAGTCTCGTACCCGCAGTCTCGTACTCGTATGTCAGTATTCACTACACAAAGCGTTCGTAATCTCCAAGACTACATATTTCGTTTATAAATTTGTACTTTATTGTGCATCTCATGTTACAAGATATCGACGAAAAGGAAAAGCGCTACTTCATCTGGAGGAAGAGCCAAGTCAATGTGCCATCACTTGAACTATAGATAAGGAAGGCTATCGATCTTGAGATAAAAATAAAGATCATGAACAATTATGAAGCTGGTTAAAAAGTTAAAGCGATAGCATGTGACTTAGAGCTGGCGCATTCTACCGTTCGACGATCTTGAAGAAAGAGTGAAAGAGTCATTGAAAGTTTCGGCAGGATTTAAGTAGACAGCAGAAAGGCATCATTCATTAATTGGAAATCACTGGCGATCTGCTTTGATGACCAGATACAAAAAAGAATGCTGATGAACCTTTTAATAATTCAAGCCAAGGCGAAGAATCGATGGAAACATTTACGGCAAGCCATGAATGGTTTCAACGGTTTCATCGAAGATTCAACCTGCATAATTTGGAGTATCAGCGGTGAGGCGGCAGGGCGGTCGTAGAAGCAGCGAAAAAATTTGTTGACCAATTTGATGAAATTATCGAGAAAGGCAGTTACTCCTCGGAACAGATCATCAATGAGGCTGAAGCTGGACTTTATGGAGAAAAAATGCCCGAAAGGTCCTACATACACAAAGAAGCTAAAGCAATGCCCGATTTCTAAGACTTTTAAAGACAGGGTCACGTTGTTGGGAGGAAATGTCGCTGGGTTCAAAGCTCATCTATAACTCCGAGAACCTACATGCATTGAAGCAGGTTAGAAAGCACACACTGTCTGTTTACTAAAATGGCATGGATGATATAAGCTTTATTTGAGAATTGGTTCATCAACTGGTTCCAACCCTCAATTCAAGCATTACTAGAAAAGAACATTTCCTTTAAAATTATTCACCTGCTTGATAATGCCGGGCCACCCCCAACATCTTAATGATCTACACCTGGATGTAAAGGCAGTCATGCCTGAAAACATGACTGCTATCCTACAGCCAATGGATCAGGGGACTATAACTATGTTCAAAGACTACTATTTGCGCACAACTTTCTCGAAAGCTGTAGCACAAAACAGAAAGTGATGAAGTAACCCGTCGTAATTTTTGGAAATCATGCATTTTACAATGCATAAAGAACATTGAATCAGCTTGAGAGGGAGTGATAGAAAAGCATATGCAAGACATAAGGAAAAAAAATGCCTAAAACGTTTCATGAATAATTTCGAAAGGTTTGACAAAAACGAGCATAGCAATGTCATGCATAAAACAATTTTGAAAATTACTAATGTGCTTAATTTAGATGTTAAATATTGAAGAATTAGTAGAATATGTTGTTGGAGAGCTAACTAACAATGATTTAATAGAGTTGAAAGCGCAGCAGCACTTGGAAGAAGAAGAAGAGGAAAGAATGGAAGAAGTACTCCGTATTCTCGAAAGTGAATGTAGCTATATTAGAATTTGAGGGTATGGAATCTGAATGTTGAACGATTAATGGAAGTGGAACTGCAAATACATGAACTTTTTACGATGCTATCCTGAAACTTATGAAGAAAAAAGAAACTTACAAAGCAAACCACACTAACGAGATTCTTCTCGAAAGCTACACCCAGGACCCCTAGCCCTATAAGTAGTTCTATTTCCTCGTCATCATTTCCCTTATCTCTACAGCTCCTGATCACCCTGCTGATAACTCCAATGATGACACTGATGACCTAACCACTACCACACTTTGAATAATTCGATGACTAAAATCTTAATCTGAATGTCTTTTTTTTTATGAGTGGACTTTAATTTTTTTGGAACCGGTATTTCATTTTTATAAGTTTTGCTGATTGTATTTTAATGTTCTGTAATATGTAAGAGATGCAAATTAAAACAAAGCTATCAAGTTGGAGCTTCCTTTAGACCTTTTCTTTATTCAGAATAAATAAAAACCAAATAAACTCCTCGCTTATCGACCAAATCGCTTCACGATCTAGTCATAGAATGGAACTCGGTCGTTAAGTGAGAAGTGTCTGTAATGATGTTTTATTTAGTGCATGTTTTATTATAATGCAGTTTCTGATTTTAGAATATTCAAAACTCAAAAGCATTTGTAACCGTTGGCTAAGTTCCAAATATGGAATACTTTAACCTTCCTATTTGAAAAAAAAAACTTCCATTGGTTACTGTTCTGTGACAGTTGCAGAATTATGAGAGAAGTGCAACACAGTTGCCATTTCATTACAGAACTGCTCACGGTTGTGTCTACCTTTGTCTCACAGATTATGTTTACATTCCATAATAAATTTTATGTGGAAAGAGGAAGTGCCAACAAGATAGTAGACTAAAGAAACATAAATGGTTGACATTACAACAAAAACTTGAAATTATAATGCGTCACAACAACGGCTCATCATTTGCAAAATTAGCATGTGATGAAGGTATGAACAAATTACTGGTGGGAGATGTTATTAAAAACAAAATGGAAATAAAAGAACATGGAATAGCCATTTCCTCATATATGACAAAAGGGGCTTTTAAAACAAAGAAGGATGGATATGTTACATGATGAAAAAAATTTCTTGTCATTTCTGGGATATTATTGAAGATCAATAATTGATCTTCAGTAACGCATTAAAAGGCCGCGCGGTTGGCGATGTCGCTAAGACACTGGCCTCTCACCTCTGCGTCCCGGGTTCGGTTCTCATGTAGGTTTTGTTGATGGTGGCGATCCGCGCTGGGCAGGTTTTCCCGGGGTTCTCCCGTTTCCCCTTTATTTCCCACACCCATCCTTTCTCAGTCTTTCTCTCCGTCTGTCCTCCTTTCCATGGGATAGTACAAAAGATCTTTCAGGTCGACGTGCTCGGCAGTCATGCCACCCACTTTCAATTAATCTAATCTAACTAATCTAACACATTAAAATATAATCTATTATAATAATGTTTTGATCAGCTTTATTTTCCACAGCAGGAGAGTTTCTCTGAACCAATTAACCTCGTTATACAATCTATTGCTGTTTTTGAATCTTTTTTTGTTCAATAAATGTTTTATATATTGCGATACTAACTTTTTTTTATTTTGTTTCGATTTTAGGTTTCTTCTGTTTCAGTTTATAACTCCTTCTATTCAGATTATTCTGTTCTGTTTAGCAATTGGACAAATTCCTCGAAATATTCCTGTAAGTGTAGCTAATCACGACCAAGGTATAGGAGGAAGTTGGTTTTTCGGGAATCTCAGCAAAACTATCATTAAACAGGTAAAAAATAATTAACTAAACAAATAAACTTCAATTTTTAGCTTTCGAAATTGATTGAAATACAATATAAAAAAAAATTCCTGGAAATGATGATGTTGTTATAACAAAGATAGTATGCAATATATTTGCGAATATACAGTATACTTTGGCAGTGCCAATATACTTTATTGTATGTCAGTATTTGCATTTGAAAAATGGAATGTTGACGAAATCTGATATGAGGACTTGTTACAATTAAAGACTAAACTACCTGTGAATTAGGATACTTGTAAATTGGTTGTAAGCACAATAATGTCAATCCTAAGTGAAGCAATGAAGGACCCCATAGATTTTGTGATTTAGGAGCTTGACTGTTGATCGGGTTCGATCTCTGACTGAGGTCGAAACTTTTCACTGAAAGTTTCTCCTGTGATTTATCCATACCTGTTATCAATACCAATTGCAACTGATATTTTTTTTTTTCAGGATTTAAGGGCAGATCAGTGCAAGTATACCTTCCGGTTTCTACTTGTGAGTTTACTGCGAATCACTGAAATCCCTATACATCCCACATTCCATTGGCTCTGTCAGGACCTAAAAATTGT
>JAFIDM010000002.1:23945667-23957037 GCA_023159025.1 Thereuonema tuberculata
AATTTCCAATTTTGAACAAACTTCTTCTATAATTAAGTTTATTGATATCTTAGAAAAAAATTCTAGTTTTAATATTTTTTTTTTGCTCTAAAGAATACCTCTAAGATATTTTTGTTTTAGAAACATTTAATGTGCTGTGAATAATTAATAAAAAGAAAACCAGTGCAGCACCTGACCAAAATAAAGGAAACCCACAATCAAATCAGAAAAGCAACTTTCCTTTATTTTGGTCAGGTGCTGCACTGGTTTTCTTTTTATTAATATTTTTGTTTTACTTGGGAAAAATAATTTTCAAGCTAAGAATGAATCAATGTGTATCAACTGTATGAGAATGACTACTGGTAAAATATGATGTGTTCTAACTTCCGGTTATAATCAGAATATTCAAGATTATAACACTAAATTATTAACTGAATAATCATTAAATAACTTTAAATGATATAAGACACATCCTCTTCTTATCAATGCTATACGTCGCAGTTTTATTTCTATTAACTGCTTCATCAGGCTTTCTTATATACATGGAAAAAACAACGTTGTTAACAGTACATAAGTTGTTAACAGTATTCCCAAGATTTTTCCTATATTTTTACCAGATTCTTTATTATATTTTATGTAGAGTTTTTTCCATGTACATAAGAAGGCCTGATGAAGCAGTTAAAAGAAATAAAACTGCGAAATACAGCTTGATAAGAAGAGGATGTGTCTTGTATCATTTTTAGTAATTACTTGCATGTTATATTTGAATATTAGAACATTAAATAACTTTGAAAAGTGGTTTATGTGTAAGAATTCAAAACCTAATTTTTGTTTTTGTTTGTCTTATATAAATAATATATCCCCATTGAACTTCAATCCTTTTCAAAATTTCCAAATTCTTTCAATCTACAATATTGTTTGATATTATAATAAAACAATTTGGTAGAATAATTTTTAAATAAAGTAATAATGAATATCTATGAAGCTAATTTTTCGGTTAATCAAAAATGCATCTCAGGTCCGACATCTGCAGTTGGGCCTTGTTATCATATTTGATGATTGGCCTCTAAGTGTTAGCTCCTCACCAGAATCCTATTACATAATGGGCCTCAGATTACTGGATTAGTTGACTGGCCCCGACTATCAGACTAAGTGACAGGACTCTCAAGAAAGGTAAAAGCTTTGTAGCATCATAAGTCAAAAGAGAATTCAAATAGTCCACTGTCTGACGTTAGCTAGAGAGGATTTACTTAATCTGCCTCTTTCCCTTTTTCCATTTACCTTCCCTTTTATTATAATTTTGTGGAATTTGTATTTTTCATCTCAAAGAAAATGATCATGACCTTTTGATGGAAATGATCAAAGGAGATGATCATGACCTTTTGAGGGAGATGATCAAAGAAAATGATCATGACCTTTTGATGGAGATGATCAAAGGAGATGATCATGACCTGTTATGTTGACATTTAAAAGTTCAAGTTTTCTCATTTCTGCCAAAATTTCTTGGTTGTATTCCTAGCTTGGTTGTATTCCTAGCTTGGTTGTATTCCTAGCTTGGTTGTGCTCCCAACTTGGCAGATAACCAAGAAATTTTGGGAAAAATGAAAACAACTCATTTATGTGAAAATGCAGTCTGAAAATGGAATTTTAATTGTTCGTGGTAAAATGCTGTGTGATTTGTTTTGCTATGTGGTGCAGAGACATGGCTTTGAAGGCAAAAAGAACAAAACAAGCTAAAGGCCTATCTCAAAGACCTTTAGCTTGTTTGTTGTTTCCACCTTCAAGGTTCACATCTCTATACTATATAAAAAAAATAGATCACACGTAGCATTTTACCAAGAACAATCTAAATTCTACATTCAGAGTGCAGTCTCACAATATTGTTTTGGGCTTGTAAAAAACTCTTTCTAGCCATTTCAATTCTGTAATTTTATATCTAAGTCACAGCTTCACAAATTCAGTTTCCAGGATAATCATTTCACTCTATCTACATTGTTTCTACCTAATTGCTGAGCAAGGAACAGAATTCTTACTCGCTATCTAAATTTAGTTTTGCTAACATTTATCTTTAATCTCATTTTCTCACTCTTCCCATTCAAACACTCAAGAACAACCTACAGGTCATCCATATTATTAATCAGAAGATCTCTATCATTAGCATAGCATTAGTTATGTATTACTTCCCCATTTATATTTCCTTTTCTGATAAATCTGATACATGAGTTGTAATGTGTATTTTAAGTAAATATGTCTGCTTATAGATCCTAATCGTTGCTATTGTACAGTAAATTAACTACAATACTTAGAGTTGAGGAAGACTGATATATATATATATATATAATAATTCCATAATAATGTAAATTTATCTTGTCTTATTGATGGATGGTATTACAGTTGTAATTTGTTACTGAAATAAAAATTGAATAACTTTAAAAACATTATTTTGCTTAAAGTTTAATTTGTGTTATAAATAATTAAAATAAAAACCTAATTTTCTAATTACACTTACCACTTAATATTAAATTTGGAAAATAGGTTCCCATACACAACATTATAGCAGAATTTTCATCATCACATATAGACGAAATGAATAATCCTAAGAAAAAGAAAAAAAAGTTTTTAATATAAAATATTATATATTTACCATTAGTATATCCATGCTTTTATTTGCTATTTTATTTCGTCTGAGCTTCAATTTAATTGTACTTTTACTTCTTCAGTTGTTACAGTCATTGTGATAATCACACCCTGATAACTGATAACAGGATTGTGTTACTACATGATCTAGTGGGAGATCCAGTTTTTATGTTCTCGGCACAAGCATTTTGCAATGTCCAATGATGAGCAATCATCAGTGGCTCCAATAGCCTAAGCGTAAGCAGTGTATGCCATACCGTTCACTCACTAGCCTTGCTAGACAGACATTGAAACATTGTGTTCCGACATTGAAACTGGATGTGATCTGAGCCACTTGTCCCTGTCTGTATGAACCCAGATATCAATGGTATACAGGTGGCCAAGACTTCCTTGCTGGGTGCTGGTATGTCCATTGATGATAAACTTGTGATAGATCCTTGATACTTGCCTTCGAAAATCCTAGAGTAGTTATCCCCACTTTAGAGACAGCACCTGTCTTATGCTGACAATGCATCTGTGATCAAAGTTGCTAAGGTCTCAACGTTTACCCATATTTGTTGATTGTAATACATTTATGGGAGGCCCAGATGTCCATCTGTTTATCTGTTGTGTTTTGTTTAGGTATGTGCTACTGGGGTTGATAGTGTCAACTTCCCATCACCCATGCTTTAAATGTTTTATCTGTTCAGTGTATTAATGATCGTGAGATACAAACATTCAAAGAAACACCAAGAAACAGAAATATGACAGGAATAAAATGAAGTTATTTACAAAAAAATGATGTGATACTTTTACCAAATGTTATGTTAAGGAATAAGATGGGAATGATACATAAGCAGAAGACCACAACAACAAAATTGGGATTGAAGGAGAGCTAGCAACAGGAAAGAATAGGGAAATGACACAGAAATAAAAAATATCTGAGTTTTAATCGTTGAGAGTCTGGGACTGACTGTTTCGTCCTTTTTAGGGACTTGTCAGCTAAATCCACTCACCAGATGAAATGCTTAGCTAGTGCAAAAGTGATAAGGAATCCACACCCGCTCCCGGCTGTGGCCTCCCTTCCAGACTCTCAACGATGAAAGCTCAGATGTTTTTTATTTCTGTGCCATTTCCCTATTCTTTTCTATTAATTTATGGTATGTTAATTCTTTTGTTTAGCATTAATAATAATAATGTCAAAAATGAAATTCTTGTTAGGCTGTCGCCATTAAAAACCCAACCAACAACAAATTGTTACGCTGTGAAAAATTAGGATCTCATCTTTAGTGCAAGTAAATGTGCTTTTTCTTTCTTTCATATTTCTATTTTATGCTTTAACA
Source organism: Thereuonema tuberculata (assembly GCA_023159025.1). Classification (NCBI taxonomy): domain Eukaryota; kingdom Metazoa; phylum Arthropoda; class Chilopoda; order Scutigeromorpha; family Scutigeridae; genus Thereuonema; species Thereuonema tuberculata. The sequence continues at coordinate 23,949,606 of JAFIDM010000002.1, forward strand.
ATGCTTATTATACACTTACTAAGCTAATTTCCATCAACAATAGATTTGGTTGAAAGATAAGTTGTTACTATCAAATAGTTAATTAGATTAGACATTAAGGATAATAGTTAAGGATTAGATTAGAGATTAAAGTATAATAATAAAAATCAAAAACTAAAAGAAAATTGACAAGTTTTCCTTCATTGAAAATAACTTTGCCAGAAATGTTGGCCTAATATTCACTTCACTGAAGGTGAATGTTATGTTCAGAATAAGTTGATTATGTCATGTAAGCTGAATGACAAAAGATTATTATGAGACATATTCAGTGAAAAGAATTGTAATCTAAATATGAATCTAGATTTTCAAGTTCTTATTTAATTTGATAAAGTAAAAGATTCACAGCCAAATAGTTGTGAAACTAGAAAAGTAGTCAACACAATTAAAAAAAAGCACTTTTTTCTTAGCAGTGAGAGATATCAATACAGTTATAACTTACATATCAAGGAAAATGGCTTACCCTCCTATTCCTGGAAGCAATGAATATACAAATGATATACAATGAATGTACAGCGTGTTGTAATCAAGAAGTCAATTTTGGCTTCAGTATGAGTGGAGTGTATCTACTCTCAGAGGTGGTTTTAAGTTTTATGAGGTGCTAGACTGACAAAGGCTTGTGAGGCTATTTTTTGATAAGTTTACATGAAGAAAGGTTATAGATATTGATTTAAAAGTGAGAAGCCCATCAAAATAATTTGGCCCAGACTTTTTCATCTTTCAACCAAAACTCTATTAACATGACAACCCTGGGCAACAGCCTAATGGGCAGATATCTAATCTATCCCCTAATTATCTACTGCCCATAAGCATATCATCTGTAATGCCCATATCCTTAGTAATCTACTACAATCAAATACGTTTTTATAGGAACATTTTTAAATTTTTCCTTTTTGTTTGTTTTCTTTCTTTTTCTGTGTGTCTGTTTATGTGTATGTATGTCAAGTATTAGTGTATTAAAGGAATGATAGTTCTCCTACAGTGCTTTCAGTGCTTAGATCAGCAATTTCTTTTTTACTTATCTAACAAGTAATATGTAGGATTATTACGATAAGTACAAGAATTAAACATACGTATAAAATTTGTTTTGAAACTAATGATATAACTTTTTAGACACTAAATTAGTTGATTGTAATTGTGAGTTATAAGATTTATTTATGACTCATGTTTGAAATGATATTAATCATTGAGAAAAGATTACTCACCATAACACATTCCACACAGGCCTTGAAGGAAGGTTAACAGAGCAATCCAAATAATTGGCCCCTCGGAAGGGAGCTCCATCACAAGCACAAGAAAAATAAGCATCAAAGCCACTTGAATCACCATTACACCTATCTGAGTTACAAGATGACTCAATAACACCTCCACAACGTTTACACCTATTAAAAAAAAAGGTAGATAAATCAGAAAAAAAATAAACAATATTTGAAAGATTAAGTTATTAGAAAAATAAAGGAACCCTCTCTTCAAAACTTTCAGTAAAATCTTCTTTAGTATCATGTAAAACTAGCAGACAAAACAGTGTTCTGCTTTTATCTTTCAGAAAGGAATCCTAATCTAACAAGGGAGGGATGTGTGTGACCTCGAATGCTGAGAACCGCTTGAAAATGTGCTTAGAATATAAATCACTGATCCCCAAAACAGTGGTATGAGTCATTCCCATGAAAAACTCAGCTATTGTCTGCTAAAACGCACTTTGATGACTGAATAGCTGTGCAACACTATCAGGTCAGTAGGAAAAGTCTGTTGTTCAGATAGCGTAATTATTTTAAGCAGAGGGAAATATAGCAATACAATCACGGCATTGAAATATGTGTTTTTTTTGGTCCTATTATAGTTTGCTTCTTTGCGTTACCAAAGTTCCTCTCTTGGGACCTTCAATAGGTGATCATTCAAATGTCTCTCATGGTAAGACGGTGCAGTTTTGCATGAGAATGACTCATACCACTGTTTTTGGCATGAGCAATTTATATTCTAAGCACATTTTCGTGCAGTTCTCAGCATTCGAGGTCATCCACTTCTCTTGTAAGTAAATTATTAAATCCTAATAATTTTAAACTAGTGAAGGGATTTTCTTGACATCTACATATATTTTTACTGACAAGACTATTCCTTATTATCTTTTTATTAAACTATCTCTTTAAATTATAAAAAAAAAGTTTTCCTTCGACAAAATTTAATGTGGTAAACAATGAATCCTTGAGATAGCCGAAATGTCTGATACCAAAAATCATTACATTACATTCTAATTTTAACAATTGTGTTGTGATTGGTCACCAAAGAATAAAAACAGAGTGAATTATAAGAAAGCCGCTGATTGGCTTCAAGTAAATTCCTTTATGATTATGAAAATAAAGTAGATGCAAAGTTGCTGTTATCTGAATTAACTTTTAATTTAATCTCTTACAATTAACTTACCTGCTGAGTAACTCCTGTCTAATATTCCTCGTTTTCTGTCTCCCATCAAAGCTACCGACGTCAAACTAATTGCCATAAAGAACGCTATTCTGTTAAAAAGCAAAGAAAAGACAACTGATGAAATCAGTGCAAAAATGATGGGTGGAAATTAATTTTAAAAATTATTATGTATATTATAGGGTTCCTAAATAACATTTGGAGAAAAAAATATTTCTTTCTCAAAAAACGATAAAAATTTAGTTGAAGTGGAGTTTTTTATGTCAATTAAGTCGGAACTTCCATTTGCCCTCTTAACTTGGGCAAGTTATTTAACATTAAAAAGTGAATTTTAAACTATAAATCTTTGCAAAAATGCCTTTTTTAAAAAGATGTTTCCTCTGTTTCACCATGGAATTCACAATTTTCTTATGTATTTCATTTAAAAAATATCTTTGCTTAAAACTAGTAAATTTATTTCTCTAGAATTTTAGGAATGTGGTTGCCTAAAATTATAGAGAAATAAATTTACTAGTTTTAAGCAAAGATATTTTTTAAACAATTAATATGTTAGTTTCTTTTTAGGCTGTTATGACCCTGCTAAAGATTTGTTTGTACACAAATATTTCAAATATAGCCACTGTCAAAATATGAAGTAAATCCAATGAATGACAACAAATTAATGTTGTGAGTGACTGAAGTTTTTTTTTTTCTTTTGGTTAGTAGATTTAACATATTTCTGGAGGTCCAAATTAACTGGGAAAATAGGGGAGTTTAACTTGCACAAATTGAAAAGAGGAAAAATGTTGCAGCGCACAATTTTTCATTTACACCTTGAGCTGTGGTAAATGGTAATCTGGGAGGTCCCACTCTGGAAGATTCTTAGGTTTTCCATGCTTTCAAGTTGATTGTCTATGGGTAATCTGACTGTTGAGTCCTATCAAGGATGAAACAGCTGTTGCATATATCCCATTCATGATATCAAGATGTGAATGGAAAATTGTGCATTCTTAATAATAACTGGGAAAAGTCTTTTACTTTGGATAATATACACTGTGATATTTAAAGCTCAATTTTGATTATCAATTTAAGAAGTATACACTTAGAAGTTATGCACTGAGAATTTAGAACCTTTTAAAATTGAAGATAGGTGAATCATAATACTGAAGTCTAAAAATTATTATTATTTTTTGTTGTTGTTAAAGAATAATGAATTTTTGGTTTGCAATTTTTGGATTATATAAAATAATTTTACTTTATGATACAATTAATTAATGATAAAATTTAGGAATGCTTTAGTTGTAAATGCATAACTAAAGAATGTTTCTAGATTTTTTTTTTTTTTTTTTTTTAAAAAAAAAGCCCTGGGTTTATTTATTCTAATACAACAACAATGTTTCATTCTTATAAATTTGCGCTTCCAAACTCTTGACTTAGGCTAAATTCTGAAAATCTCAATCGAGCTACTACAGCTTAATTTTAAGTGTAAAGAGAGAGAGAGAGAGAGAGAGAGAAGCATAAAGATATTTTAAATAACATCTTATTGAATAAAAAATAAGTCTTACGCAGAAACTGTTCCTGGAGCCATGAATTCTGTGAAAGTAGGTTCTTTGTGACCAAATATTGGTTCTTCAAACTGAAACAGAAAATAAGAAATATAAACTGAAGGATCATCAACCCTATTAAACAATGATCTTTTAATTTTGATAGTCTAAGCCCTCATCTCTTCAATTACAAAAATAAAAATTAATGTATTATCTTTCGAGTAATTATGTATGAATAATTATAATTATTTTTTTTTCCTGAATAATAGCGCCAGAGATCTACTCTATAGCTACGGTATGGGAAAATATGACTGATTTTAATAGAACTCAATAAACATGAACCAAAAAATTCTACATCCTTTGACTAAATATCACGAAGTACATATTTATTGAAGAAGCAGTGTTGGTATGAAATTATGAACTAACTAACAGAATCTGAACATGTGATAATGGATCTACAAATTGATGAAAGTTTGCGGATTCGATTACAGCACAGCATTATGCATTGTTGCAAATCCTGTGCTGTAGTAGTTGGTGTGATATATCTTTCACATATCTTCACAAAAATAGTCCAAGGGTGTGAGATCTGGTGATCTCGCTGGCACTTTAAGGGCCCTTGGCATCTTATCCAGTGTATGTGAAAGTGATCATGTAGAAATCTTCGACTACATGAGGCATAATGAGTGGACTCTCCATTATATTGGAACCAGATTTCTTTGTTTTGTTGCCAAAGATACGCTTTGAATTAGATCCATATAAATCTGGCTTTTCAGGATACCATAGTAGAACAAAGGTCTGACAATATGGGTTCCAATAATTCCACACCCCACATTTAAGTGTCACTGCCTCTGATGATTTGTCTCTCCAAGCTACCTTGGGTTTTCCTTTCTCCAGTAATGAACATTGTAAATTGGCCTTCATCAGTCCACATAATACACAATATTAGTTGTGGATGTTCATCATGTTTCACTAACATCCAATTACAAAAATCTAAATGGGCTGGATAACCCTGCTCTTCCAACCCTTGATAGCATTACCTGCAAAAACTGGTGAGCTCTGAAAAACATTCAGGACTGATTTGTGAGACATTCCTAATTGATGTCTGATTGTTCTGCTGCTTGTACATGGATTTTTGCAGCACACGATGCAAGGATCAAGATAACAATTGTAAGTGATGGCCTCGTTGCTCGTGATCATGAGATAACACTTCCAGTTATCCAGAATCTTCATATAATTTTCATAATTGTTTATCTTGATGAATGCCTGCTGTCAGGATATGTTTGGGTATACATCCTCACTGTTTTACTGGCTAACACCATAACATAGGGCCATGTTACAAGTTCATTTACTAAATATGAAGTCATCCTGGCATTCAATACCTGGCAGTGGCCTATTTGGAGCTACCTTTTATTTTCCATTAACAGGATGTAGCCTGATTACATATTTCAATATTTTATAATTCTGGCCAACCCAAACAAAAATTGTAGGGAAAGAAACACATGATTTCCTTTAGAATCTGTCATCAAAGTCTTTATCATTTAAATTATAAAAAATCTAAAGGGGGGGGGGAGAGGTAACATGTACATGGCTCAAAGTTCTACTAAGTTTTATCAAAATGTAATACTGAAATTTAGATATTTTTTTGGGAGATACCAAGTCATATCTATCCAGAGGTATAGTTCATTTTGCTGGTCAAGTTAAATTTTCAATATGTCCAAGGTCTGACAGTGGATATTATCTTCCAAACAAAAACAAATAAAAGAGAAGGAAAAAAAAAAAAAAAAGAGATTTTTGACTTAATATCAGGAAACCGAAATGATCTTAAGACATTATTATAAAAAATCAAACTTTCTGTGTATTTGTTTGGATATAAGTTTACACTAATTTTTGTTGTAACATTTTTCTTAGGATCTCTTTGCATGAATGTTATCTTAAACAGATTTAAAAAAGCTTTCATTATGATGACTACATTCTTTTGTACTTACTGATAAAGGACTTTCTGTTATTTTTGGATCTAATCCTGTCATTGCAAAGAATGAGGCTAGGAATTCCTGAAAAGTCTGCACTAATTCTCGCTGAAGACTAAATGCAACTTGTTGATCTAGAAAAAGAAAAATAATTCAGGATTAAGCTTTAATTGGAGACTGTAATGAAATATATTTCTGTATTTCATTATAAATCTTTAAAAAATAAGTGTTAAAGTAAGTGTGCTTTCCAATCTTTCTATTTAAATTTTTGTATATATAATTGCAATAAAGAGATAAGGGAGAAATATACACATATAAAATAAAAAAAAAGAGAAAAAAATAAATGTAATTATTATTATAAAGAAGTCATTAAAGATAGGACGTGGGACCATAAGCATATTTAGGGGGAAGGCCAAATGGGGGGGGGGGGGGCAAATCTTGAAATAAATAGAATTGAGCCTATTTGTTTTTTTTTATTTTGGTTGGATGGCCAGTTAATAGGCACCTCCGAAATTTTGGAGACATCTGTTACAAAGCGGCTCTGTAAGTTGGTCCAACTAGAAAAAAAAACAAACATACGCAGCTGTCGATGGGCATATTCTAAATTTTTCGAGATTTTCAGGTGATTTCCAATGATTTTGAAAACAAAAACATTGCTAAAAACCTGTCTATTTCTAAGTAATTTTACAATGTTATTGGATAATTCTGAGGTTGTTGGTGGATCCTAAGTTGGATGTAAAAGTTTCCATCATACATTGCTTTCACTGTTTTCAAATTTTTGCATCAAAAATATGATGTAAAGAAAAACCAGAAAATAAACATAAGTAACACAATGAACTGTGCTGTTACTCTATTAAAATAGTAAAAAGAATACCAAAGCAAATATTTATTAATTGCTTTTATTTCTGAAAAAAAAAAAAAAACTTTAGTCACTTAAGACTGAAAGTAATAAATAAAAATAATACAGCAATGAAAACATTATATCTCATCAGTTGGAAAAAGGTCAAAGGCAGTGGGATGTTTTTAATTGATAATTAGGACAGTAATTGCTTAAATGCCGTAGGTAATTCTTCAAGGCTCTTTCTTTAGATAAGAAAGTGAGACTCAAGAAATCAGTTACTCTTTCTGTGTGTGTGTGTGCGTGTGTTGTTGTTGTTTTCCTCCACCATGTGATAATATTTTTTAAAGCACTGGAGGCATCTTCTTGAAACTTGGAATGCATATTTAATGGCAAGAGATAATTTATTGATGATGATTTTATGTGTGGGATTCTTGTTAAAAGTTTGTTAAAAAAAGCCTACACACAAGTTTTTAAAATTTATTTTGATTATTAAAAACTGCTCATTAACACATAAATATTGGTAAAAATAAAATAAAAAAAAAATTAAAATAAAAAAAAAAATTAAAATAAAAAAAAATTAAAATAAAAAAAAAAATTAAAAAAAATTAAATAAAAAAAAATTAAAATAAAAAAAAAATAAAAATAAA
>JAFIDM010000002.1:23992109-24002794 GCA_023159025.1 Thereuonema tuberculata
TAAATGTTTAAAATAGACTGTTAAATGCGTAAATCGTATGTAAATCAGAAGTGTTTTTCAAAGATGCTATTATAGCAATAAAAGAATTCTGCAACTATAATAGTTCGCCGTGAAGCGAAAATGATTGAGAAATGATTGAGAAGTAAACAACGGCCCAGATTCCTGAACATATACAGAATTACAAATGAGATATCTAACATTTATGCAACATCATTAGAATTATAAGTTGGTTTACATCCAATCAGCCAATAGGAAGCCTCTCGTAGACCACGTGATATCAAATAAATTGGCTGCTGTGTTTACACAAAGTCAACTAATATCACAGTAAAAACTTAAATGCACAGAAATAAGGATTTACTAAGCTGTTTACTAAGCTGAACTTAGCATTTTTAATAACGGTATTTTTAATTTCTGTGCATGTAAGAGTTTTTATTGTGATGTTATTGTGATTTACGCACGCTAAATTTGTTATCAAGTTAACTAAGTTTAAAGTAAAGCATCTCGAGAGCTAATAAGATTATATATGCTACATGAAAAGAAGGCTTTCTGGAAATCGTTTTCTGATTGTCAGAATAAACTGACAAAGAAGGACACTTTACATGACAACCATGAGTCTAATGAAGATGCGGTAGAAAGGTCATGGCAATGAGCAAATACAGAAAGGATAATTAGAAAGTAGGTACAAGGAACTTCTGTGTATTTTGTTCATATGTCATGAATCAAGTACAATAGTTACAACATTGATTAAATATGGAACTCAGTTTGAAATTATTAAATCACCAAATTACTATTTCAAAGATAACAATATTGTCAAATATTGTATTTTCATTTTGTATCATATAAAAATAACTTGTTTTAATACTGCTTGAATTTAAATAAAACAACAATTAATACTTCAAATAATATAGAAACCCACTTAAAATATTGGGCAATGCCAGTCAAGCAAGTCTTAACTAAATAAACATATTCATTGTACTTTTTAAACTCTTCTTTGCTTTTACTAATCCATGAATAAAATATTAATGAGTCTGAAACTGATTATGTAAAGCAGCTATATAGAATATATAAAATTTTATTGTAAAACTAAACTTTGTTTTTGCTCTCTTAAAAATTAGGAAATATGGCTAATCTTCTGATAATTCTCAACCTGTCAATTAATTTTAATTCTCAACCATTTCTCAAGTACCGTACATTCTCACAAATTAATCACTTTCCCTTCTTCTAACTCTCTGCTGTAGGAAACTCCATGACTCAACTGGAATCTTGTAATTCCTTTCTTTTGTACCGTTCTGTATTTTGTTTGGATTTCATCTTTTTTCTAAAAACATTTTCTTATTAATATGTAATAAAAGGGGGGCAAAGGCTAATTAGGATTTCCCGGTCTCTGATCGGGTCAAAAACCCTGATGGAACTGATATTTAACTCTTGCGGTGAATTTCGGTGAAGTCCGGAGGGCCTAATTGGTCAAATCCACTTTCCTCACCTCCACGCGGGGCCCCCTGGGATCTTTTAAGATGCGAAAGAGAGAGTGGTGTGCGGAAAGCAACGGGAAGCTACCGCATTTACTTTTCCCAAGAAAAACTGCAAACATGGCATGATGAATCTTTCCTCGGCAAAAAATTCCGGACGTAAACTATCCCCCCATTCGGATGTCCGGGAGGGGGATACTGAGGAAGGTTACATTTTGAAGCAAATAAGCCGACAGAAGAAAAGAAGATTGAGGATTGGATCATGGAATGTGAGAACTCTTCTTCAAGCGGGGAAGTTGGAAAACTTGAAGGAAGAAATGAGAAGAAACAGAGTGGATGTGATGGGAGTATCATAAGTGAGGTGGAGAAATAGTGGTGAGTTGGTGAGTGATGAATTTAGAATGTTTTATTCAAATGGTGAATGTAAAGGAAGTCATGGTGTTGGTGTACTACTGGGACCATGTGTGAAAGATAAAGTGATATCAGTGCGTTTTGTAGATGACCGGATGATAATGGTGAGACTACAAGGGAAAAAATTGGACTTAGTGCTAGTGCAAATTTACATGCCACATAGTGGATTAGAAGACGAGAAAGTGGAAGAATACTACGAGAAGATAGAAGAAATAGTTGAGAAAGAGAAGAAGGGTGCATGTGTAATCCTAATGGGCGACTGGAACGCAGTAGTAGGAGAAGGACAAGATGGAAAAACGGTTGGAAAATTTGGACTGGGAAAAAGAAATGACAGAGGAGAATCTTTGGTAAATTTCTGTAAACGGAATGAAATGATTGTTGGAAATACGTTATTCCAACAGCATAAAAGAAGACGATACAAGTGGACATGCCCAAGGGATGACAGTAGATATCAGATAGACTATATACTCGTACAGGAAAGATATCGAAATTGCTTAAAAAATGCAAAGACTCTACCAGGAGCGGATATTAATTCAGATCATGTCCTACTGATAGGCGAAGTAGATATTCGTCTGAAAAAGATAAGAGGAAGGCAAGTGACGAAGAAGTTTGATATAGAAAAACTTATGAACGAAGAGGAAAAAAGAAAATTTGAAGAACATTTTCAAAAGAAAGCCTCTAATTTAGAATCCACACCTGAAAATAGTAATGAATACTGGACTCATCTAAAAAGCTGTATACAGGAAACAGCAGAAGAAACAATAGGATACAGAGAAGATAAGAGTAATAAGAAACCTTGGGTGACAGGGAAAATGTTGGAGAAGATGGAGGAAAAGAGAAAATGGAAAAACATCAACACAGAAGAAGGTAAAAGAAATTATAAGAAACTAAACAACGAACTAAGAAGAGTAACTGATAAGGCGAAGGAAGACTGGATGAAACAGAAATGTGAAGAAGTAGAGGATCTAGAGAGAAAAGGAAGATATGATTTAATGTACCGCGAAGTAAAATGTTTGGATTTCACAAATAAGAATAAGAAGTCCATGTGGTTGATAGAAGACGAAATCGGCAATGAAATAACCGACAAACAAGGAATTTTGAACAGATGGAGGAAGTATGTAGAAGAATTATATGAGACAGGGAATCGTCCAGATTACTTAGCTATAGAAGATGAAACAGCTGTATCAGAAGACGAAAAAGGATGTTGTATTCTAAGGGAAGAAGTTGAGCTAGCGATTAGGGAAATGAAGAATGGGAAAGCAACAGGAGTTGATGGAATACACATTGAGTTAGTTAAATGCTTGGGTGAAGACAAGAAGCAAATACTATCATTATGCAATGAAATATATGAGAAAGGTGAATGGCCTGATGATTTCATGGAAACAGTATTGCTACCAATACCGAAGAAAAATAATGCAAAGAAGTGCACTGAGTTCAGGACTATCAGCCTTATATCGCACTCAGCGAAGATTCTTCTGCGAATACTGAACAGACGTTTATATTCTAAGGTGGAAGGAGAGTTGGAAGAAGAGCAGTTTGGTTTTAGGAAAGGAAAAGGTACGAGAGATGCAATTGGACTGTTGCGAACAATCGGCGAAAGATATCTAGAAAAAAATAAACACGTATATGCAGTATTTGTGGACCTGGAAAAGGCTTTTGACTGAGTGGATTGGAATAAACTTATGGAAATCTTGAAGAAAATAGGTGTGGATTGGAAAGAGAGAAGGCTAATAACTAATCTTTATACGAAACAACGAGTCAAAGTCAGGATAGGAGAAAAATTGTCAGAGGGAAGTGGAATAGGGAGAGGGGTGCGACAAGGATGCCCTCTATCACCTACGCTGTTCAACATCTACTTAGAGGAGTTAGTGAAGAATTGTTTTCAGAACATGGGAGGGGTGATAGTAGGAGGAAGAAGAATAAAGTGCATAAGATTTGCTGATGATATGGCATTGTTAGCAGAAGAGGAGATGATACTAAGGGATATGCTACTGCAGCTGAATGACAGCTGTGAACAATATGGAATGAAGACTATGGTTATCGGAAGAAAGACAAAGAAGATAAACATAAGTATTCGGAATGAGACATTGGAACAAGTGAACAACTTTAAATACTTAGGGTGTACTATAAGTAGTGATATGAACTGCTGCCAAGAAGCATTCTACTACATTCCTTTCTAAACCTTATCTTGTAATGTATTTTCAACTAAGGTAGTTGATGCAAATATAGCCAATGCTGGTAATATGGCCACATTCCCAACCTGCCATTAATTGAAAAGGTATTCAAAAGATAACGCTAGAATATCAAACTATGAAGTAGAAAGTGTACAGGCTACCACAGTTTGCAGGATAATATAATCACAGAGCCCAGGAAACCCGTCATTTGAGTTTTGACAACGAATCGAGAATCTTATAATATTATTATAATATTATTGTTATTGTCTTTTATTTCCTTGCATACAATTGATGATTATTGTTCCTATATCACTTGCTGTAGTTATTCTAAGCTCGTTCCAGACACCCAATGCTTCTTTAATTAAACTGATAATTAAGAGATTTTTCGAGATGGGCTGTAATCAGGTAAAATGGCCGCAGTCGGCCATATTACCAAAACCTTGAATGTATTGGACTCATAAAAGACGATAAATCTTTATTTGCAACACATATACCCATGATTGATATTTTTATATTCTATAAGCTTTGATCATTTAATGATTTTTTTTTCTAATTCTGTGGGTACACACATGATCTAAATTGTAACTTAGAAATAATTTTTGTTGTAGGCCCCTAGAAAGTTAATAATTATCTGTGTGAAAATTTTAATGAAGTCAAGACAAATTTACTTTCAACCCAAAATTATTAATCATTAACAAAAAAATATTTTCCTAAAATAAAGAGATAGTTTTGAATTTGGCCACATTACCTTCACAAGGGCATATTATCTGCACAGTGCATGCGTTTTCAAAGATTGAAAAACAGAACCTTTGGGTTTTAAAAAAAATCTTGAAATATTTTTTTACATACGCCTCAAAAGCCTAAGTTCTTGTCTACATATTATTTTTTTTTTTTTTTAGTGAATACCATAATCATGAAAAAAAAAATATTCAAATTAAGGTGGCCATATCATATTCAGGTACCTTTTATAGGAGGAATTTCTCAATTGAACTACTTTTCCACTGTAAACAAACATTATTAGTAACTTCCTATTTCATTAGTTTGATGTTTTTTGTTGTAATTATTTAGAATTCATTATCTTACCTGCGACATACGTTCTTTCCAAAAGTCCTTCTTTTTTCTCTAAAACAAATGACATTGACGTGAGTCCAAGAGCCATGAAGAACGCAATGCTAAAGGAAAAGAAATAGTATAAATAAACTAATAGAATACTTTAATTTTATTTATACTAAGTATCCTACTATCACGATACTTTAATAATAAGGACTAATAGTAAGGTAGCATAATAAGGTCTACTACAGGTTCATGTGATTCTAGGGATCGCAGCAGATAATGTAATGTTAAGGTTGGGTGGTTAACCCTACGTATCCTGCCTTTAACTCATTACCATTCTAAACAGGGATGGTGAACCTTAGGACCTGTCTGGAGAAGAATTCAACGTGGCCCAGCCTTTGCAGTCAACAGTCAAGCCCAGTATAGTACGTACCATTAAGCAAAACGTAAAAATAACTTAATTATAGAAAAAGTAGAACCAATATAATGGTTCTTTGTAACGTTTTTCTTGTTCCATTTTCCTTTCTTTAGATAATAAATCAAAAACATAATATCAAGCATTATGTTTGAATTTTCTGCTTACTGTCCCTCTTTATCTGCTTATGTGGTAGAATATAAAAGCTTCATATAGGAAGACACCAAAGAGTCTTATCAAAAAGTCTCACCGAAAATTAACAAATTATGTTTGGTATTATGTTTTTCATTGATTATTTCACCTATTTAGAACTAATAATATGTATTACACATAATGAGAAAAAAACCTTCGAATTGACAAACAGAATACTACTCTTCCCACATTAAGCTTAACACAGCCTGTTCCATTGCAAAGATCCTAAAGTATCCTAGTACCGGTACTATATAGATTCTGTTGTTCTACTATTATCTAAATTTTAATTAGATTGAAATCAGCTTCAAAAATACCCTGCATAAAGTAACAGAAACGCTTTTGAAAAACCTGTATTCATTGTACTAAGTCAGATTTTCCATTTCAATTACTCTACTTTAATAATGTCCTACTTTAATAATGGTCCCATTTTTATTATAAGAAATCAGTTAGTCAGTTAAGGAGTCTGGATTTTAAAATTGCTTTCCTTCGACTATTGACTTTACAAATACTTTAGTTCCGGTGAGTGTCATTTCCTTATCGTAGCAAATTCTTAAGAAATCAATAATGGGATATTATTTTTTAATATAACTTTCTTCTTCATTATATAAATTTCGTGGATTAAAATCTTTAAAATCCTTTAATCATTCAAGATATATAAAAAAGATGTAATTTAGATTAATAAATAAGTTAGCTTTAAAAATAAACTAAGAAATGTTACATTTCCTTTTAATACACATATATATTTTTATTTAAAACTATATAGAGTAAACTTTATTATATGATTTGATAGATACAAATCATAAGATCAAAAAAATGCTACTGACGAGATATTATGTATCACTTAGAACAAATGAACAGTGAAACTGTATCTATCTATCTATATTAAGAAAAGTTGATTTTATTTCTACCCACTTACTACTCCAAAACCATAAGATACAGAAACACAAATAAGGTGACAAATGTTAGGTATAATATTGAGGATGCTCACATTTTCATTTTTATCTGTGGGGGTCAACCGGATGTATCCGGGACTCTCCGAGATATCTCGGGTCTCTGAGACGGTCTCCGTGGACGTCACTTGACTTACGATCAAACATGAGGTCTCCGAGACGCGCTCGCAAGTGGTGAGAAAATTACCTCATAATCCAAGATCACGTGACCCCAGGTTTGCTAGTTTAACTTTAAATTAAAAACATATAATTTTGAAAGTTGCTTTTTTGACTACAATTTCGTTTTACGATTTGTATTTAATTTGCTCAGAATAATTTCAATTTTGTTATCTCTTGTATAGTTTTCCAAATCTATCTGTGTCTGATTCGCTTCCGTAACGCCTTCCTCTATGTTCGGAAAACAATTTTAATTTACTGTGAAAATAGAATTAATTTCTACAGTCATACGTCCGCGACAAGAATCGAACCTGCAACCTTCTGATCCACTGTCAGACGTCTTATTCATTAGGTCACGGAAACTTAGTTGCAATTATTGTTAAATATCTCTTATCACTCCTTCTGTGTGTGTGACGCCATGACAGAAAAGCCAGAGAAAAAGAATAGCATTAATTTTAGTCTACTAGATTAAATTTAAATTTCAATGTACATTTTTTAAGCCTACTTCAAGCGCAGGCCAGACGAGTATTAGATGCAGAAGTTCACCCTGAAACTGGAGTTGTTAGACACATTTCTCGGTATGAATGAAGAAATTAAAAATAATATTTAAACACAGAAAGAAATTACTTAAAATACTCTATCTCTACTAAAAATCGTCACATTGTTCTCCCATCATTTTTGACGGGACGTATATGCTAGTTATTTAATACTTACACGATAATAATTCCAGGAGCCATGAATTCTGTAAAAGTAGTCATCTCCGTGCCGTATACAGGGTCAACGAACTGTACAAAAAGAAAAAAAAATCCATTTATCGCCTCTAGTGTAAAATACTTTACATTTTTCAGTTTTTGAAAATTGGACGGCTTTACATTCTGGTTAAAAAAAAAGTTCTCCCAGTTTTGCAGATTTCCATCTTTACCTAAAAAATTATATAATGTTACAATGACTCTGTTATCTTCTCTACAGATAAGTCTTGAAAAATTTAGTGTAAAAATGCCTTACCAGTCAGGGTGAGATAGATAGTCATTCAGTCTATAGCCATTTAAAACCATTGACTTTTATTATGAAGAAGTGCCATACATTTATTAAAATATCTTATGCTAAACACCAGCTTGTTTTTTTTCAACCAATTTTCAGTCAAAGTGCATAATCTTTCAACATTTAAAACAATAAATTATAGTTTGGTCCTGAAGGAGGAGTGAGGCATATACTGTATAGGTCCTTTTTTTGAGGGATTTCCTCACTCCGGGATGAGATATTATCTTGATATTTCGGCCCGGTGCCTCGGGCCTTCTTCGGGAGATATATAAATGTCTTTCAATATAACGGTGTTTTTGAATTCAAAGGGACCAATTGAGTTCGCCGCCGCTCACGCACCCCTCACGCAATTAAGAAATTGTCCCCAAGGACTCATCTTTTTTTTTTTTTTCGCTGTCCCCTCCCACCCCTTCTCCATCTCACAATTGCGGCCATCGGTTACTGGGAATAAACAACATGAGTAACTTTTCCGAGAAACTAACGACGGAAGTTGTTAGTTCTGCGCTCACCTTTATGTGATTGACATTTATACAACTCCCGAAGAAGGCCCGAGGCACCGGACCGAAATATCGAGATATTATCTCATCCCGGAGTGAGGAAATCCTTAAAAAAAAAGGACCAATACAGTTTAATACAATAATTTTTTAATAATGTTGATGCTAAATCATGAACTTAAAAACTATTAATCAATATTAAGCTTAAAAAAAGTTAGTAAATGAAAATAAAGGTTTTATTTTTTTTTTAGGTAAGTATTTTCCTCCGTTGGGAAAATCTATTTCTAGTGTTTTGATTCTCTTTGTCTTAAAAGGGTAATTTCCAACTAAGCATCAATTTCATTGTAGAATTCCAAATTTAGAGAAAATTGACTGCAAGGGAAAGAAATGGACAGATCTTATAATTTCTCCTTTTGAAATCGAAAAAATTTATTTTTCTAAAGCCTTACATCTTCCCGTTTTGATGTTGTGGAAAACTTCAAGCCTCATATAAGAAATGAAAACAGCTTTTACCTCAAGACGGTCGAGTTTTCATTACCGTAATTATAGAATTTTAATAGAAATCCAAACCATCTTACCTGCACTGGAAGTGTCATGGCACCAGTTGCTTCAGTGATATTTTTGACCACTTTCTGGGCAAACTTTATTAATATGCCCATCATTAATTTCTGTATGAACACAGCAATTTGTTGATCTAAAAGAAAGATATTATTTTATGTACCATCTTATATTTATACCAGTTCAGAGAGTGGAATAAAGCTTAGGATTAAAAGGAATTCTGAAACAATTATAAGAAAACCAAAAAAAAATCCAAAATTGTTGAAGTTTCATTTGCAAGAAATAAGCATCAAAGATCATCGGAAGCGCAGTGGTGTCTCAAAAGAAAAAATGAACAAAAAAACTCACTATTAAAAACTCACTAATGAAAAGTTAGTGAGAAAATTCCTGTGCCAGCAGTGCGCCGGCTTCAATTATTTAAAGCACTTCACTGAGTTCAATGTAAGATACTGGGCGGATCCAACTAACGATGTCAGGAAACCTGACATAGGCTATCTTGGATTCCCGGTATCACAATTTCCAAAAACAAATCAATAAACTCTTACTCTTGTGAAAAAGAAAATAAATTTAACGTGCTGTGAATATGAGTAAATAAAGGAAAGGAAACGCAGCACTTGAATAAAAGGAGAAATTGCTTTTCTGATTAGATTACGGGAAGGAATTGGGAACGGCCGTTTCGTCCTTCTACGGACTCATCAGCCCAATCCCCGCCTTCCCTTAACAAAATGAGAAAGGCAAGATCTTGTTGGTAAAAGTCACCACCGACCCGGCGATGACCCCACCAACAACAAAAGGCAAGAAAATAAATTGCTGCGTCTCTCGACGCCAGTTGAAAGGAATTAGAAAGAACAGGAGGTTCAAAGAAAAAAATTTACAAAGCAAAAAAGAAAAGAAATTTAACGTGCTGTGAATATGAGTAAATAAAGGAAAGGAAATTTTAATTCCTTTCAACCTACTCTCGTAAGAGAAAGGCTTTTTGCTGGCGTCGAGAGACGCAGCAATTTATTTTCTTGTCTTTTGTTGTTGATGGGGTCTTGCCTTTCTGATTTTGTTAAGGGAAGGCGGGGATTGGGCTGACGGTCCGCAGAAGGACGAAACGGCCGTTCCCAATTCCTTCCCATAATTTAATCAGAAAGGCAATTTCTTCTTTTATTCAAGTGCTGCGTTTCCTTTGCTTTATTTACTCTTAGTCTTGTGCTTTTTTGTTTCATTTTGCCTGTAATTGTTTCCACGCACTTTAAGGTTTTGCATTATATGTATTTATTATTTAAGAATTAATCCCTTACATGCTAAGCGATCGCTAGCGGGGATTAATTGATTGGCCTTTTTATTCTTTATTTAGGTTTTGATGTTTTTGTAATTGGAGGGCCATTGTGGTGTTTACTTTTGTTTTCTTTATATGTTTTTCGAGTTCACTAAGATGTAAGATACTGGGCGGATCCAACTGATGATGGTCAGGAAACCAGAAATGGTCCATCTTGGATTCCCGGTATCACAATTTCCAAAAAAACAGATCAGTGAACTCCTTGTGCGTTTTCGTTTTATATTTCATGTTTAGTACGGATTTTGTCAAAACAATTTTCTTGCTGGGCTTGCTGCATTTTTTGATTATTTAGATCCCGTTCTCGTGTTACTGATTCGTCTTTGAGTGCATTTGTTGAAGACAAACATCCGTTGATATTTATTTACTTGTAAACAATTTTTATGGGAAAGAACTGAACTGAAATCTTTGATTCCTAATTTAGACAATCTAAATAATTATAATTTTAAAA
>JAFIDM010000002.1:24011343-24024981 GCA_023159025.1 Thereuonema tuberculata
GTCGATCGTTCATCAACAACTAGCACACAAACATTCACTTATTAAGAGCACGGTCCCGTACTACAAGTACATACCACAAAGCGTATTAGAGTCACCCTCATATAAACTTTACTGGGACCGCTCCATTCACACAAAAAAACCATATATCACAACAGACCTCCCATTCACACAGACAAAACTATACATCACAACAGGCCTGACATCACACTCGTTGATAAGGTCAACAAACAGACAAATCTCATTGATTTGCAGTGCCTATCAGCAAGAACATGCAGAAAACTCACGCAGACAAGATCAGTAAATACACTGATTTAGCACACGAGCTCCAGAAGCAGTGGAAGCAGGAACGAGTACGTGTTGTACCCATTGTTGTGTCTGCCACTGGTCTGGTGCCTCACATATTGCATCACAGTCTCAGCACACTAGGACTTCACAAAAACAATTATGCAGAACTCCAGAAGGCTGTGGTACTCAACACAACGCGCATAGTTAGGAAATTTATGGACACAACCATATATCCTGAACTACATTCGTGCACCTTTTTTTTCCGCCATGTTGTCTTTTCCGGGGAAACCCAAAGTTTGAAACGTACAAACATAATAATAATAAAGCAGTTTACATTCATCCCTACAGAAGCTCGTTTCCAAAACATATCAAATTCAAAAAATTCAAAATTGAGATAACAGGTGTCAGCACTTTTCATAACCTAGTTCCATATGTTGCGTGAAATAATTGTTTCTAAAAGATACTGAATCCCAGTTAAAACCTTACGTAAATATTTAGTTATATGGCAAAACATACCAAATCCGCCCAAATGTGCTGCCAAAACATACCGAATCCAGTTATCCTATCAGAGCCGCTGCTTTTTGACATGTGACAATTGAAAAACATGGCGACTTTATACATCGTTCTTCGCATGTTCTGATTGTTATATGGTGATTCTGAGATGTTTATACATAATTTGCATTATTTTGTGTGAAAAATCATATCTGATGAATTTTGTGATGAGTCGCAGGAGACGGAAAGGAGTAAAAAGCGGCAGTTTCGTAAGAAGGAGTGGAAGAAATCTATTAGCAAGCACAACAAATATGATGAGAAAGTTATTCCCTGCCCAGCAAAAGAATGACTCTGACCTTGAACTAGACCCATGATCTCTTGATCATTCCAGGACTGAGGTTTGTCGAGAGAAACTATTCACAATGGCGACTCTCAAGCAAGGCAAACCTATCAGAAGCCAAACAAAACAAATTATTGCTAACGTTACTTCATATTTCGAAAAGGAGAAATCAGCGAAAGGAGCATTAATTTCTTTTGAAAAGGTTAATGAGCGTACATCAGCTGCTACAGGATTTGGATTAACGTCATTGAAAGCTATTCGCCCAGAAGCGAAGAATCAGCCGAATTCGGGCATCCATTTCCCGGCGACACACCCGATAAGAAACGCCCAAGGATATCTCCAGTCACAGATCTAGATTGTTTCGCTCTGGAAGCCATACAAATAAGTAAATAATTTATTTAAATTATAAATAATAATTTATTTAATTCTCAAATATCAATGTGTTATGAATTTCACATTAGAATCCTCTTATAACTTAATCTAAATGATAATACCTTCTCAGAAATAAAATACAATTTTAGAATTTCTAATGTAATTTATTAAAATACCAATACTAATGAATAAATTTGTCTCAATTTAATTCCTATTCAAAAGGAAACAAACAATTGGTAACTTACTGTTGTTATATTTTAATTTTTAGTTACCATTATTTCTTTTAAGAATTACATTCTACATTCAATCAAATGAATGAAAATAAATACATTTCTGAAATTATATTTCATGAGAAATCAGAATAGTTCAATAAAAGGAATATCGTTTTATCCGTAATCTTCGAACTTCTCCGAAATGTTCACTTTCCCGCCATAAGCACTGACATATACAATTGATTCAAATTCTACTATTGCGCCATCTGGTGTCCACGGTCGTTCCTTCGTCCACGGAGGAGAATAGTATAAAATCTAAAATAAGCTGCCATCATACGAATAACTTTTGTGGTGCTCGTAATTTGACTGAAGCAGAAATATTAAAGTTCCATGTGGCATTCTGAAAAAATAAAGATGATCTATCCTTGATGTAACCTTCATAGCATGTTTTCTTGTTGGAAAAGTTGGAATTTACCCTTTTTATGCTGGTGAACCCTTCTGTCAGCATAGGTTATTAAAGGAAGGGGTGAGATATGAGTTACTTTTGAACTCTGCCAAGTTCCTTGCCAGAGTCATGTACAGAATGCTAAAAGACATGTTATCCAGCTACTTAACAGTTAAGGGATACAGACTAGATGGTTCTACAGAGATGTACTGAATATACTGAATGTTATTATAAGAGAAGATAACATAAGTGATACTCATGTAGTTACTGAATCACCTTAATGTAAGTTAGACATATAGGCCATATATAGGGTGCTTAGGGTCGTGCACTTGCAGAAAGGCAGGGCTCAAGTGCTCTATCCTATGCTCCTTTTGCTAAGGGCGAAGTTGCACAATCGTCATCCCGATCGCCCTGGACGAGGAGGACGAGGTTGTGGACGACCCACACCATATGACGACCCGCCTCCACCTCCAGAAACGTCGTCCCTCCCTCTCTGATCCATACTGGATGATACGCGGCCTTTCCAAAAGGACGAAACTACTGCGGGTCTAAACTACTCCAAGTTCTAAACTAGTGCGGTGTTTATGTTTGACTGTGTAAATAGTATTTTCTTGTTTAAATTTTTGTTTACGTTGTTAATTTAATTTTACGTTTATTTGTTTACTGTATGTTTCTTTGAAGCCATATGTTACATCTACAATGTTAAATTCACATTCTTGCACGTTTTTTTAACGAAATCCATGCCAACATTATTCAGTAACATGTTTTCATCATTTTCCCAAAATCCGATGAAAACTATTTTTTGGTTTTTGAGGAAACTATGAGGCCTAAAGGTACCATTTTGGAATCAACTTAAAGTTAATTCAATTCTCTACACATTCCTCTCTCATGACTTTTCTGTAGGACCATTCGTTTAGCCTGTACGTGTCTTGGAAATTGACCCTCTCGATAACTTTCACTTTTAGGAAATAATTGCCCTTTTTTGACTGGCTGTATCTCGGCAACCAATGGACCTCGAGAGCTCGGGTTGGGCTCAAATTGTAGCAAATTTAGTTTGCTTTACAAAAGTATAGAGTGAAGATACCCGAAAAACGCTTCCTTACGGTAGTTTTTTCGCAAAACCTGAAACAAGTGCCAAAATCTCGCAGTTTTTCGAACACCACGGGAGTAGCACAGGGTTTTCAGGGTTGCAAACTTGGGTATAAACTACCCTCAGGGGTCCTAACAACATATAAAAAAATCGTAGATACATGCGCGTTTGCGATGTTTGCCTTTTTTTATGTCGATATTGACTGGCCTAATACAAATGAATTTTGCATTATGATTTTTTTCTATCTCACAAATTATTAGAAATAGGCCTAAAATCAATACCAGTATCTTAATAGGAATCTTTATTATTTTAATTTAACCAACTATTGTTTCACTTACTTCTTTAAGAGATGTTATAATTTCCATTTTTTTTTTTTTTTCATTTACTTGTAATAAGTATCATGAATAAAAGACAACATTTCTCAGCTATTCTTGAGCTTTTTCATATCATTAATTACTAATTTTCAATATTCTTATATTAAAAGTACCAAATTCATTTTAATTTTTGCTATAAAACCTTACAGTTAAAGTAAAATAATGAAATGTAATTTTTATATCCATGGAAACAGAAAATGTTTCTATTTGGAAATTTCTGAAATTATTTCTGTAGATTTCAAACTAAAAGTTATAAACTATTGTGCTTCATTAAATTTTTGTAGTTGATGGGAATTTTCGCTTAATTAAAAAAACAAACAAATAATAATCTTGAAGTATTCAAAGATTTTTTTTTTTTTAATTTTGAAATTGCTGTAAAAATATTGTTTAAGCAAAGAACTCCGAAATGCTGCAAAAAAAAAAGTCCATCAAATACTAAATGAATAAATATATCTTCGGTTTTATTTATCCCAAAACATTCCGGAAATTAAATTCGATAACAGATTTCATCTCGGAGTATCAAAGAAATGAAAATTAAATTTCAAAATATTAATTTCTCCTGTAAATACCTAAATACTTATGTAGGACTAACTGATCTTAAATGGGATAAAATCGTTGAGGTAGAATAATCTTTATAGCAGAGATTACGTATAGAAATAGGAAACAATGAATTTCTTATATTTTAGCGTAATTTATTTCTTTAATTCCAGTGTCTCAAATTTCAACTTCCTATCACTTTCATCCTATGATTACATTTCAATAATGTTGAAGAATCTTTAATAATAAATTAAACGTGTGTGAATTGATTAAATAAATAATAAGTCAGCACACAAACTAAAAATTAAAAAACACTGAAAACATTAAAACCGACATGTTTCGATCAGCTAAAATTTCAATAGATGCAGCCGGTTCAAGTACGAAAATAACCCAATGAAAAAGAGGGAGTAGTCACTTGAATTTTGGAGCATGGGACGTCCACGGCTGTTGTGTTTATTACAGCAAGAACAGAAATCTATGTAAAAAACAAAAAAGGGGAGGGTAAAGAACTAAAGACCAACAAAATTGCAAAATTAATAAGACGATTTAACAAGAAAATAATATATTGTGAAACTTTCAGAAAACACTTAATGGATTGTATTAGAATCTTTCAATATTGTATGAATATTTGAATTCAAACAAATAAATTTGTTGTAATATTTAGTCTAGTCTTCTAGTCTTCTCTTCTGTGCTTATGAAAAAGATTTTGTTATCAAATTATAATCTCAGTTATTACTTCTATGCCATTCCTTCAAAAAATTTCCCAACGATTTTCAAAATTTAACAGAAGTACAGTACATTGTCAGGTTTTGCCCTTAGAAAAATGTAGATACAAAATTAAGAGTTAATTCATTTTATCCATTTTTCTGAATAAAGTAAGACATTACCAATATAAGCTAAAAGCATATTAAGAATTATACTTGAAATACATTATTACCATCAATTATACTTTACCAACTTTAAAAGAGGTTTGCTTGAATTCGTTCCTCTTTTTAATAAATTTCAATTTTAATTTCTGCTTAAACTAATAAGCCTCGTTTTTACTTTATTTGTTTCAAATGAATTAATGATCATGAAATTACTAATAGTACAATTAACAAGATGATATTGGTTTACAATTGTAAAAGTAATAAATGTTTCAATATATTGTGAATGTTTTTAGAAAACCTATTTAGGAATTCTGTTAATTTGAATTTTCTCTGATGGCTTCAAGAAATGAAAGACCAGTTTAAGGTTGAAAGAAAGCTATCAATACCCTTCACACATGTAACGACAGCAATATATTTCTTTGTTCTTTTCTATAATTTTTTAATGAGTTTCGATAATTGAGCAAAAAATTAAATCTCTTATAAAAATTAGAATCCATCAAGTGTTTATTGAAAGGTTTAGAGAAGATATTTTTCTTGTGGGGGGGGGGGGAAGGTCCGTATCGCTGCGTAGTAGGCACTGCGATATTTTCTGTTTGAGCATGACGTCACATGGATTGCACCTTGGAAGTTCTCTTCTATTCAATTAATGAATAGAGTGCTTCATTTTATTGAAAATAACAAATAAAAATGTTTTCAAAATTGTCGAAATAATATATTTGAAATATTACATTTATAAGCGGTCTGACACTAAAATAAATCAATAAATAAATCGAAAAAAGGAACGTTTTAAAGATAATACTGAGACCGAAATTATAATGGGGCTGTTTAAGGTCTCTGGGTCGAGGCTGGAAAAGTCACGTGATGTGGATGTGTTACTTCTAAAAACAAGGCTAGTATTACCGAAAAACCTCTGTATATTAAAGATTTCTCAACTTTAAATATATTGAATTATCGGCATACAATTAAGGAGGCGTATGGAAATAATGTAGATACGTTATTTCTAGATGAAAGGAATAAATATAGTTAAAGAGAAATTTGTTCTAGTCCTTTCATCTAGAAATAACGTATCTACATTATTTCCATACGCCTCCTTAATTCTATACCGGTAATTCAATATATTTAAAGTTGAGAAATCTTTAATTTACAGAGGTTTTTCGGTAATCTCAGCCTTGTTTTTAGATGTAACATATCCACATCACGTGACTTTTCCAGCCTCGACCCAGAGACCTTAAACATCCCCATTTCACTATTATTTTCATCAAATATTTCAAAATAAAATCAATTTTTAGCTATATTGCCTTCGTTTTCAATTAGGAACAAATAAAAATTAAAGAAAGAAAATCCTAGCAAAGAAATTGAAAAACAAAAACAAAAGTTATTTTGTTTTTTTATTTGCATATTTTTTGTGTGCTTATTTTGTATTAATAAATGATGTTTTACGTGTGTTGTAATAAATCGTTAATTTAAATGGTGAAAGGAACTTCCACAAACAAACATTTAAATTATGTTAAAAATATTTATGACAAAGAATTTAAAAACAAAATTAAATTGTTTGTTGTAAATATTTTTAACATAATTTTAAGTTTGTGGACGCTCATTTCACCATTTAAAAAAAAATGCTACTTTAAATTTTTTAATAATTTGTTAAATAGCAAAAATGATAGTAGTGAACATTAAAGACTATTTTTTAATATTTCTTCTTCGATAATTTACACACACTTCAATTTATGTCAATCTTAAGAAAAAAAAAAAAGAAAAAAAGTTTAAAGATCACAACCTGGGTTATTTTAATCAGTTTCATTTAGTTGAATTTTGAACGAGGAATCCCTGTTTTCACTGAAAGAGAATTTAGCAAATTTATATTATATAAAAGATTACAGTAGTCTAGGAAAACTTAAAAGGAACTTAAAATTATGATGAAAATATTTACCACAACAATTTAATTATTTTTTAAATTGTTTGTTGTAAATATTTTTAACATGATTTCACGTTCCTTTAAGTTCGTTTCACCATTTAAAAAAAAATGTTATTTTATAATATTTAATAATGTGTTAATTAGTAAAAATGATATTCGGTCTGAGAACTGTAAAGATTTTATTTTATTATTTCTTCTACGATATTTGATTCACACTTTAATTTATACCAATCATAAAAAAAAAAAAGTATAGTGATTAGAATCTGGGTTATTTTAATCAGTTTCATTTAGTTGATTTTTGAATGAGAAATCCCTGCATTTTCACTCAAAGAGTGTTAAGCAAATTTACATTCTCTGAAAGTCGAGATATCGTAGGCGAGGAAAACTTTGAATTTCCTTACAGTGGAAACTGTTTCGTAATTAGATGCGATATTTTATCAATATTATTGCTGTGATATATTAAATTATTGAATGGAAAATAATTTAATTATTATAAGTTGAAGTTATTTATTTAATTAGCATTTAAAATGCTTGAAAGAAATTTTTTTTATTTATTTTAAAATGGAAGAGTTCCATAGAAAAATTTAAATATGTAAATTTTGGCCAGTTTGACGTAAAGCAGAAGTGACGTCATGAAGTGACAAGGAATGATTCGACACACACAGAGATAGTGTTTGAAGTCGAGAACAGTTAGTTCATGAAGTTGAAAACTGTTGGTTCAAGATGGACTGAACCATTAGACACTGATGTTAGACAGAACGAAGTGAGAGCTTATTGAGAGATGAGTCGATTCGAAGAAAAGGCGGTCAGAGCTTAATATTCAAAGGAAGGAGACGAAAACGAATATGGAAACCCAATTGAAGTTAATTGCGGTGACTGAATAATTGTACCTCAAATTCTAGGACATGAAAAGTTTGGTCAGCCAAAGACACGAACAAGAATAGTGTTTAGAACACGAAGTAATAAATGGTCCGAAGGAAGTTTGAAGTAGGCGGTTCATTAAGTAGAAATAATTTAATACAAATTATTTCGAGAAGACTTCGATAGCCGGAGAGTTTATTAGAAGCTATAGAGTGGAATTGCGCCATAAGAAGATACGGAATATTGAAGCCAGTGATTTGTGTGAAATAATAATTCGTCTCACATTTATTTGAACTCTTTTGAAGAACGAAGTTCTTGTGGAAGCCTGACACCTCAGACGAAGTGGAACGACCCGAGTCAAAGAGTGCCTAAGATTATTTTTCCTGAAAGAAGAACGGGAAGAATTGAAAGAATATCCTGTCGGAAGAAAGGTAGTAAATACCAAATGTCATTATTCCGGAAAACTAAATTTTTCCATTGATTGATTAGACTATTAAATAATAGAATAATTTGAACTACAGAAAGTTACCGTAAGTTCAACGTATAACTGTGTCAGTTCGAGAAGAGCTTAACGTCGGAGATTATTAACGTTAAGGGTACGAACTCATATTATTATTTTAGTTCCGTGAAAAGAAGTGAAAAGAACTTTAGCGAATTATTAGTTGGAGTATTTGGAAGTGCAACATCGTTATCCCGAAGCATTGTGGCTAGGAAGCAACCCGCCATATTCAACTTAGTGAGTTGAGGATTAAATGTGCATCAGAGATTAACTGCAGGAATCAACGAAGCGTGGTGGATTCAACGTGCGATTCCTATCAACGCAGAATACTTCAAAAGGGGAAGTCTGGGAGAATTTCTTCAATATGTAAGTAGTGAACTTTTATTTCATTATTTTGGATGGGCGAAGCGTACCCGATAATAATTGAAGAAGGAACTGGTGTCTTATTAGTGCTGTACAGAACGTGATTTAAAGATTAGAAATAGTTTCTAATTTTTCACATAAGGTGAATGAAACCAAATAGCAAGTGCTTATTTAAAGTTGTAAATATTGGTGTTCACGTAAAGTGAAACAAGTAAAATACAATATCATACAAGAATTGTAATTAGTATTTCATTTGCATACTAGTGAAAAGATAATTACGTGTGAATTGATAACCAGTGTGATTAATGCAAATCAGATTAATGTGTGCTACATATGAAAATATTCATATATTATAAGTGTAAAGTGAAATTATAAAATTAACAGTAAGCTAAGATTATTAAATCTCTTATAGTGCTTCAAGTTAATTTGTGTGAAAGTGCAACGATTGAGGATACTCCGAAAATCGTGCAGCGTAAAGATTAGTGAACATAGTGACTTTAGACCAGTGCAACTAAAGTATTAATTTAATATTTCCTGTATATTAGTGATAATAGATATCACCAGTGTAAATAGTTTTTGAAAGAAATTTTAAAAATACCCTAATAAAACATATATGAATTTTTTAGCCATTTTACTTATTTCATTACATGCCACTCTGTTTATTATTAGGGTTCTGCAATTATCCCCAGCAGTTTTAATTAGAAATATTCACTTTTACTGCATCCTAACGTAAAGAAAATACATGTCAATGTCATTGTTCGCAGAAAGCTCCTAATAAATCAGGAATATTCTATAAATTCAAATGTTATATTTTCAGTTATTAATTAATTATTATTTAAAAAAAAGTTACTTGAAAACATTCTTTTCTCATTATTAAGTCGTCATTTAAGGGAATTAATTTTTTCTGATAATGATTAAATATTGGAAAAAAATAATTAATTTCCTCAAGAGAAAGGAGCAACTGTTATAATTTATAAATAAGAGAGATGACACACAATTCGAATTTTTCAAGTAAAATATTAAAAACCTGAAATTTTAAATGTTTGCAAGCTTTAAACTTTTGATTTATCCTTTGTCTTCATATTTACGTTATTTTTATTTTTATGCTTTTAATGAAGTTTATTATTTTTAGAATTTAATAAAATATTGACATTTAGTCATCTCTCCCATACTTATGGGAGAGATGACACGGGTAGTACGGGATAGATGGCCACATGGATTATGAATAAGAGACATGCGTAAATCAAGCTACTACTTTATTTTTATAAAAACACTAAAATCAAGTTGAATAATGATATTTTTGAATCTGTTTGGAAAAAACTGTTTTAAAAAAAATAAACCACTTAAAGTTATCAGATTTGCAAAATACTTTGGATTTCATTTTTTTTAAGTCTATATGAAACTTAGTGGTAATTACTTTTTTTTAAATAATGCAATTTGGAATTGTATTATGATGAATATAAAATCAAAGAAAAACAAAAATAAATGAAACAGAATAAAGAAAGGGGAGAGATGACACGTGTCATCTCTCCCCTTTTTAGGTATGTAATCTCTCCCCAAGTGATGGGACAGATGACACACACCGCCATTTTCACCAAATGGGACCCAAGACACTAGTAACCGTACATAAACCTTGCTTACTCTATTTATATTTTTACACAGTGAATTATAGCGAAAGATGCCTTAAAAAAAGGCTGTTAACTAAACAAATTCGCAAAGTCAACGAAAATTCGAGCATAAATCTGGCTACATCAGAGGAAGAAAAACTCAATAAAATCTCATAAAGACTCAGCACAAACACTCGACACACACTGAAGCTCACACTGGCCTTGGGTTTTGGTCATATGATCTGCTGCAGTCTACTGCGAACCCATCTTGAAGTTACATTATATGTGTCATCTCTCCCAACTTTACTATACTCTTATAACATATGTAAATCAGTTATTCCTTTTTGAAGATTATGCAGGGTGTACCTGAAATGTCCTGCCAAACTAAAAGGTTGTATTTAGTCATGCAAAGCATCGAATAAATGTCATATAAACATTGGGTCTGGAAATGTTTTATTTCCAAGATATGAAAGATGAGACAATTTCAGCCGTACAGCCCGACGACTTCTGAACTAACGTTATATACTGACCGTTGGATTGGAAGAGGGGGACCAACAGCATGGCTTCTCGACTTTTTCGTATGGGGTATCTTAAAGCATTAGTGTATACCACACCAGTTCCTGACGCCCATGCACTGCATGATCGCATAGTGGATGGGTGCATCTCGACGTGCACAAGCCATCTTCGACCGTGTTCGGCAGTCGATGGAACGATGTTGTGTTGTGATCATCCGGCCGGTGGCGGACATTTTGAGCACTTACTGTGAAACTGAGCGACTGTACGGCCAACACCTCTGTATTGTTGCATCATTCAATTCGTGGAAATAAAGCATTTTCAGACCCATGATTCTATGGCATTTATTCGTCGTTTTGCATGATTGAATACAACCTTTAAGTTTGGCAGCACATTTCAGGTTGACACGGAGTAATTTTTATTTAATTAATAAAAGAAATAATCTACTCATGAATGTGTCTTTTACAAATTACTCACTGAATCCAAACAGGCAATGTAAATATACAGCACTCTGCTACCAGTTTATTTTTGATAAAAAAAAAAAAAAAAAAAAAACAAGTAAAAATAAACTAATTCAAACCAAAGGACCAAATAGAACAAACAAGATTTATAATCAATAAAGCTTACATTGAAATATATAAAAAAAGAATACAGAATGGAAAGAACCAACGTTAAGCTTAATCCACACTAAATCATTATGCCAGGGTTCTTCCTTCTTTTACTGAGTTTCTAAAATATAAAAATAATCTTGATCAAATAAAGGCATAATTCTTAACAGGTTCTCCTGGGAAAGTTCTTCGTTACAGTTCGAAAGTCTGTCTTGTGGGGAAAACACAGGTAAGGGCAAAATAAAAGTTGATTGCTAGCAAAACACACAAGGTAGATCATAGGCCTATGAAAATTAGTCACTTACAGTTTCTCATCGCTACTCGCGATTGTATCTGGGAGTTCAAATTCGTGGCACAAGGTTCGGAGCACTAGTTGGTAATTAATCTACACAGAAACACTAAAGGTATCCGCCAGTATAATACTCGGAGACGTTTTCTTGCCAAAATGAACATCTGAATTGCATGAACACTTCGCCATGAAGTCTGCATTCAGGAGGAAGCATTTTGGGTGACTTTCATGCAGCATCAGGGAGAGGGCGATTGCGCTGGCACACGTGCTCGCAACTCTGACACTCTTCCACGATGGCACTGGGTGAAGTTTCTTCCAAAACCAACGTTTATCAATCCAAAACACACGCTTCAACATAGAATTGGTGTTTAGTAACAAACATCAAAATTACACTCTTAACAACGCCTGTAATTAAAACTAGAAATTAAAAATAAAACAGGAATAAAACAGATATGATACGGATACTACATATTGAACGACTAGAAGGCTCAACGGCTCCGATATCTCTATCTACAGAATTCAAAATAACTAACGATATACTCTAAAAATTAAGGTTTTAGAGTACCTTAATGAGACCTATATATATATATCTCTCTAGAAGGATCCATAGAATATCCTAGAATATCCTGGTAGTAGATACTGAGGTGATTTTCCATTGCCTTCTTCAGGAAACCATAGTGGAATGGCTTGAGACTTGAAGGGAAAGAAGAAGACAGGAAAGGAAGTAAACATCCATGCCGGTAAAGAGCTTCGAACCCCGGTTCAGACACATCAGCCTCGTGGCAGTCAGTCACCTTGACCATAAGGGTATGCCGAACTACCAATGAGTCTTATAAGAACCTTAACAGCATTGGGGACAATAAACAGTAGTGAAAGATAGAAACACACCTTATTATCGCGTAAAAGAGAATTTTCTTTTTATGAGTACTTATTACAATTATTATTATTTATTAATATAAGTATTGTTATATTTTTTTTAAACTGTCAGTTAAAAACATAAGATATATACCGGTAACAAATATATTCATTTCATTCAATTACGAGGGAGTAAAAAAATGCTTTTTTTTTTTTTTTTTGTCTGATGACAATGTAAATTTATTAAATACTTAATATTTTATTTATAAAGGAAAAATTTTCACTTGTCTTGTGAACATAGAGGAATTGATTATATGAAATACGACTTATATATCTACTTTTCTTATATATAATAATAACTATGTTAAATTTTAACCGTAACGATTTAAGTTATGAAAAATTAAGACCATTGGCATTCGCACTTTTACTAAAAATAGAAATAGATTGACCAATAATAGCAACAATAATAATTATATAATAATAATAATATAATAATAATAATAATACTTTTTTATTTACTTTTTTTACTTGGCAATATTTGCTTTGGTCCTTGACCCGCCATACTGTCTTAGCTGGGGAAACCCATGGTTTGAAACTTTTTCGAGATAATAATAATAATAACAATATCGGTGAAAGTTGCAATGGGATGTTTATCCACTGAACTCCGGTGGCCGGGGGTTGGGGTTTGATTTAAGTTCGATACGTGAGAGTACTTCTTCACCTGCGTGAATCTTTATTAAGCTAAGGTTTAACTTAATCTTTATTAAACTCATAGCTGATGAAGTAAAAACTAAAGTCCAAGAATGCAGAACTGCATTCACTCGGTATCCCAGAGGAATCATCAGGGCTTCCACGACTTAACATCACTTCTCCGAAGCTTCTTCCCGTAGTTGCTCCTTGATTAACGCACGTCTATGACTTCTGCGGCAGAAGGCTCTTCGGCAACGGCTTAGGTTGTCTTCTCCGAAGTCGTCCCGAAACTACATTCGCCTCTTGCTTCTGCGGTCCTTGGTTTGTCGGTAACGGCTTAGGATATCTTCTCCGAAGTCGTCCGTATCGCACGAATGTCTCTGGCTTCTGCGATACCCGATTCGTCGGTAACGGCCTAGGAT
>JAFIDM010000002.1:24035173-24051769 GCA_023159025.1 Thereuonema tuberculata
TTTAAATTTTAAACAGATGCATGAGCTTTTAACTCAATGACTTTTAATAATCAGTGCATGTAAAAAGAACAGTACAAAATGCTTTTTGTCGAGTTTAAGAAAGCTTTACTAGAGTGTCACAGGGCGTTGAAGCTACAAAACATAGTTTTTTATCGTAACAAACGGTAAGTCTGTTTATTTAAGATTTATTTTGCTTATTATCCATATTATCCGGATTTGCCTTTGGTTCCAGTTAGTCCGAATAAACGAGGTTGTAGTGTATTAATATTTTGAGGAAAAAAAGAGTACAAAAACATCTAATAAATGTCAAAATTTAAAACTTATACCGTATCACATTTGAAAGGTCTTAAATTACTGTTTAGAATTTGGTCCTAGTAAACTCAAAGATTTGGGAATAAGTAAGGAATACACAAACAACCAGACATTTACTTTTGTAACAGGCAATAGAATCATTTCCCTCGATGAAATTTCGCTTTTCTTAAAATTAGCTTTCAGTGTACTCGTCTTGTAAACCTTTTCCTAATTCTGTATTTCTAACTTTAAGGATTTGGAATCATCTACTGGAATTATCTAAAAGTAGTGATGTTACAATTGTGATAACTACACATTACATTGAAGAAGCAAGACAAGCTAATATGGTAAGTTATTGCATGTTATGGTAGTAAATAATACATTGATAGTCAAATCATATCTGACATTTTCAAAACATCTTTTCTAAAAAACTAAAATTATTTTTCCTGTTAAAATTTCGTTTTATTATTACTTCACTAGTGTTGTAGCATTGCCTTCGATCAGTTTATTATTTAAGTAACTGCTCTCGTTACTTACTTTTATTTTATATTACGGCTTGTTCTATCCATAGACTAAATATAAGCCTTTGTTAGAAAGGAAGTCACCATCAGAAATTCTTTTTTGTTCATTTTTCAATTTTGAATTACAATTAACTTTATTGCGATCATATTATACCTTAATAGCACGTCTTACATATTTAGTATTTGCAGTGTATCATTACTTAAAATGAGAAATTTCTCGAAATTAACATGGAGATGAGAAAAGGCATTGTCGTGGAAAAGTTTCAGTGAGTGACATTTCATGTTTTCAGTTTGTGTTTATGATTCCCGATGTGGGATGCAAAGGTCCTGTTCCTCTCATCTCCATCTTGTGGGTTAAATCCCAGAAATTCTTCATTTTCGGTGTAGACATCGATACTAACATCAAGACCACTTTTCGTCCACATAAGTATATGTTCTTAATTCCTTTTTCCTATTGTGTTACAGGTAGGATTAATGAGATATGGTCATCTTCTAACGGAAGCACCTCCTCAACTGTTACTGGAGCGACACCAAGCGGATAATCTTGAAAAGGTTTTCCTGAAACTATGTCTAGCCGAGAATCCACATTCGAAAACAGACTTAAAAACAAAGGGAGTAAGTAGTTCTATTCAAACTATTCTGTTTCCTATACAATAGAAATGATCATGAGATCTTGCTATGTTTAGTGGAAATACAGAAGTTGAAAACATTAAACTGAAAATTTAGGTTTAAAGAAAGTGAAAACTAAATTATTGAAAATATATCTACATTTATACACTACTACTAAATTAGGATTTTATATAGTTTTTTTTTTTTAAGAATTGTTCTCAGATTGAATTTGAAATAGTTAAGTAATTACCTCGTTAGAATCTCAGATACATTATTTTCATTAATAGTATTTGAAAAAACAAAAATCATTTTATAACTTGGTAAATTCATTGTTATATAACATTAACTTTGAGTGATAATACAAATTTATTAATAAAAAAAATACTATACCATCATTAGTACTTTTCATAATATTTTCACCTATTCTGAGTCGGATTTTTTACCCTTCGAATGATTTAGGTAATGAAAAATTGGAAAAAAATATAAAAATTAAATACAATACATTCTTAGACTAAAACAAGTTCTATAAACTTTTCAAGCCTTGTTCTTCATAATAGTCTTTTCTGTTGGTTTTTCAATAACATATTGAATTACATTTGATACTGACATTTATTATTACGTACGTTTTGGTAAGTAATGCTTTCGTATTTTTTTAAAATATAGTTTTGATTCAGATTCAGCTGATTCTACAATTCTAAAAAGAATCTTTAAACTTTAACTTTCCAATATTTGTTTTATCATTTTTTTAATACTAACTCTTAATAAATTCTTAATTTAGAAACAATTAGAACTGTTACTTCATAATAGCATATTTCCTTTGGATAATTATCATAGACATTGGAAATTTCAATTTGGTTTTCAAATTTGGTTTCTTTTTTGCCTGTAATTTATTAATCAATTGATGATATATTTCTCTGTAGCTTCTTGTTGATTTGAGAGAGACAGAGATTAAGATACAGTATCGCTAAGTTCATAACCTTCTTAGAGAACCTCATTAATTCCTCAAGAATGAATTTTTATTTTCCATTGTGAATCAAGAACTGGCATAACGTATTTATCAGTTTTCATATTAACTGTAGAACAACTGTAGAAGTTTACAAAAAACGACTATCACCAGTGAATTCAGAGGTCAGAAAATGATCATCCTCTGAATTTTGGTGCTTATTTGTTTGTTTGTTTGTTACAAAGGTGTTCCTTGTAGGAGAAATATTCAAAATGTTTTTAAAGACAAATTTCTTCTACTAACTCAAAGAGAAGAAAAGAACTTCACAGGAAATGATTAACTATAGTTAATGTAGTATAGTTAATGTATAGTTAATGAAAATATATTTCATCATATTTCTATTTTATTTATTTCTTATTAATTTATTTATTATTTTCTTTTTGTTTTTAGAACTATTCAAGGTGTAATACTGTTGTAAAATTCACCAAAGATGTAGAATGTAAAGTAAATATTAATATTACTTTCCGTCAAAAAATGAGACATTTCTGTCGGCTGCCAAGTTATGGAAAAATTAGCGCTATTGTTATTAAGAATTTAACAGCATTTAGCCGAATGGCGATGTAAGTATAGTAAATTATTTTGTACTATTTTTTAAAAAATAAAATTTCAAAAAAGCTAAATTTAGAATTGAAGCTAACCAATGCAGAAATTAGCATTTAATCAGTGGCGGCTCGTAGCTAAAATTAGTGGGGGTGCTGCTCCAGAAAATTTTTAGCAATTTTTAAATTGTTACAGTTTAAGCTTGGTCTATTTATTTAAAAATGAAATCCATTCTTCTTGTTTTAATTTGCGCGAAAAGATCGCGGAGTAAAAAAAAGAAACTATCTTCCACCAGCATGTCAGGGCGGCTCTGCGGCAGCGACAGTGCCTCTCGCCGTCGCAGCCTCGCGTGCAGCTTCCTATCTGCGCATGCGCACAGCAGTCAAAACCACGCCGCTGGCAAATTTATCAGATTGATTCAAAATATTTAGAAAGACAGCAAGTTGAAAAACAAACTCCATAATTGGGAATCAAATTGGATACAATCGGAAATAGGAATGAAACAAGGGTGTACTTGGTCGCCAAAACTATTCAACATAATAATCAGTGAATTAACGTTTAGACTCGAAAAGAGCAACTTGGGTATCCCAGTTGGGAATGATACTCTGCCAGGCTTATTATTTGCGGGTGACATTGTTCTATTCTCAGATAATAAAAAGGATTTACAGAGCCTACTAAATACGGCAGGAAGCTTCGCAAAAGATTTTCAAATGGAATTCAATTGCAACAAAAGCGAAGTAATAAATTTTAATGTAGTTGAGAAAAACTTCTGGCAAATTAATAATCGGGAAATTAAAGAAACCAATGAATATCAATACCTAGGAATATTAATAACAAATGAGGGACAAATCTTTAAAAAGCATATAAACAACACAATAGCTAAACCAAATAAACTAAGTGGATGGATAAGGGGCATATGTAATAAAAGCTACAATAAAGTAGAACTAGGTAGAATATTATGGAAATCATTGGCTGTGCCCGTTCTAACATATGGTAACGAAACTATAATTAATACAGAAACCGAACTTCAAAAATTGACAAATATCCAAAACACATTTGGAAGAAAACTTATAGGAGGGAACAATTCGACACCTTCTACAGCAGTTCAAAGTGAAATAGGGTGGTCATCGTTCTTTAGCAGAGAAGCTTCAAGCAAATTAAAATATCTGGGGAGGTTGACTTTCATGAATAAAAATAGATGGTCTAGAAAGGTGTTTGAAAATACAACAGAAAAAAGCAAATGGGTAGATAAATTAGAATATTTAGCAGAATATTAGAAACAGAAGAAATTAAAATAAACATTGAATCGGAAAAAAATGGCACCATCTTATTAATAAATGTGTAAAAAGTACAGAATTAGAACTATTCGTTGATTCTATTAATAAATACAAAACTTTATCATTAGGGTTTAAAAATAAAAGGGCTCCCCTATATCAGGATATTTATGATAATTCCTATGGAAGTTCTTTACTTTTTCAGTGCAGAACGGGATCATTGGCGCTAAATAAAAGAACAGAGAAATGGTCTGAAAAGGGGCCAATATGTTTAATTTGCGATAAAAATGAAGAGGAATCTCTAAAACATTTCATCTTAAGATGTCCATGCTTCGGAAAAGAGAGAACCGAACTCTTAAAAAATATGAACATAAACCCAAATAACTGGGAAGAGGATGAATTACTGGACCACATATTAGGATTCAAGGGAGAATTGGACCTGAATAAAATTAAAAACTTCTTAAAACTTGTTTGGATTAAGAGAGAAACTCTAATAAATCCTTAGGGAATCCTGTCTGAACAGGAAGTGCGTTTTAAAGCATATCCCTATAAACATACATACATACATACATACATACGCTGGAACTGTGAAGGGCACAGTTCCATACAAAGATTTCTGTATCTTTCTCATAAACTAGGGATAGCTACTGACATTAAGCTTAAGGATTGTATATTGTACAAGTATAAAGAAAGAAAAAAAGGACTCATTACATTAAATTTTATCGATAATTTCAAGAGGAAATAGGGGGTGCTGCAGTTCCACAGTGCTTATACGCGAGCCGCCACTAATTTTAATTATAGAATAGAAGCAAGCCTACAAAAGAATTATTATTACACCCATTAAGATTTAAAGCACCTTTACAATTAACTGTAAAGTAAAAAGAAAAAATAATAATCATTAAGGCTTTTTAGATCAGAAAATACTAGTCACACTAAATTAATAATCTATTATAAAATTTGAAACTTTTTAACAGAAATTTAACAGAAATACTAAGAAATTCTTAATACAGTACAACTTGGTTAATTCGAACGTCTTTAATTCGAAATCGTGGTTAATTCGAAGATTTCTCTTAGTCCCTTGAATTTCTTATTAAATCAATGTTAAAAAATCGTGGATAATTCGAAGTTCAACTTCCTTAATTCGAAGTTTTTTATAAAAAATTTCAAACCAAAACGACTTTTCGGCGTTTCATCGTTAAGAAATTAGACACGTGACAACTGAAATCCCCTTCCCGCCACCGTTCGACATGTGATGCCATTCTACGCGTGACGCTTCAGACGCCATTCGAGCTTCCTGCTGTCAGTGTCACCATGTCTTTCAGTAAACCACGCGTGTACAAGAATTTAACGTTCGCTGAAAAGGTCGCCGTCATTCGCGAGGTGGGAAAGGGTGTGAAGAAGAAATGCCAAATCGCCAACGAGTATGGGATAGCGCCGAATTTCGTCGGTACATTGAAGGACAAACCAACATAAGTGAAGCTGTTTTCCGTTCACTAAACATGCTTGATGATTTTTCTAACCTTCAGCGTCTGAATTCTACAAAACAATCAGACATTGCACAATTTTTTGAAAAACTATAATTTTCTGTATTGAATGTAATATGTACTGTAGCTTACGTAATGTAAATCTTATTTTGTTTACATACATATAGTGTTTAAGTCTTTCATACCATGATCTTTCTGAATAATTATTTACTTATTGACAGAATAATCTTTTCAAGTATTCAGTGGACCTGAAATTAAAGTTAAAAGATGTAACTTGTTTAATTCGAAGTCTTGGATAATTCGAAGTTTTGTAGTGGTCCCTTCAGCTTCGAATTATCCAAGTTGCACTGTACTGTTAGGAATTGGTAAAGATTGTATAACTAGAAATATTTGATTTGTATCAAATTTGTTATGGTGACATAACTTAGCCACAATCTCAATACTAAGCAGAATATTCATATTCTTAATATCTAAACACATCAAAAATATAACATGAACTTATATTTTTATTTATTTATTTATTTATTTATTTATTTATTTATTTATTTATTTCAGATTTCTTTTATTCCAGTTCATAATGCCTTCTATTCAGATTATCCTATTTTGCATAGCAATTGGACAGAACCCTCGGAATGTTCCAGTATCTGTTCTTAATCAAGATAAAGATGGAGGTGGAGCCTGGTTTTTAGGAAATCTGAGTCAATCAATGATTTATCAGGTAAAGAAGTAAATCTGCAAAATACCAATTATTTTTATTTTGTGTTTTAGAGAGAATGGAAGATAGGACCTACTAAAAATGAAAATTAAATGTACAATTTAGAAAGATATAATTTTTATGCTAATGATTATTCTTCGTCACTTTCATACTAAAAACCTCCTTGTTTACTGGTATGTACACCGCAGCTGATGATACCGATAAATGGTGAAACGTCTCTTGCTAAATACTTCCTGGTAAAGTTTATGGAAAGTATAAAGATAGGGAAAAGAAATTTAGATTCTAGAACCAGTCGCTTCTGTTGAAAAAAAAAATATTTAATTTTGCACTAAAAGTATTCTGTCTCCAAGGCACGCAAAAATCTTGCAATTTTTTATTCGAAACTCCATGCAGTTTCAAATGAAAAATTGCATGGAGGGGTTGCAAATTGATATTCATCGAAGTAAGTATAAACTGTAAATGTTGAGAATTTTCAAATACACATTATGTTGTTAGGGAAAGAAAACTACATCTCTTTATTATTGCCTCTTATTTTTGAGAATGAGTTACTTTTGTTGTGCAAATCTCTACACCATTTGAGTCATTTTTGCAGTTTGCCTGTTTTTGTTTATTATTTTTTCAAAGTACAGTATTATTTAGACAGTATTATTATTATCTGGGCTTCTTTAATTTTACAGATCGTTGGGTTTTAAACATACACATATTAACGTAATGAAAGCACATTATTTCCGTTTCTTCACAGTAACCTTCCCAAACATTTGACCAAAATTTATAATATTTGTTAATTTAACATGTAGCTGTTAATAAAGAGGGAATCACCATTGTTTGTCCAGAAATTTTAGGACAACGAGAAGTTTGGACAAACTATAGGCTTATACGAGGCCTAACAAACAAACAAACAATTTCCTCGTAACAAATATTTTAAATAACTACTTTAATACCAAACGCCTTCTACCATAACGGGAAGAGAGAACCATCTTCCTCCTTTCCAAACGAAAAAATAATAAAAATTACAATCAAGAGAATTTAGAATTCCAAAAAAACAAACAAAACGTGAAGTATTATCACTAATAATGTCCACATCTCTGTCCTTTGTCCAAATCGCTGTCTTCAAAGTAAATTTCCAACCGCTGAATAAATTTTAATATAAATATTAATATAAATTTTAATATAATTCTTGTTAAAAAAATTTAAATTTAAAAAAAATAGGCCTTCGAAATATCGTCTGTGAAATTTATGGAGTTTTTGGTATTAAAGAAGTTATTTAAAATATTATATGAGGCCTATTAGGTTTTGTAGATTTGAAGTTTGTGATGAGATTACCAACTGTCAATTAAGTGATAACAA
The DNA here is from genome assembly GCA_023159025.1 of Thereuonema tuberculata. Lineage (NCBI taxonomy): Eukaryota > Metazoa > Arthropoda > Chilopoda > Scutigeromorpha > Scutigeridae > Thereuonema > Thereuonema tuberculata. The sequence goes on from JAFIDM010000002.1 coordinate 24,042,958, forward strand.
AAACAAAGAATTGCTATAATATGAAATTAATTTATAAGTTATTATTCCTTCTTATTGTTCAGATTTTGTGATTTGTTATCAAAACCTATTAGAAATTTCACTTTTTGATATGCACTTCAGTTTCAGGTCTCCATAATTTTATCAGGAAAGTTATTTCAAACTTATCATACGATACGACTATAAGTTGCTTTCTGTGTTTGGGAAGAAGGAATCAATATCATTTACTTTACAAAGTGGTCATCTATATTCCCTTTATGAATCAATGTCCTCTTAAAGTTTAATATGAATGTCATCAGACTTTATTGTTTTTGACAACTGAGCTGAAGTTCTTCAGTTTTTAAGATAGTAATATTAAATTTCTTTTATTAGATGAACTTCAGTAAATTAATACTTAGTTGGAGCTCACAAGGGAAGTGCGTGACCTCGAACGCTGAGATCCGCACGAAAATGTGCTTAGAATATAAATCGCTCATGTCAAAAAAGGTGGTATGAGTCATTCTCATGCAAAACTGCACGTCTTACCACGAGACATTTGAATGATTACCTATTGAAGGTCCAAGAGAGGAACTTTGGTAACGCGAAGAAACAAAATATTGATATAATAGGACGAATAACACACATATTTCAATGTCGTGATTATATTGCTATATTTCTCTCTGCTTAAAATAATTACGCTACTCGAACAACAAACTTTTCCTACTAACCTGATAGTGTTGCACAACTATTTATTCTTCAAAGTGAGCTAGCAGACAACAGCTGAGTTTTTGGCAGGAGCGATTTATATTCTAAGCACATTTTCGTGCGGTTCACAGCGTTCGAGGTCACGCATATCCCTTGTCATTAGTGTTTCACAGAATTAAAGAGGGTTTGATTGGTTGATGATTTGGTCAATTTCAAGAGATACTGCAAATTACGCAGTGTCCATTAAACTTTGTAGCTGTTAAAATAACATTATTCAATTTGTTCTTTTTTATTATTTTAAAGCAACCAGTTAGTAGCTTAGAAGAAGGTGTAGCGCAAGTTTATGAAGGAAAGTCTCGGGCTGTAATTTATATAGGAGAAAACTTTACAGAGTTTTTACAGGAAAGGTCGGTAGAATTAACTGAAAAATCTGCATGAAAATTTTGTAATTTTTTTTTATAAAGGAATTCAAATATATTTTTTTTAAAAATGTGTTTCGTCTATGTGTACTTTCTCTCTGTTTAATTTCTTGTTTAATGCTTTATGTAAATTCAGAAGTGAAAGTTCTTCTGCAGTTGAAATGTTTCCCCTTGAATTATTCAGGAGAAATTCTTATTTTATAAAAACATAAAATGTTAAAATATAAACAAAATCTATTTTCTTTTCTTTTTAAATAGATTTCTGAATCCTTTTGAAAGTGAACAGTATTTATACGGAAGCGCTATACACATTCGGATGGATATGACAAGTAAAATACAGATACTTTTTCTTTAGATTATTTTTCAAATTAAATGATGTTTTTATTTTATTTATATTATTTTGTATTTGTTTTTATTTTTGCTCAACTCAAAAGGCTTCCTTATGTCATTTTATTATGAATTTTTTCCTTTCCTTTTACCTATTATAGGGTTTTTTAATATTTTATTATTACCTTGTGGTCAAATGCCTTTTGTGGTGAGCGTTTAGGGGCCAAAGGATTTGTTTTTCCATAATTTGTTGTTTTTGTTTATTTTCTTAACTTTGTTTGTGAGGGGTTACTTGTCCTACTAAAACTTTCAAGCTTTAAAACATTTATCTTAAAGTTAACATATTTTGCTATAAATTGTTAAACTTCTGTTTAAATTTGAAATTGAATAATGAATGTGAGAAAACAGAAATTTAAAATCAGCCATTTCCAAACTAAAAGTAAGAAACATCAAACTTACCAAGCTTTTTTAACAGAAGTATGTTGTGTTTGTTTATATTTGACACATTTTCTTCACAGACAGTATTTCATTCAAATAGGGAAAAAAGTTTGTTAAGCATCTTTTACGTCATCCTCCGTCCTAAGATGTTCCTTTGCAAGGTGTTTACTTGAATCGGGAGATATTTCAATTTCACTTTTGGCATGAGAACCCAAACTAAAATTCATCTTAATTTTATTGAGAGATGCAGCTGCTCCCAAGGTTAAATTACCCAAAATTTGGTAAAACTGGTTTTTCTTTGAATAAAGACACACCTCGGAATGCACATTAAAATTAACAATAAAAGTACAGAAAAAGTACTCATTATCTGGTAGTTATATGGAAAAACAGATCAGAATTTTGCTATTATATTCTAAGAACGTTTGATAAATTTCAGCAATGAGAGGCTGTGTATTCTAATCTTCCAATCAACTCTTGTACACAGATAAGATGTGCATTTGTCTGTAGGCTATGTCTTAAACTTATCGTCCACTTTTCAAATAGATATTTATTTTATTCTATAGAAAAATACAGACTTACTATTGTTAAATCTCTATACCTTTCTTTGTTTTATTGTCTTTTAGACCAACAGGTAGCCTTTAGTCTCCAGCGGGAATTCCTTCGTTCTTTTCAAGCATTTGTAGGGACAATGGCAACATTTGTAGGTTTAGATCCAAGAATTGCTGAGAGTCCTGTATCTGTAAGTTTATTAAAATCATAGGCTTTATTTATTTAAATCAAAATACAATTAATGAGCATTGTTAAACCTAGATTTTTAGCGGTCCCATGTTACAGTTAACGTAGGGAACCGCTCTTGCTTTTATGTTGTCTGTCTGTCCTACTGTATATCACACTCTGTAGTGGCCAAACGGTTAGAGATATTAGAATGAAACCTTCACATTGTGTTCAGCATCAAAAAATAGGTGACAACGTAAAAAAAAACCAAACCTGTAGGACCCCTCCCTGAGCCCCCAAATTAACGTTTTCCATATTATTAAGACAGTAATAATACTGATGCTTCATACATAACAATACTAACAGGACGTTGTTAATATTTACAAACGTATTGTTTCATACATTCTTTAACATATCCAAATGATGCACTAAGCATTGTATTAGCGGTCCCTATGTTATAGCTTGCCTGTAAAACATAAAGGAACGGTCTTACATTTACATGCTCTTGCTTTTAATTATTTTGTTTATACAATTGTGTATATTATGGGACCGCTTTGCTTTTGACACTGTTTAAAAATATTAATTACCTTGTTAGTAATCCTAATTGTCATGGTTTTTGAATAAAGATGAAATTTTAAAATTGAAAAATGTTTTCTTGGTCTCAATTACCGTAGTAGTTCTTAATATTAAAAAATGGATTCTGATATGTCTTTATTTTCAGTTTAAAAAGTATCTAAGATAAGCACACATAAACGAATTTTTACATGCTGCATCCAGTGGCGTGGCAGTGTAACTGGCGCCCGGGGCACAACACCTTTTTGGCGCCCCCCATCCCCTAAAAACCATAACCCCAAAAATGGTCTTTGGGGACCATTTGCCGCCCCTCTGCGAGCGGCGCCCGGGGCATGATAGATCCCTTTGCCCCCCCCCCCCTCTCTATGCCTGTGGCTGCATCAGCACGCCAATGTTAATGTAAAATGATTTGAAAATACTTACTAAAACGTAACATTAGTGGAGTTTGTTTATTTTTAATTTTAAGCATATTCATTCAAAATTACATTTTTATAATTTTTTAAAAAATTTTAATTTTTTTTTTGAATTTTTAATTTATTTTATTGTGACAGATATCATATCAAGCTCAAAACTTTCTAAACAAAAAAGGGCTTTAATTATGAATCGTCATACGATATCTTTACTGAAAGATACATTAAAAGTGCAACACCAGGAAGAGCGCATCCGATCGACCCGAAATTTGCATGATGCGTAAATCAGGGGAACACATGTAAGTGATTAGTAGCAAATAACGGGAGCCAGTAACGCCCCCTAGAAGAGGTATAAGATAGAAGAACAGAGAACCGCTGTGCAGCATAGGAATTATGTTTACACACCGTTCTTGTGCATAGACGGTTTCAGCATGCCTCTTCGAAGAATACGGCAGCCATACCAGCAGCCATACCATACGGCAGCCATTCCGACTGTGATCGCGAGAGAACTGTCTCTTCCTCTTTATGCCGGCCGTGTAGCATACGTTTTTGCCGCCCTTGGTGGTCATACGAAATACTGATTTCTTAATGTTCCACAAGTTCAACCGAGCTTTAATTGTAATCATTTCACCCTTATAAGTTATCTATAAAATAAAAATGGCTTTGAGAGCTGTTGTCTTTCGTAGCGTTGCACTTTTAATGGTCAGCTGTGTATATATACATCTAATTACAAAAAAATATGCTGTATATACCGTATCTAAAATAAATCATTTTCCTAACTTCAGAGAAGAATAATACATCTGTCATACATCAGACAATACAATTTTAGATTAAAAAAGAAATAACGAAGATTAGTAGGGTATTTTTTTTTAAAAGCCTTTAATTAATTTGAATAAATGAAATGCTAGACAGCAGATACTGGGTTGGTTAGTTCTACTTTAGGGAATTATTATTAAAAAAATCCGGTCAAGAAACTAAATTCCACTAATTTGTACTGTATTTAGCATAATTTATGAAAATTAAATGTTTATTTTAATTGTTCTTTTGCTAGTTTGGTGAGCCAATTTATGGTCATCAAGAGCCCACCTTCACAGAATATATGGCCCCAGGAACAGTTTCAGTGTAAGATTTATTTTTATTATATATTTTGTTAAAATGACGTAATGATGATTTATGATTTCGTTCAGGCGTAGCCGAACTGTTTTTAAATTATTGGTCGAATTCGATTCAGAATCTGGACCTGCTAGCGTATGCTACGATGCGTCCTAATTATTTTATTTCTATTTTTCCTAACTAACTTTATTTTTTTTGTGACTCTTCACTCAATGTTGCTAAGATTGTTTTCTTTATTTTTGACAGCCTTACCTTTTTTATGGCGATTGGCTTAACGTCTGTCGCTTTTATTATCGATCGAAAAGAGGGACTGTTAGACAGGAGTGCTGTTGCTGGTGAGTTATGTCTCAAAGGAGTGCTCTTTAAAAGAAGTTTAGGAAGCTTAAATTAAAAACGAAGAGAAAAAAATATGCGGTAACAATTAAGTGTCTGTCGTTTTAATTAGCTTACCTAACTTTCAAATTTTCTAAATTTCATTATCTTTTATATAAAGATACTGAATTTACATATGCATTTTATTTCTACATAGTATTTTAAGTTTAATCTACTGCCAATTCCTTGAAAAATTGCTCTTTTACAAAATATTCATGTGGAAAAAATGTTCTGCTGAAAAATGATGATCAATTTATACACAATACGTAATTGAAAATCCAAAAACACATTCATTTAGAGCTTCATTCAGAAAGTAAAATTCTAATAAAAGTGTTTAAAGATTGTTAAAGATATTAAAAATAAAATGAAGATTGAGACTATGCACAATTTAAAAACTTTATTTACAATTACAAATATACATGCACTACAGGAGCGATCGATATCCTACACAGATGTCATTGTCAACTAATTAAGAAGAGGTTCTACATCATATATACACAATTATTGAAACAATTACACAATTATTAGATTCCAAATGATTGGTGTCATCACTCCAAACGTTTGATTGATATACCTGGTTGATTAGTCATCTTCATGTGAGTTTCTCATGTTAGAGTTCATATTGATTTCTTAATACAGTGTTACCTCCGAATAACGGACAGTCACGGGACCGGAAGTTTTGTCCGTTATTGGGAGGTGTCCGCTATTCGGGAGGATTATCTTTTTTTCATTTTGTAGCTTATAGCATGTCATTAAATGAAAAATTACGTAAAATCTTAATTAAATTTCTACAATTATCATTGCAATATGAGAGAATATGAACAATTGCAAATTATTTACTATATTCCTTTTTAAATGAGTGCTAATCCGTTTGTCTTACTTAAAATAATGACAAAATTAATTACGGTATATAGAAAATTAATTTCTAGCCATCCATTTGATGCCTTAAACGTGTCCAATCCTAAAGTTTGACCGACTTCTCTGGCTTTTTCTTGAAGCAAAACACCGCTTATAGGAATGTTCTTTGCACGAACAAAGCGGAACCATTTTATCACCATTTCGTCGATTTTGCTTGTTACAGTTTTACGAAACTTTAAATTCTTCGAATTTTCGTTTGAATTCACCATCCACATTTTTGTATTCTCATCTTTGTCCTTTAAAAGTTCATTTATCTGAGTTTTTCCAACTTTAAAACGTTCAAAAAGACAACGCACACTCAGCTTTTCTTTTTCAGCAACTTCAAGAACATCAATTTTTTCTTTCAGTGCCAATCTCTTCCTTTTTGACGCCATTTTAATTCGCACTAAATTTAATCAACACGTTTATAGGATACCTTTACGAGGGACTGATATTTACAAAGCAACTGCAGTGAAAAAAAGGGCCTCAGATTCGTGCATTGAATCATGGGACACCGATACAATGTATCAATGTATGGGACACCGATGTAAATACAACCATAATGAGTTTGTCGAAATGTTAATCGAAAAAAAAAAATTTTTTTCAGTTAAAAAAACTGTCCGCTATTCAGAGTGTCCGCTATTCGGAGTGGATAACATGGAATATCTTATTGTAAGGGACTGGGACCCGAAATAATGTCCGCTAATTAGAGGTGTCCGCTATTCGGAGTGTCCGTTAAAGGAGGTTTCACTGTACAATGTTTTAAAAAATATTGAATATATTTTAATATTTTTAATTATTATTCGAAATATAGCTTTGTTTTATTGATTGAAAAATAAATTAAACCTATTACATTAATAAAAATTGGCAATTTAGGTACAAAATTGGAGTGAATTGTCAGTTATCATTGTTATAACTCAAACTTAACTTCATGAGAAATCTCTTGAACTTGTCCATTATATTCCGTTCAGTTGCTTACCAGACATTCTTTCTATTCCATTTGCAGGTGTTAATGTAATAGAAGTGATGTTGAGTCATCTCATTACTCAATTCGGTGTGATGGTAATACAAGTGGCATTGATGCTTCTGTTTCTCCTTGTTGTCTTGAAAATACCCTCAGAAGGACCAATTGTTTGGGTTACATTCTTAGCACTTTTACAAGGCCTCTGCGGAATGTCCTATGGTAAGTTATACGATTTTCAGTTATAAAACTGTAAGAAATGAAACTGACTGAAGTTTGCTATCTCATCTTGTTCGTTTAAAATACGAGTATTGTAGACAAAGCTGTCTATGCATTTGATTTTGATGAATTTAAAAGTGAATAGGCAAATGCTTTCCTTCTAACTTTCTTCCTTATTTTTTCTGCAACATCCAAATGTGCTGAAATACGAAGAAGTTAATTTTCTCTCTCCTTGGATTAAGAAAAATTCGAAATGGGACCTAGTGAAACTCTAACACAAACCTTAAAATGATTCAGTATTATATGACATTAATAGATATCTCTTAAAGAATTAGCACAACTCTTATCGACTTATTACATTACGAGACTTCGTTGTCTCAATCTTCTGTAGACACTGAACAGAGAAGTTGTGTAAAGGTTAAAAATGACAGACACAAGTGAATAAATGCTGTATGTAATTTCATTAGGACTTATGATTACTCAAGATGGCACATGCATAGTTAGCCTAAATTTCTGTTTAAATGTAAAAAAAAAAAAAAAAAAAAAAATCACGGAAATTTAATTTCATGAAGAAGTATAATGCCCATCTTTCCAGAGTTGAGGTGATTGTCTGAAAAGCAAAAAAATTAGTAAAATTAGTATTTTAATTAGTAAAATCTTCAGATCCTGAAACACAAGGAACATACATGAGTCCTAATAGCCCTAATTATAGGATAATAGTTACGATCCTATTATTTCAGAAAAAAGTATGCACAGTAATAAATAAAAATATACTGATAATACTTTTATATCATAAATAAAGCCGGTACACCTGATTAATAATGAAGAAATTAATTAATGCTGAAGAAACAATGGATACGATCTAGTTTCAACTTCAAAGAGAAGTTATTTTCAAGTCTTGAAAATAACTTCTCTTTGAAGTTGAAACCAGGTCGTGTCTATTGTTTCTTCAGTATTAATTCTAATATTCTTTCTATTTCGATGTCAGCGGATATCCTAATTCATAGTCAACCTTTTTTGGATATTATAATACAAAAGTCTGTAATATACATTATCCTACTGATTTGGAATTATCTTCAGAATGCTGAAGAAAATGCTGTAAAGTTAAGTCATTTCGTTGTAAACCATCCTATATGTATGTATGTATGTATGTATGTATGTATGTATGTAAGATATTCTTTAAACGATAAGCGTTACTTCCTGTTATACTTGAATATTTTAATGACTTATTTCTCCTTAGGCTTATTTATTTCTTCTGTTTGTGATCATGAAAATTCTGCTATAATGTTTACTATGGGGACGTTCTACCCGAACATTTTACTGAGTGGTAAGTGATAATTTACAATTAGGAATTCTTACGTCATTGTTTTAGAAATCTTCCACCTAATTAGTTTAATGTATCAGAATATGTGTAAGTTGATAATTCTTTTTAGTAATGATTATAAAATTCTTTTTTTTTTTTTACTTATCTACATTATTATTATTATTATATATTATAAAAGCGTTATTTTGTCTGTCATAAGACTTTACGTTTTTCCAGTTTTGTGATCAAACTATAAGAGATAGAGTGGTCAGGTAAATGGATAAAATGTAGATCTTTTTAAGACAAACAAGATGCTACAAAAATCTTTCGAAAAAAGGTTTTGGTTTCCAAGATGGCGCCTTTTAAAGGGTCAAATTTTGACTTT
>JAFIDM010000002.1:24066769-24088170 GCA_023159025.1 Thereuonema tuberculata
GTTATAGTTACCAATGCTTCAATTTAAAATTGGATTTTTTTTCTAAAAAAAATAAAATATATGAATAATTCACATAACATTTGATTCATTCCAGGAGATAATTGAGTTTCCTTAAAAAAATTAAAATGTTCAAAACTAAACTGTTTCAATTTAACTTTGAAGGAAATTCTTTTAAACAAAAATGTAATTTTTTATTTGTATTAGGATTTACAAAATAAATGTTAAATAAATATTTCTTTGAACAAATTTTAAAATGCAACCACAGTCTCTTAAATATTCATTTAACTCTACAATTAAATTTTACTGAAACTTATGTTTCCTGCAATTACTCGTAATATGTGAAATTTTCCTATCCACTCAAAATATTACTTTAATCATCCCATATAAGAGTATTTTAACTTTATGTAAGTTTTCATTCATTTTCAACGAAATACAAATTTGCTGATGTTTTATCCTTTCATTATCGTGTGTTTATGTTTATTTTTTTTTAAGAACTTCAAAACAAAAAAAAGTATCGACGATGTAGCTGATTCGAGATATTTGTAAAATTCTAAGAAAAAGAAAAGCATCGTAGCCATGATTGCTTATAAGCCTATTAATATTCTCTGTGAAAATCCTCATTACACAATTGCTTTCCAAAAAATACGAACTCGAAGTAAGCAAACAAGTAATACAAATGAAGTAATATAACTGCATTTTAATGTTCCCAAGCGCTTTTCGTTCGACCGATGAGAATATCGAAAACCTGAAAAACCTCTGAAATAAACAAAAATAAATAAAAAACAACTGCCGAATCTCGAGATTTAGTATATTTCAGGAAATTCAGTCATTTAACCAAACAGAAAAGTAAATCTCCACTTCGTCTGAAGTATTATAAAAAAAATAAATAAATAAGACTCACAAATAGCATCTACAACAAAAAAAAATGTATTTCTAATTATACAAAACTGAGACACTGCAACACAGTGATCAAACCCGAATGCCTTTACGGAGCTGAAACACTCATTTGAAACAGAAAAAGAGACATTGAGGAAATTCAAAAAAAGGAGAGAAAAATTATTAGGAAAGTTTTAGACTCAAATCAAACTAAAGAAGGAACATTCAGACTGAGAGCAAATCATGAAGTACAAAGGTATTCAGAGAAAAAAAAAGGAGGCTAAAATTTTATGGACATATTAAAAGAATGGAACCAACCAGACTACTTAACAAGTTGTGGAATTCTATGAAACTCGCAGTAAGGCTAAAACGGAAACAATGAAATGGATAGCTGCAATTAAACAGGACCTGCAAGAAGCAGGGATATCACAACAAGATGTATACGACAGGAAACGTTTTTGGCAGAAAATTTCGGAGTGGACAGTTTGTAAGGCTTAAAGACGCAGGAAAACAGGAATCAATTGAACTGAGGAAAGAAAAAGAGCCCATTCTGAAAGAATGAAAACAATATGGGCACAGAAAATGCTATAAACAGATAAAAGCAGAAGAGACTGAAATGACTTTGTATTGTAATTCGCGTGGTCCCATTGGATCCGATCGTGAATAATAATAATAATAAAAATAATAAATAAATAAATTATCCTACGTTGATGGCATCATCGGTAACCCTTTCCTATTCTGTATATTACAACAGACTCACTCTATTTCTTTCAAGAATTATGTATTTAAAAGTTCTGGGAAGAGAATAGAAAATAAGATTTTGTTTGTTTGAAGTACAATTATCTAAGAAGAAGAGAAGAATATTTTTTGAAATAACAGGAGTTTATTACTTCCAACATGAGAGAAACAGGGAAGTTTTTTCAGAGGATTAAAGAGGTAAATGGCATGATACAGTATAATAACATCAAAACTCACCAGAAATGTATTAAAGACATAGCAAAATGGGAAGCCCACAAAAATTTCTTATGTTTAGCTAGAAAGCATGGTATTCTACCAAGACCTATTGAAAGAATTAAAATACCTTTATAATAATTATAATACATTGTTACATTATAGGTTGTGTTAAATCATTAACAATTGATTTTATAAAAATGTCTTTAATTATTGTAACATAATATGTCTGTATATCGTGCAAACCAGTGAATGTAATGGAAGTTAATCATTGTTATTTAAAAAGGTTTGAAAAAGCGGGAAGATGGTATTTTCCGCGAAATATCACCATTAATAAAATGAAATTTATCCGTAGATGGAGTTTTCTAATTTTGTTTGTTTGTTTTTTAATCTCCATAAATAAAATCCCTCCCTTCCCCGGGGTATCCATTTAACAGAAGGCTGGGTGGACCCTAGGACACGTCAGGAGGAGAATTCTGGTTGAAAATTCCCAACAGAATTCATTACATCAGAACTGCTGAGATTTTCAATTTCAATGTAACCATTACTATATTATTATTGTTGCATCGAATTTTGTGCTTAAAAATTGTGCTTTTTAATGTTTGTTTCTGATTTTTGCTTAGTACAAAGTAATTGAGCTTTAACAAAAGCCGAGACAAAACTACAATGGAAACTTCATAACAAAGAATTAAACAGAAATTTACATTCATTACTACCTTAGTAAATTAACCAAATGATTAAAAAAATAAATAATTAAAAACTAAAGCTTGATTAAGAAAAAGAAAACAAATTGAAAGTAAGAATCATATATAAAAAATATTATGCTTACAAAATACACTTTTCTTATTATTTAAAATATTTAGAACCAGCGTCAGGATACACAGCGCTCCAATTAATTTAATTATATATGTGAGAATAGAAATAAAAAAAAAATATATCATTGTTTTATTTATTTATGTTTTTCTGGTATATCTCAATCATTTTTATCTCTGTTCTGGAATGTAATATCACAAGTCATACAAATCACTATTTTTGATTTAAACAAGAAAGTCAACATGTTTTCATTGTTGAGAAGAAATAAATTAAATAAAAGTAAAATGATTATTTATTGATGAAAATTCACAAATGAAGCAGAAACTGGATGTAATATCTGTACTCAGGATCGTATTTACCCTTTCTGAGGCCCGAGGCGCTATTAACTTGCGGGGTTCTCAACCATAGTACAAAATTAAAAAGGGCCAGAGTAAAGCATTGTATGATTTTTATTTTAAAATCTGTTCAAGTATCTTAATTTGATCAGAAATAAAATTTAACATGCGTAAAAGAAGCTTCAGCAATAACTCAAAAAATAGTCCTGTGAAATAATACAGGTTCTCGCACTGTGAATAATCATCTCGGGAATCTGGGACAGCTGTTTCAGCCTCATTAGGCTTCTTCAGTCAGATTTATCCTTGATGATTGCTCAGTGTGTGTGAAATGGTAAAAGACGCCACAATTGTACGCAGGGCTGGATCTAGGAAGACAGATGCAAGATGGTCACGCGCCCCGAGCAGCATCGTAGGAATGGGTAGACAGAAAATGACCTTCACAATAAATAGTTTTACTCATACTACGAGAATCAATTTTATTGATGTACGCGTATTTATAAATTGATGAGATTTAATATTTAAATTTGTTTTTGTTTGGTTTTGTATTGGCTACTCAATACATAGGCTTTGAATTACAGACAGCCAGCCGGTATTCCGAGAAATGATACGGAGCGCAGGGCGGCCTGCCAACAGAAACAAGAGAGGACATTTCTAACCAAGAAAACACGTTATTGGCGTCAAAAAACAGAGGTAGGAAGGGGCACTATACACTGAGTTTGCTCTCCTCTCCCTCTAAAAAGTATCTAGATACAACCCTCACATTCCAACGAAAACCACACAAAGGAAAACAATCGTTTCCAGCACGGCCTTAAATTCACTGTTCCAGCAACCACCAGACACAAATGAATTGAAACAGGGAACTTAAGGATTTAATTTAAGCAGAGATAAAATGTAACATGCATAAAATAAGTTTAATGAAATAAATACAGGCTGAAACAGCTATCCCGAGATGATTGGTCAGGTGCGAGAACCTATATTTATTTTTTCTTCCTTCATATAAACCTAAGGTTTACAGAAAAGTAAACTTCGAATGAAATCCGGAAATAGCCAATTTGCATGTTTATTTCAAGCTTATTCTTTTGTGTTGAAACAATAAGAAAGAAGTAAAAAGAACAACGAAGAAATACATATAACTAGAGGCGTCACTAGGGATGGTGTCACCAAGTGCGGTCGCTCATATTGTCACCCCCTTCCAAAAAAAAAAAAAAAAAAAAAAAAAGGAAAACCTTATAAAAATTATCTGTTTAACCAAAAAAAAATTTAAAAAAATTAAGGAAAACCTTGTAAAAGCATTTCGGTGTCACCCGGTGCGGTCCGCCCCCCCCCCCCGCACCCCCCTAGTGGCGCCACTGCATTTAACATAAAGTATTAGAAAAGATAAATTTTTTAAAGTTACTTAACTGAAAGTTACTTACAATAAGATAATGATGCGAAACAGTGGCTTAATAAGAATTCCTAAATGAACTTGAAATGTGTTTTTTATTTGTTCATCATTAAAACCAGTGACAACAAATTCATTGCACAGAATCATTGATGTTATCGATTTTGTATTTCTACAAGTTTGAAATTCTGTATCTACTGTAAGATGATCATGGGTTTTATTTCAATGAGTTAATTTTAATATTTGATCTAGAGATGTTTGTATTAATGTTCTGCATGAATTTACGAGAAAAAGAACAAAATAAGCACGAACAGAACTCTGTTGTTTACCTTATACGATAATCAACATTGGGAATGCAAGTAGTAAGTAAACGTACCTTTTCTCTAAGGAACAAATAATTGAAAGGGATATATTTCATTGTAACTAGATATAAGTAAGGCAAATAAAAATCTGGTCCGTCGTGAAATTCATTTTTTTTATTTCCTACTAGTCGGCTACCCGTCGCTTCGTTCCGGAAGCCTCGCATATGTAACGGAAAGCAACTTTTTATTTATTAAAAAAAAACATACACACAAATTGTATCAAGTAAACTAAAACTAAAATTTTTAAAAAGTTTTTTTTTTTTTTTAATTTAATTTTTGATGTCTGTATTCTCTCAATTCACGCCTGGTTTTAGAACCAGAGTGTGAAAAATATATCTATGATATACTTTTAGTTTTTATAGGGATTAGAATGTAGTCTTTATGGTCCAATGGCTAAGACGTCTAACTTCGGAGCAGAAGGTTGCATGTTCGATTCCCGTAGCGAGGTGTGCCTATTAATTATTTCTATTTTCACAAATTACAACAATTCCACCTGACAGACAGAGAAATAAAAGATTTTAGTAATATAGATATATTTTGGTTATTATTTATAGTGTCTAATATAATTATTACAGGACCATACACACCAATAAAAGAGAACTAACTTTATGAACCAAGACATAATACCCTGTTTCGGAGAATCTTCATCCTCAAGTTTTCCGTTTTGTTTACAGTCTGACGATGATAATTCTTCGAAACATGTTACTGATATTATGTCTTTTTTTATAAAGTTAGTTCTCTTTTATTGCTGTGTATGGTCTTGTAATAATAATAATAGATATAGTGTATCTTTCTATCTTGACTCTCTTTTTTTATTCCTATTGATACTTTTCAGTGGTTTTTGAGTTACAAATAGAATTGGCTTTTAAGTTAAAAATAGTGTTTTTTCAGTATTCTACCTAACAGAAATATTGCTTCTTTATTTCTTGACTTTTTTTTTTATTTCAATTGATACTTTATAGGGATTTTTGAGTTATAAATAGTGATGGTTTTTGAGTAACAAATAGTGATTTTTCAGTATTCTATCTAATAGAAATAGTGTATCTTTCTTTCTTGACTCTCTTTTTTTATTCCTATTGATACTTTTCAGTGGTTTTTGAGTTATAAATAGTGATGGTTTTTGAGTTATAAATAGGTTCGATTCCTGTCGCGGTCGTTTCAGATAGGGAGTATTCATATTCTGAACACCATTGCATGGCTATTTCTCTAGGAATGAGCCCCTTCCCGAAAGAAGTAAAATTAAATCATCAACCATTATTAGAAAGGAAAACATGAAGAGGCTTCTCACAAAATGGGTTGACTTCAATAAAGTCAAAAATAAAAAAAAAATGAACTTTTTTTCCTAATATTTGGAAATTTTTCTTAAAGAGTTGTTCATTATTGTCAATTATATTTTTTTATCTATCTCACTGCTTTGCTGGAAAAACAAAATTAATACAGAAATCAATGCTAGTGTCGCGTTATCTGGTTTAAGATATTATTTTGAAATGGAGTACAAGGAAAATTACTGAAGGGTTGTTTAGAGACTATGCGTTGTAACACCGGATGTAAGATAGGCGTTTGACAGTGTGGAAAATATTAAACACCTTGGTCGGATGCTCCCTTGGTTTTTAGGCTTGAACCTGCTCAGCCTCTGAGTTAATCAGGCACTGCTAATACATCATGAATTCCTAAAGTTATTAAAGTTACTAATTTATTTATTCTTCTCATTATGATTACGTATACATTCAGCATTCGTTCCCGTAATTATAACTAAAAGTTAAGCAATCCAAAAACAGGCCATGCAGGTCCACGGGAGCGCGAGAGTTAAGGTTCCCAGCGTTTCGAGACCAACGGGACTAGATTGAGGTCGGGAGGTTAGCCCGACGCCCGCTCACCGTAACTCCCTGGAAAGAAACCCGGTACCCATTCTACAGAGGGCTGGGTGGACCCTAGGACCCGTTTGGAGGAGAAAGAAGCATGGAAAAATTTCATTAACATACAACAGCAAAAGAATTTATATATTTCTCTCTCTCTCTATTTCTCTCTCTCTCTCTCTCTCTCTCTCTCTATTTCTCTTATTATTATATATATATATTTCTCTTATTATTATTATATACAGTCGGACCTCTATTTAACGAACCTCTATTTTGCGAATTTCTCTATTTTGCGAACTTTTCTTTGGAACCAGGAACATTTGGCTACTTTCTTCGTAAAATAACCTCCAAATAGCGAAGTGCATTTTCTATTTAACAAACTTTTTCGTGGTATTTATTTTTTTTTCTCCTTGAAATGTTTTTATTATTAATATTTCCTTAGAGGAAATGAAAGAAATGTGGATACAGCTGAAGGAAAAAGCAGAAATTAACGATGATGTGCTGATTGATGATTATCTTTCACTTGATTTTGAAGTTGAGACCTCGGAAACACTAACTGAATCTGGTATTTTGGACAGTGTGAAAAATAAAAAACAACACAACAATGAATTGCGATGAAGACGTAGATGATGAAAATGGAAATGATCGTGATGACGAAATCAAAAAACTTTCATATGATGAAATGCTAAAATCATTTGAAAAAATCCGACGCGGATTACAATTTGAAGAAAATACTGAAGGGGTTTTTGGTACATTGCAAAGGTGGGAGACCTATTATGAGAGAAAACACTTTTTCAAAAAAAACTCAAGACAAAATTAACAGATTTTATTGGTAAAATTTAAGTACGCTTGTGGTAATGTATGCTTTATGTCATTAAAATTATTCCTTTTTTTAAGAATTTTTATTGTTTATTTATTTTAAGTCTGTTTTATGTAGTTTAAAGTAATTTTAAAAGGTGAATCTCTATTTAACGAATTTTCCATATAACGAACTTTTTTTCGGGATTTAGCGACTTCGTTAAATGGAGGT
The DNA here is from genome assembly GCA_023159025.1 of Thereuonema tuberculata. Lineage (NCBI taxonomy): Eukaryota > Metazoa > Arthropoda > Chilopoda > Scutigeromorpha > Scutigeridae > Thereuonema > Thereuonema tuberculata. The sequence continues at coordinate 24,074,374 of JAFIDM010000002.1, forward strand.
CCGACTGCATATATATTTCTCTTATATATATATATTTCTCTAACTGAAATTTGGTCATTTAACTGTTCTTCGATGTAAGGATTAGCACCGACTCCATGCACTTTCGGAGATGAGTGTCCGTGGACCGTCCGATGATTGAAATATGTTGGAGGTCAATGGAATGTCCTGTTTCTACCATATGGGAGAAGGTTTCATAAGTGTGATCTCTTCGTTGAATGGCGCGACTATCTTTTTAAAAAATGTTTAACAATGGGCAGAGCCGCTTCTGGGTGTTGTGCCACCCTAGGCGAGAACTGAAAAATGCCGCCCCCTCCCTTTCAAATGCCGCCCCATCAAAAAAAAACAAAAACAAAAAAAAAACACATCTTCAATTCAACAATCAAAAAAAAAACGACAACCCTGTTTTAACAACCAAAAAAACAAAACGGAATCCGTCCTTCGGCCGCCCTAAAATCTTGCCGCCCTATGCGGCCGCCTAGTCTTGCCTAATGGTAGAAACGGCCCTGACAATAGGAAACACAATATTGTTTGCATGATTTTTCTTTTAGTTTTATAAGCTGTATAAAAGTATTTGTTTCTTTAATTGTCTTAAGTTGCATTGAAAAAGGCTTGTAATTTTAGCAAGCCGAAACGTATGTATTTTCAAATTAGAAAGTTAATTTTTTAGTAATTTGTGTGTTTGGCCTCTTCAATATAAAATTAGAAGTAGATAAAGTAAAACGTGTGCATTTAAAATGAAATAAAGGACGCCGACACATTTAGAAAATGATTAAAAAATATTTTACACATTAGAAATTAATGGGGACAGAACCGGTTTCGCGTGTTCAACTAGGCATTTTGAACTGACAAAATTACAAATATAGAGTGGTTCTTAAATATAATCTGTGATTAATAGAAAATTAATATTAAAATTAGACATTGAAATTGACCAATGGGATCTTGAGCATTGGAGCCAATGGGGGATCTGGCGGATACTATGACGTGATCCAGATGCTAATGACGACGCTAGAAACAGCACTTGGCAACTAGTCAGGATGTTGAGGATAATGGAGGAACCGGAAATGGAATTCATGAAAGCGGTGGTACTGACTTCTGTGGAAAACAGCCTGAAACATTATAATAAGTTTTTAGAAATAATTATTTTTGTAGTTTGAATAGTTGTATATTCATGCAGAATCCGAAACATTCTCAGAAAACATATTTTTTGTCATTTAGCACTCCAAAGTTACAGAATTTAAATTTTTAATATTATTATATATTATAAAAGCGTTATTTTGTCTGTCATAAGACTTTACGTTTTTCCAAATGCCAAATTATAAATTACTAAAATGTTACTGAAATAGAGAATCTATTCAAAAAAATGAAAATATATTAAACAACTATCCAACTATACTGATTGGCGACGAAAATATAGATATTTTCAAAATGAATAAAAACAATGTAGTACAGAAATACGTAAAACTTATGTGCAATAATGGTTTCAAAAATCGTCTTTACGAAACAACAAGAAACTGTACAATTCATGGAAATACGAAAACAAATATAGATCATATTTTCATAAATAAACATGATATCAAAACACCAAAAAAAATATGTAAAGAACGAATCGGATAACAGTGGAAAATGATAAAATAACACATCCAAATATAATCTAGAAAGAACTAATCAATGATGTTAACAAAACAAAATTCATGAAAATCTACATATATAAAAAGAAAAGTCCCGACTCACTCACTCACTGATTCATCAACGCTCACCCCAAACCCTTGGATCTAGAAAGCTGTATGGCGGCAACTCCAGGTGTGTGGCGCCAACCCGCAATACACCTGAGTTAAGTGGAGAAGGGCACAACGGGCTGGAAAGTCGTATATTCTCCGATCTCAATATTAATTTGCTAAATAAATATTTTTTTTTTTTTAATGCTGTATACGCAAGGGTTCCGGAGCGAAGCGACGGTACCTGGCTAGTTAGATTATAATTCTACATTAAACATAAATATAGTTCATCTAAAATAAAAATCAACAAAACTTTTCCTACAAAAGATTGACGAGTATGTCTGAATTTTTTGGGGGCAGAGTCAATATTTAACTAAGAATAATTTATTTCCAATAATATTTTCTTTGCTTTATGCTCGAATCTCAAACTTAGGTTTTAGTTCATGACTTGAAGTCACACTTCACTTTGACATTTTTTCTTTTAAGTTAAAATTTAATCATCTTGCATTAAACAAGTATTTCTGAATTTGGAAATAGCTGGCTTGCGGCTAACATATAAGTCTTTCCAATCACAGTACTTGCCTTATAGAAATTTGACGCAAGATCTAAAAACATATAAAATCACAATCCATCTAAAAAATTATCTTAAACCACATTAATTACAATTACGATTTTTAATTGATATTCACAACAGTTGTAGAACTTAAAAAGAGTAATTTTTGATGCTTAAAGCACTGTAAGCTTGTTGGATAGACTTTACCATGATGAGTTGAAGCATGTACTCACATCAGCAGATGAAATTTTGAGTAATTATTTAAAAACTTTCAAGAAATACAGCTATTTAAATATATCCTCATTAGTACTGCTTTCTCGTTTCTATATTAGAATATGCCTAAATTTTAAAGTATATCTTTTTTTTTTAAGTGCATGTTTAAAACATAAATGGTGATGGGCAACTTTACCAAGGTCACTGTAAATACAGGTTGTCTACAAATGATTGGAGTGGTTTCATGATTGTGGGTGTATTATGTAACATATCATCAAAAAAATTGTACAGAGACATAGAGAAACTCTCTAAGTTTTTGTTCCATTTTAAAGATGCTCGATATGTGCACCGCTAGTGACTCTGCACACATCAATTCTGTAATCAACTTCATCCCACACTCGATATATCATGTCCCTCTCAATCCCAGCAAAAGAATTGCAGATGCGTGCCACAATTCTGGCAAATCAGCCGGTAATGGTGACACAAACACTGTATCTTTCACATATCCTCATAAAAAAAAGTCACAAGGGGTTACGTCAGGGGCGCTTGGAGGCCAGAGACAGACAGAATGGACTTCATTTTCCAACAAGATGGTGCTCCACCACTTCCTTCATGACGTTCGTGACTTCTTGAACTGCACACTGCGAAATCGATTGATCGTACCGGGAATGTTGATCAAGCACTGCTGCTAGGGCCTTCACGCTCCCCTGACGTAACCCCTTGTGACTTTTTTTTATGGGGTTATGTGAAAGATACAGTGTTTGTGCCACCATTACCGACTGGTCTGCCAAAACTGCGCATTTGCATCTGCAATGCTTTTACAGAGATTGACAGGGACATACTACATCGAGTTGGGACGAACTTGATTACAGAATTGATGGGTGCAGTCGCTAGCGGTGCACATATCGTGCATCTTTAAAATGGAACAAAAACTTGAAGAGTTTCTCTATGTCTCTGTACAATGTTTTGGATGATATGCTAAATAATACACTTACAGTACAATCATGAAACCACTCCAATCATTTGTAGACACCCTTTACAATTTGAATAGAATAACTAGCAGTAATTCATCTATTACAAAAAAAAAACCAATTTAAATCGAACGTTTCTCTTTTGTTTAGGTATTTTATGGCCAGTTGAAGCAATGCCTGAAGCGTTGCAGTATTTAGGTCGCATTTTTCCCTTAACATATCCTGCCGAAGCTATGAGATGTGTTCTTATGAAAGGACAAGGGATAGAGTTTATGGATGTTTGGATAGGTTATGCTGTTACTATTGCTTGGATTGTCGTATTTCTCGCTATGGCTGCTTTAGCAATGAAAATAAGACACGTTTGATTAAAAATTTATATTTAGAAATTGAAGCTGATGTACAGATTTCTTGTTCACCAATTTTGTACTGTTTCATAAACCATTTGAAATAAATCTTTTATTATTTCCATTCTGTTTCTTTCTTTCTTTCGAAGTATTATATATTTTATTGATAAAAGTGAATATACCAATAAATAAATATATAAACCACATAATTATAATATAGATAACACAGGAAACACAAGTTCTTCACTAAACATAGCTATATTTCGCAGAAAGCTGCTTTTTCTGCTTCTTTAGGCTTAATTACAAAGCAAAATAAAAACAAACATAGATTAATTAGTCCAGGGAAATTAGACATTGACCCGGAAATTTGAAATAACAAGCTGAAAATTGGTAGAAATGTTGAGAATAGTATTCTGATTGATATCCCAAAATTCCCCAAAAATCCATCTTGGGGAAAATCCGCCATTTTAAAAAAAAACGCCGCCATCTTGGATATTTCGAGTTTTAAGCATAGCGACTGAACCGAGCGTCTGAATGTATTCGTTTTTGCTTCAAATTACGTAAATCAGGCTGCATTACCTTCCGAAACACGAAAAATTAATAATTATAGATCAATTGTGGTTCTTGAGAAATAATAATACTTATGAAAATGCGACAAACGAAAATTGATCTAAAATTATAATAAATGTTATTATAATATTAAAAAAAATTAATCAAAGAAGACTTCATAACACAAGGCGTGAAATATAGGCATAAGCAGCAATAGAAATACATTTTAAAGGGTAAAAGTTAGGTAGCTTGTTTCGTGTTACCACTGGAGCTCGACTGCCTGTTCACTAACTGGCCAAAATCTTTGACGGTAATATAAGAAATATAACCTATATTTGCGTCAATTTAAGGCAAGTAAAACAGTGTTCTTTAAATTTTGTAGGTATTTAACGTTTCTATGACAACACGTCTGCCAAAGGTTCAACGTCGTGATCGCTATCCGAGTCAGAGTAGTCCATACGATTTGTGCAGCCATGTCCTGGGCAGTAGCCGCACATACTTGTGCAAGGAAAACCGTTTCTTCTGCACCTGCATCTCTTCTCGCAACCACAGTTACAGTTGCCGAATATGATATTCAGTACCCGCTCCGGTACTGGTTCTTCTTTAGTTGGAATGGGTGTCAGCTGAACTGCATGAGCCATCCATCCCCACTCTGCTTCCGGTAGGCGATTCCCCATCCAAACTGGAACCTAGAATGAAACAAATTAAACATTGAACAGCCAGTTTAAAAGCTGTCGTTGTTGATAAAAACCCTCCTAACTGCATTTTTAAAACAAAACAAAAAAGATGCACCAATGAGCAAGTTTTAAATTAGCCGAGTTTGCGCATGGCTCAACTGGCACAGTGTTTGGCTATCACGTAGTTCTCCTGCTTGGAAGAATTGTGGGAGACGGTGTACGCGAAGAACACGGTGACCGAGATGGTAAACGGCCATGCCTATACTCTAGCTGTCCGCGCACATCTTCTGATGCAGCTGTCGTTGGCGATATTCAGGATATACAAGACGCAGACTCTCTTCTCAGCGATCGCTTGAAACGAACACACTCAGACCACACACTGGAACGACTTCGGTGGATGACTTTTTGTCATCAGAGTACATCGCCCAGGCAGCAGAGTTGTTCGAAGCAAAGCTGAAAGGCCTCTTTTCATCTGGACGGCTCACTGCGAAGCTGTGGGTGCGATTCTTTTAAGATGGTTGGTATCATGCGTCAGTTTGTCAGAGTTGAACGTTCTGGAGTTTGGGTTCTTCACTTGCTGCGTGTCCAAAGAATGATTCCGTATTTCCACTCTGCGGGACATCTCAGCTCGAGGATGTTATGACTCCCTTGGAGTTCCGGCAATTTGTTAAGGAAGGCTGCTTCACTGTCAGGAGATCTGCAAAGTTCTGGTCAGGCATATGGACCGATATAACTATAGAGCAAGTGTTGATGCGAAACATGATGACGGCGGGTGGGCTCACACGTGGACATGGATTGACGGATAACGTCATTGCTCGATGGGTTTGTGCAATGTCTTCATCTGCACATGTAATCGACGCCACTGGAAGATTTTGTGGAGTCTTCGCCGAAACCTCCGACCAACATGTGGAGCTAAGAGAGTCTCGGCAAGTGAGAGATAAGGCAGACGTTCGCAAGATGGTAGACTGGCTCCAGTCCCACCATCCTTTTAACGACTCAAGGAACCTTCTAATGTTCTTGTCTACCGGTATAGTAGCCGACGATACAGTTAACTGTGATGAGACTCTCTCCTGTGGTTTTCAAGCAAGGAAATCAATCACAGGTCAACGATTCAGTAAAGTCCACTTAAAAATAAATAACAAAGTCACGACTTTTGCCAATGCATCTAAAAAGGCCAAGATCAAAGACACTATCGTCGAAATCAACCCTAACCAACTTTTTCACCGATTGCTGTGTGTTGTGCGTGACGATGTTGACCTCGAGGAGTACCTGACATATGAACTTGCAGCAAGGCCTCCAGCGCTGTTTGACGGGATGTTGATGCGGAAAGGCACTATGTCTGGATTGATCGACGTTTTAGAAGAGATAGCGCCGTCCAAGACAAACTTTCCAGTGAACGCAGAGTTTACAGTCGATGGCGGGTTCCTCCTGCACCGGGTTATGTGGGCGCGTCCAGCGAATTTCAGCCACATCTGTCTCCAGTATGTGAAGTACGTGGAAAATCAGTGGATGTGATACCACTTCTGCTCCGTTCAGAAAAGGCCCAAAGGGATCTTTCAAGAAGTTCAAGCTTGTTTAAGGGATACAGTGTCGATCGTCAACTAATAATTCTAGGTTTGGATGGGAAATCGCCTGCCGGAAGCAGAGTGGGGATGGATGAATCATGCGAGTCAGCTGGCACCCATTCCAACTAAAGAAGAACCAGCACCGGAGCGGATACCAAACATCATATCCTGCAACTGTAAATGTGGTTGCGAGAAGAGACGCGGGTGAAGAAGGCATGGTTTTCTTTGCACAAGTATGTGCGGCTACTGCGCAGGACGTCGCTACACACATCGTATGGACTACGATGACTCGGAGAGCGATGATGACGTTGAACCTTTGGCCGACGTGTTGTCATAGTAACGGTAAATAACTACAAAATTTAATTACTACTTTTTACTGTTATTAAATCGACGCTAATTTAGGTTATAATTTTTCAGATCATGCATTACCAGTGAGTGAAAGATTTTCGCCAGTGAGTGAACAGCCAGTCGAGCTCCAGTGACAACACGAAATAAGCTACCTAACTTTTACCCTTCATAATGTATTTGTAGTGCTGCTTTTACCTATACTTGACGCCTTGTGTTATGAAGTCTTCTTTGATTCATTTTTTTTATGTTATAATAACATTTATTATCATTTTAGACCAATTTTCGTTTGTCGTATTTAAATAAATATTATTTTTTCTCAAGCACCAAAATTGGTCTATAATAATTAATTTTAGTGTTTTGGAACAGAACGCAGCCTGAATTAAGTAATTTGGTGCAAAAACGAATACAATCAGACGCTCGGTTCAGTTGCTATGCTTAAAATTCGACAAATCCACGAAGGGGGCGGTTTTTTCAAAATGGCGGATTTTCCCAAAGATGGATTTTTTGGGAATTTTGGGATATCAATCAGAATACTATTCTCAACATTTCTACCAATTTTCAGCTTGTTATTTCAAATGTCCTGGTTCGGCCACTTTTTTGTCTAATGTCCCTACACTAAATATAAACATACAAAGATAGACCATATGGGCTACATTTAATAAATTAATCTTTAACGTGCGTAAAAAATTTTTTTTGTTTTTTTTTCTTTTTTTTTTGTTTTTTTTTCTTTTTTTTTTGTTTTTTTTTCTTTTTTTTTATTTTTTTGTTAAAGATTAATTTATTAAATGTAGCCCATTTGTTTTTTCAGTCTTCACCATTGCAACCCACAATAAACCAAAACTATGGAAATAACCTGCTCCGAGACTCTTCCGCACTCATCCCTACAGGCAATAGTTGGAATTCACCGTTATTTGAATATCACCTGGTCTTCGTCTAACCTTTATATAAAGACTGACTTTTGTAATGTTATTTTATCTTGTATTTTCGCCTGAAGAAATTAGCCAAAGTGCTAATGAAATCGATAGCGTGAGCTCTTTTATTTTATTGTGTAATTTTGTAATTTTTAGTCTGGTGCGTTGGGCTTAATTCTATTATGTTAAAAAAAAAAAAAAAAAAAAAAAAAGATAGACCATGTTTATAATGTTTACAATCATTGAAACATTTCCAAACCCTTAAAAAAATCGTGAAGCTTTTCAAATGATTGTAAACATTGTCTATCTTTGTTTGTTTAAATATTCTGCATTTGTTTCTATTTTGCAACTATCGATTCCAGCACCTTCCCACAAAAGCATCAATATCCCTCAGAGGTATGAAACAACTAGCCGGCGTCTCGCAATTCAACGAATAGGAGACCTATTCACGTTACCAAGGCTCTGTTCGGCCGAACAGTACCACTTCTAGAGACAAATCGGTTTGTTGGGATGCAAGTCCTAACTGCTTTGACAGCTTCATTCTTCACCATCCGGTAGAGAGAATTGTGGCATCCTGAATACAGCAACAGGTATCTCGACGAACATTGCTAGACAAATTGCAGACGTAGGGCTTTATTCCTGTCACCCATTAGAAGGCATGCCTTTAACAATCCAGCACTGAAGGTCTATCTAGTAGTATCGTGCCCGGAGGGACATAGGCTATCTCGAACGGCCTCGTGTTGTGTTTAGTGATGACTCCCGCTTTCGTAGTTTTAGTCTCTTCTGTTGAATATTGTGGTGCAATTTCTCCAAATGTCTGCAATACACATTAGAATTGATCGTCCGATTGTGTGGAGGTGACTCATAGTAAAGAGTGCCTTTAAAATCCCACCAGACTCAGAGCATAATCTTCTTTGCATGAATATTCCGCTTCGTTTTGTGTTTTGGTGATTCGCTTCCAATGTATCATTTATACTAGCCTCAGTACGGAGACCTTGCTATTTACTGGTGACTTTTCTTGACTGATGATTGCCAACGAGCGTGAAACAGCTGTTCCAGGATGATACTTGTAAATAATTTGGTCGCACCCATTGTAATCCATTACTGTTATGTTTTAGCTTTTGCGTACGAAACGACTAATTGTCAAAATTAGCCAAGTAGAAAACCTGAAATACTTCTGATAGCTTTTTACAACCTCTCAAATGCAAATAAAAACCTGCAGATTGTTGCATCCAAACTAAAACACAAGTATTTTTGGCTAAACCGGAGAATACGGTACTGCTAATCACCGTCTTCGAAAGGATATATTTACTTCCGAATCCGCGCAGGAATACATGATGGTGCAAACTGTTATCTCAAGATCGCAGTTAGCCAGATGAGGGTTAGTTTTTCTAGTAAAAGATCATGCAAAATAATTTTCAAATAAGCTTATTATACAAACCTCATTTTACTTTTCAATCATTAATTAAAAAACTAAAATTCATATCTGAAAAGTAGTGCCAAGGCAGCCATCTTGTCAAAACTCGGAAAGTAGGCTAAAACCTGGTACCGTAATCTCCGGTTTCACCGTATTTTTCGTTAAACCACCCAGCCGTCCTAAGAAAACTCTCTCATCATGCCCATTACAATCATTTTTTGATTAATATACCGTATTGTCCGGCGTATAAGACGACTCTGCGTAAAAGACGACCCCCAATTTTTCCAATTAAAATATAGGGTTTGGGATATACTCGCCGTATAAGACTACCCCTCTTCCAACTCACACCAAATAAAAATTTAAAAAACATCAGATTTGATTTCAATATGGTAATTTGAATTCAAATGCTTATGACATGCAAATACTTAGCAGGAAAACTGTCACTTATAAACATAACGCTGTTTGTCATCAAACATGTAAACATAAATCAGTGCAAGTGGATCAAACTTTTCCTTTAAAAGCGATGTACCTTACCGGCGATTGGCTGGTAGTTGTATACAACGCCTGCTTGGATTGCTCAGCTCTCCCTATCTCCAAGTAACTGTAGCTTTGTTTATTCTGATGCATTATTTTAATGCTACATTTTTTTAGAATTTCACTAAAATAATAGTATTTCTTAACTGTAGCCTTGTTTATTCTGTCCCCGCTCTATCTCTTTTTTGCATACTCCGGGCGTCCCGGAAGCCTGCAGCTTGCTCCGCCCTTCACTTACAGTCTTACACCTTCGTGGTGAGGTGCCCCCTCACCTCGTCATCGGGACTGCGTTAAGTCACTTCTTTCCACGAATCCTGGTGAGTGGATTTTCTTCTATCGTACTTGTACAGCGCCGTCCTTGCTGCTTTCGTACGGTTGCCGCATACGGCGGGTAAGCGGCCGCGGTCGTTTTTGAGCTCCCCCCACCATATACGGCGACGGCACGTTCTCCAGTCCGGGTCGGAAGTTTCAGTACCCGGCATATAAGACGACCCCCGATTTTTTAGAAGATTTTCCTGGTTTAAAAAGTCGTCTTATACGCCGGACAATACGGTAATTTTTCGCATCTCATTTTCCTTTTTTTCTCTCTCACAAGTCACATCGTCGTCGTAGAAATGCCACTGTAAAAACTAGCAAAAATTTTGAAAATCACTGAATAATAAGTCACAAAGTTCCACATTTCCCTTATTGAGCCCAAGCAAACTTTCAGATTTGTAGGGAGGGCTCAGATTATCTCTGACTATAGTAGTTTTCAAAAAAGAAGGGTTTGCCATATGTGATCATTATGTAGTGATCGATTTTGTCTGGAACATCCGTCACTAGTCACGACGTCACCAACTTGAACTCCGAGCAGTCAGTCCAAGATGGCATCGTTTTGTGATCGCGTAAGCGTGACCAAGAAAGGACTAACTTTGCATGGCCAAGCAAGGGGAATAGTGTGGAACGTTTGTAATTATTTCAATTTTGATTATTGTTATGTATTCGTAACTGTAGAAAATACAAAAAACCAGAATGCTTTCGTAATGTTATAAGATTCAGTTACGGATTTGAGCAATAGATGGCGCTTTTACGTCCTGAAACATCAATCTATAAGGAAATTACATCATCAAAAGATTATAATAACATCAACGAGAATTCTGTACAATTACGGACGTTAAACTTGCTTTCTATTGAATTTTTCAATTTGCCTCTTTGTGATTAATTTCCTTAGTGCCTTTCAGTGAGAGGACAAGGGGTTAATATTGTGGATCTTTCAGGATCATTTTTTATTTTATTGTTGTTTATCCCGGCGGGCCATTGGCGGGATCGCTTTGCTTTTGGGTAGAGCTTTCGCTCATCGAGCCAAACATCAACGAGTAGATTCTGCTGATGAGTCCCCAATAAGGACGAAACAATTGTACAGAATTCTCGTTGATGTTGGCTCAATGGGCGAAGGCATTTTTATTGTCCGGTTGGCGATTTCTCTCCATTTATGAATGATTACGGACGTTAAACTTGCTTTCTAAATAAATATTTTGAAGGATTTTTGGGTGATTGCAATGATGTCAATTATAGCAACTTCTGATTTTAAAAAAAAAATAAAAAAATAAACTGGAAGGTTTAGAAGAATAACGAAATGATAGCATAAGGAAGCGGTCGTAAAGTTATTTTAGAAACAAAAGCAATAACGAAAACTGCCCATTTAAAGCCTTCAGATATGATTGCTATTTCTCCATAGACTTAAGACATGTAAAATATCATAACATTGATTATGATGAGTTGTAAAAATAGACGCTAGAGGGCGACGGCAGTCGACGGAGAAGGGAGAGCCGCGGGAAGCCATGAATAAACCTGTTATTCGGTTTATTACATTTTAAACGAACTAACCCACATCACATGGTGTCAGAAGTGCGATTAGAAGTGTTGCTAAACATTCTAACAGGACGTTAAGTGATGACAAGACATCTCCTTCGAGAAATCTAAGTTTTTTTTCCAGTGGAAAACTTGTGAAGATTCGGAACGCCATTTTCAAATATGGGTAAAACAGGGATTCTGGTCCAGGCCTATTGCAGATAAAAGCTGAAAATATGAAGAACGAATGGAATCAGTGGCTTCCACAATTCGAATGGTGGTCCATTGCGACGCAGTTAGAAAACAAACCTCCGAAAGTTCAAGCTGCAACGTTTATGGTTACGATTGGTTCAGAAGCTACAGTGATTTACAATACGTTCGAATGTCCTCAGAACAATCGAATGATATAACTGTACTCAAACAAAGGTTTGATCAACATTTCAATCCGAAGCAAAATGAATCGTATCTAAGATATAAGGTCTTCAAACTCAAACAAAAGGGAGGAGAAAATTTTGATGATTTTATTACAACGGCTAGAACAGATATTAAGCATTATAAATTTGGAAATTTAGAAGAAAGTTTACTGAGAGATAAAATAGTATATGGAATTTTATTAGATAATGTTAGAGAAAAATTAATAGCAGAACCTACTTACTTCTAGATCAGACGACAACAATTTATCGTACTAGTGGACAAGCAAGTAAACAAATCAAAGAAATGCAAGCTGGTCAAGATAATATGATACCTGCAATTAATTCAGTAAATAATGCTAATAAATAAAATCATTTACATTAAAGATTTGGCAAAACTCCGAACGACGGTCCCAAATTATGAAAACCTTTTTAATGAAGATAACAGTATGACTGTGAAGGATAACACATAGCCAGAATTATTACACATCAAATCACATATTTTTGCTCAGCATATTTAAGTATTGTCCGAAGTGTCCGTAAATATCTCGCGGTGAGCAGTCAAAGACTTCTAAAGCGTTCCGCTGTAGAACTGCATGACTTATTACTCTTGGTGCTTGAGGTCTACCAGCCATGGCACATTTAGCCTTAAACTGTACACGTTTAAGTTAATGCAAATCCAAGAAAGACTTATTTGTTTATAATTAAAATGCACAAACATAAAAAATCATATTAATAAAAAGTAAAGAATAAAAATAAAAATTAGCAAATAAAAAAGAAAAGAAATGAAATTCTAAATATTCTTCTTTTATATATACAAAACAATATGTTTTATGTTAGATAAATAGATAAATAAATGTAATAACTCCGACTGTGTTATTCTTCACAGTCATACTGTTATGTCATTAAAAAGGTTTTCATATTTTGGGACCGGCGTTCGGAGTTTTGCCAAAGATTTCCAAATACACAACAACAGTCAACTTCCCCAATTTGTAAAAAATGCGGATCAAGTCATCAAAGAAAGAACTGTTCGGCATTTGGAAAAATTTATAATAAATGCAAAAAGAAAGGGTATTTTGCTAAAATGTGTAAGACTCATAACTTTAATAATATCGTAAATGAATAAACCGTTAATCAAATAAAAATGACAATGGTCCACAGTTCTCATCGACAGAATTTCAAAAATTTACAAAAGATTGGCAATTCAAACATGTAACATCAAGTCCAAAATATGCCAGATCAAATGGATTAACAGAATGTTACGTGCAAATATGATAAAGAAATGCTATAAAGATAATACATATATATCTATCTAATAGCTTTATTAAATTGGAGAAACATGCCAAGAGAAAATTTACCATCACCAATACAAAGATTATAGTAGAAGAACCAAAACATTGTTCCTAATTACTCAAGCAGATTTGCAACCAAAAACTGAAAACAATGTTTCTACAAATCTACAAGAAAGTCGTATAAAAAAAAAAAAGTATTATGCAGACTTTAAAACCAAACCAAGAAAGTCAATGCAAATCAGAAAAAAAGTTAGAATACAACAAGGCCCTAGAAATTGGCAAGGTGGAGAAATCATACAAATACATGATCAACCAAGATCCTATAAAGTAAAAAAACATGAATGATCGACAATACAGAAGGAATTCATATCATTTATCACCAGTAAAGGCTACTACGACACCAGAACCAGATGTAGTGAGTATACCTTCACCAACAAAAATCTATTATGCCAGAACCAGAAGTAGTGT
>JAFIDM010000002.1:24088180-24132514 GCA_023159025.1 Thereuonema tuberculata
ATACCTTCACCAACAAAAATCTATTATGCCAGAACCAGAAGTAGTGTGCATTCCCCCATCAAAGAAACTTCAGGAAATATCATCTCGCCAACTATCAACAGAAAAGTGTGAGCCAAATACAAAAAGATCATGGTACAAACCAAATCAGGACGAACTATAAAACCACCTCATCGTTTAAACTTGGTTAGACGAAAACCAAGGTGAAAAGCTAATTTACATACTGAAATGATTTATTTATAAGAGTATGTGTATGTATATATGTGTTTAATATATTTAAAAAAAAAGGGAGAGAGAAAGGAAAAGAAAAGAATACAAACTGAAAGAACTTAAAAAAACTTTGAGTATTTGAAAGACTGAATGAACTGAAAGACTATTTATATAGATGTAATTTTTTTTAAATTTTACATCAAATTTTAATTTATTTTTTTTTAAAAAAGGCAGATGTAATATCATAACATTGCTTATGATGAGTTATAAAAGAAGACTGCTAGAGGACGACGGCAGTCGACGGAGAAGAGAGAGCGGGAAGCCATGAATAAAGTTGTTATTCTAATCAAGTAATGTAAAGTATGGTTTATTATATTTTAAAGAAACAAACCCATATCACAACATGTGAATGTAACCCATCTATTGACAAATTATTACCCTACAACAACTGTTTCAGTTGCACTTAACTGATTTTCTCCCTTGAGGGAAAGTGGTAACAAGGCAGCCTGCGATGTATCCTTGTGAGGAATACCATATTCTCCGTGTTAGCCAAAAAATATTTCTGCTATATGAATATTTCCACTATTTATTTATTTTTTTATTTTACTTTATTTCAACTGACTGACTTCTAGTTCAATAAAGGTTTTAAGTAAATTTTTGAACTTATTTTCTGAAATATGTTGGCAATAAATTTTATATTGTTTTCCTTTTCATAGATATTTGGATATTTTTTTCCTTTTGAGAATTATAACTAAAAATAATAAATGAAATTCATTATAAAAATATGTCGTAAATAAAGGAAATGAATTCATAAATTTCATAAATGTTTAATTTCATTTACGAAAGTAAAAGTAAAATAGTAGAAATATTCACATATACAGTAAATTTCAAAAATATAGAAAAAAATTCACATTTTAAAAACATTGCACTAAGAGATGTAATTTGTGTATGATAAATATTCATGGAGGCGCTGCGGCTACTCACAGAGGGAGGATTTGTATCCAGCCATCGTTCACTTTTACAGGATTCCCTCCCCCCTTCGGAACCCACCTAAGCTAATAGTGAAGTTTAACCATTATGAATGAGTAATAAATTAATGAATAAAAAGGTTACTTTCTGAATAAACAGCTAAAAATAACAGTTAAGGAATTCATTAAAAAATTTAAAATATTAATGAAAAAAAAAAAAAAAGGCTAAAAAAATGGTTTCTTAAGCAGGGTGCACACGATGCAGCTTTGGGCCGAGTTGCATGTGCAACTTTTGGCCTAGAGCGTTTTTTGAGCTGCTTGGGCAAAGTTGCAACCGGAGTTGCATGGAGAAAAAGCTACAAAGGCGAGGATTTCTGTCGAGTGCAACTCCGAAAGCTGCAAGGAAGCTGCATGGAAATTACCCAATCACAGTGCAGCGTTGGAATACGTCAGTCGTGACGTCACGCCCAAGGGGAAACATGGCGTCTAAACAGATTTCCTTCGCTTCAGATGAGCGAATAGCGAATACATAATGAATATCAGAATATTGCGAGTTTCTTTCACACATAAATACAGTTTATATGTAAATGCAGTTATTTAATGCGGCAGAATGTATCAGAGCGTTTGAAAAACCCAAGGTTGGTAGACCAAAGCAAAGCATATTATAAGGTTGTGTAACTCAATGTAAATGACGAGACAAAAGTCTTGATTGTTCATTGGCTCCCTGATGTGACGTCAGCAAAAGCCCATTTTCGCCAAGGTTAACATGGCTGCGCAATCGGCAAAGGTGGAATTCTGCGTTCGTTATTATTAATAACGAAATGAAAATAAAACTAAAAGAATATAATATTGTTTGTAATAATAATAGTCAATCAAAACACCAAAATAAAATTGTTAGAATAATATTTATGTGTTCATTTATGTGAACAGAATGCCGCTCTTGATAAAATGCAAAACATGTTATCTGTCAAAAAAAAGTGCCTACAATTATTTCAGAAAGGCATTATTATTTCAATTCAATCCCTAAAGTCGTTATTTTCCGATCTCAGATCTAGTCATAATATTGATTATCTAATAACCCATCGGCTAAACCAAGATTGTCTGGAGAATTTTTTCTCACAGCTTCGCACCAGAGGGGGTTTAGATGATCACCCCACCCCACTCAATGCTTTATACCGTATTCGTATGATAATTTTAGGGAAAAATCCTGGTATTATGAATATGTCCACCTCGAACACTCAAGATCCCAGCAATGAGGAGTATTTGGTCACAAGAGTTTTAAATTGTATTGATATGTCCATAATAGCTAGTGCGCCTGTAAATGACCGCCGGTTTTTATTCAGTGACGATATGACTTGTGTGGCTTCAGAAATGGTTGATGACAATATATTTATTGAAAAGTCGAGGCAAGTTTTCGAAGAGAAGATTGATATTTTAAATAAGACACTTAGTGAGGTCAACAAAGTAAATGCGGGAGTTTCTGGAAAAGAAAATAATATTGGGAATGCTTTAAATACCGTCATTGTGGAGGGTGATGAGTACGAGTTTGACGAGTGTGCTGAAGGAGCCCTCGAATTCTTGGCAGGATGGGTTGCAAAGAAAAACTTGGAACTCTACCAGATTTGGATTTAGTTTTAAACGAATCTTCAACTGGACATGACCATGACTATGCCTTTCCTTCTTGGACCAAACGCCTTTCATTAGGGGTATATGTAACTCCATCAATATCACTTGCCAATCATGTCAAACACTTTGAAATGAAATTTAATAATTACCACCAAAGAAATGCTTTGAGAAAGGATAAGGGGGTGGTTTCAAATTTATCTTGTAAAATACTGGAAAAATACCCGCATCCTATAAACATATTAAAACATTTGTAAAAATTCGTACTTTAATATGAATGGACTATTTAAACTTTGCTATGGTTGATGAAGCGCGCAAAAAAGCTAAGAAATTGAAAAAAGATAACTACTTAATTATATTATATAAAAGCGTTATTTTGTCTGTCATAAGACTTTACGTTTTTCCAATTTTGTGACCAAACTATAAGAGATAGATTGGTTATGTAAATGGATAAAATGTAGATCTTTTTAAGACAAACAAAATGCTACAAAAATCTTTCGAAAAAAGTTTTTGGTTTCCAAGATGGCGCCTTTTAAAGGGTCAAATTTTGACTTTTTCTCAATTTAAACGAAAAGTATAAAAGATAGAAGAGAACATTAAATTGAGAAAATGTTGGTATTTGAAAGTTCTATCGAACGATGTATCACTTATTTACAAACGCTTCAGCGTTTGCAAGATATATGCAAAAATGTGAATTTTTGGTGTGTGACGCCGACCCGCAATACATCCGAGTTATTCGGAGAAGCCACAACAGGCTGGGAAGTTATATATTCTCCGAAGATCGCAACATTAATTTGCTAAATACATAAAGTTTGTTTTTTCAATGCTATATATGCAAGGGTTCCGGAGCGAAGCGACGATACCCGGCTATTATTATTATATATTATAAAAACGTTATTCTGTCTGTCATTCTGTAAGCAAAATGTTAAATTACAAATTACTAAAATGTTACTAAAATAGAGAATCTATTCATAAGAAATGAAAAGATATTAAACAACTGTCCAACTATACTGATTGGCGACATAAATATAGATATTTTCAAAATGAATAAAAACAATGCATGTACAGAAATGCGTAAAACTTATGTGCAATAAGGGTTTCAAAAATCATCTTTACGGAACAACAAGAAACAACTGTGCAATTCATGGAAATACGAAAGCAAATATAGATCAGATTTTCGTAAATAAACATGATATCAAAACACCAGGAATAATATGTAAAGAACGAATCGGATAAGAGTTGAAAATGAGAAAATAACAGATCCAAATATAATCTATAAAGAACTAATCAATGATGTTAAGAAAACAAAATTCATGAAAATCTACTTATATAAAAAGAAAAGTCCTGACTCACTCACTTACTGACTCATCAACGCCCACCCCAAACCCTTGGACCTAGAAAGCTGAAATTTTGCACAGAGGTTTCCTTTATGATGAAGACAATGAATAAGGCCGGATTTTTCGAAATTGTTAGGGGATAGGGAATAATCTTGCAAACTGACGATGAAGTGAACGGCGGCAACCCCAGGTGTGTGGCGCCAACCCGCAACACACCTGAGTTAAGTGGAGAAGCCACAACGGGCTGGGAAGTCGTATATTCCCCGATCTCAATATTAATTTGCTAAATAAATAATTTTTTTTTTTTAATGTTATAGATGCAAGGGTTCCGGAGCGAAGCGACGGTACCCGGCTAGTTGTAAGATAACTGCCTAAAATTTGTGATAAATAAGGTTCTGTAAACACTAATCCTGTATTGAAACTCCATGTTTTGTGTATTGCATTTTACGATTATAACGTACTAGCAGCGAAGCCTGTCGGACGACAGGCACAAAAAAATCTGAAAAATCATTTTATTATCAACTATCAAATATAAAGTAAATGTAATCTAAATACTGTGCTAACTTGTGAACGAAGCTTCTACGGCAAAAATGGTGTTGAGTTTCGAAATCGGCATAAACAACTGAGTAAGTATGCCAAATTTCATTAAAATGGGTACAGTGGTATCAAAATTATTTGGTTTTGAACGTATGTTTTGTTAGAATTTCAGTTAAAATTTCATGGAAACAACATGGAATGACAAACTGCACTAATATTTCATCCAATTTGAGTACCTTGATTCCATGGTACCATTGAGACCCTTGGATCTATCTTAATAGCTTAATTACATCGAGTAAAGGCCGTATTACATTTACTATTTCACTCGCCATAAATGCAAGCCATAACGGAGGTCATGTCAGGGTAGATTGCGAGTGATTAGTGCATCGCTTTACACTTACCATAACGCCTTCCATCACACGGGACATTTACACTTCTCAATTGTCATCATGCCTACGTGTTATTTACGAAAAAAATAGCATTGATTTATATAAAAACCATGTAGTCAATGCATCGGATAGGTGAAAGAATGTCTTTAATTAATTAAAATAGGAAATATTCATGTTTTTTTTTCATAGTTTTGTGTTTCTTTGTTTTCAGTTTCGATAAATAATTCAGTCTCGTTAAATCTCGATCAATGGCGATATCTTTGCGAGATGTCGATCGGTCGTCGATTCAAATTTTCAAGCCGAAATTCTGTAATGATTTTGATTAATAATGTAACATTTTATGAAAGTATCCACGAAAACATAAGGAAAAGATGCCTTCCGATCGTGAAAATCATTTTTGTAATCGGTAATTTCGAATAAATAGATAAAAATCGATTGGACTTCCAAGTTCTACAATTCGTCACCATGAGCGCTAGTGGCGATGTCCAGCCATAGATGTCTTGACATTTCTTCGAAAAATAGCCCAGGCTCTATCGCTCTCCATTTACTGGACATCTGTGATGTCCAGGTGATGGCGAGTGAAATAGTAAATGTAAAACGGCCTTTACAGACAGACAGACGAAATTAGCAAATTATATAAGCTGATTTCCGATTTTCTTTCTTATCTGAATAAAAATATTTCTTGAAGTTTGGCAACAATCTGTCAAGCACACTTTTCAAATATTCCCGCCGTAGCTTAGTGCTGTTTCCGGGCTCATGATGACGTCACTCGCCTCGGCAAAGCTTTCGTGACTGAAAATAGTTTAAACAATTTCCCAGTCGGGTAGGCTTGTGAAAAACCTAGATTTTTTGAATTTTTCCCATATGTGTTCGCAATGAATTACGGGATTGCCCGCTTACTGTTTTCCTGAAGAATTGACGATGGCACCAATCACAGAAAAGGGGTGGAACACGTCAGTCGTCACGTGAATTTTCTGCGGAGTACCGAAAGCGAAATGGAAGAGAAAGCATGGCTGCCAGCACATGTTAAATGTGGACTACGGAAAAAGAGATGGTGATGATTGATTTTTATGGAGGTAAGTGAAGAATAAATATTATTATTAATGGGAAAAGCGTTGAATTACTTAAACTATGTAATTTAGTTGAACTGACAGGAATGCATGAGGGGAAAAAAATAGTTCACACTAAGCAAATGATATCATGCGGGAAATATATTGCGTTCTAAAAATTTGGAAATTGTGAAATTTGCAGAGGTAGTTGTCAGGAAATTGTTGGCGGGATGTAGGTGTAGGAAATTGAGCGAACACTGTCATATAGGAAGAGACATGTCAGTGTTTGGGATACAGGGTAGAAATGTTGAGAAATTAGCGAAATCGCTGAACGTCAATGCTGTTTCAATCAGGTTGAGAAAAACCCGGGTATTTTTTTTAAAAAAATCCAACCCATTGGGTTTTGGGGATTTTTTTCGTATTGACAGTTAACAAGTTCAATTTAAATTCTTATGATTACTTTATTCAAAATACTAACCCATTCTTATTAGTGGGGAAAAAACAAAAAAAAACCGATAAATTAAACAGGCAGAAATTGGTAAATTAAATTTTCTTATGTTGGCAGCCAGAGCCCTGCACAATTATCACAATCCTTTATTTAAGCACATGGTTGTAAAGACCATGTAGTTGTGAAAATTCATGCTTTGGTCCATCATTGGATCCATATTATAAAGGTGAACTTCCAAAAAGGACTAAATTGTACTTCACAAGTCATTACGATTCTACATCAAGTTATTTTTTTTTTTTTTGAAGTGTAAATGTTATTTAATTATGTTTCTTATAATATTGCAAGAAAAGTTAAACACAATGTATTAAAATAAATTCTTGTGACAGTAAATAGTTGCCTTCAATAAATATGATGTCTCTTTTTAATTTGTGTAAGGCTACCTATGTAACATTTTGTATGTTTATTGAATTTTAATAATTAAACATATTCTGGGGTTTTTGACTTTTTTTTTTTAAACTATTATGGGTTGTTTTTTTTTGGGTCAGGTTAAATTATAACAACATGCTGCAATTCTTGGTTGTTTGTTTTGTAATATAATAGCACATAGGTTTGGAAATGACGTTGAAAAGCATATTAATTGTCAATTTCAGAACACACATTATTATGGAATTGTAAAGTGCCAGGGTATTTTGATAAACAAAAAAGACTGCTGGCGTTAAACGATTTAAAAGAAATGCGTGGAAAGGATGTGGCAGGAATCGACTTGACAGGTAAATTGTAGTATATCCAAAACAGTACAATACGAAAATTAGTTACGTACCTGTCCATTACTCCCTATTAAATTTTTAGCAAAATATTAATCGATATCCTTCTTTATTTTACATAAAAGCAAAATTTCATAAAATCAGAACTTATTTTCAACGTGAAGCAAGAAAAGAGGAAGCTGGAATTAAGTCTGGAGTAGGAACAGATGGTATTTACGTGTCGAAGTGGGTCCACTATGGCAGATTGGGTTTTTTAAAGGACTCCCCTGGTGCCGAACAGAGCTTCATGTCGACATGTAATAGTGAAGCTAGTCCAGCAGAAACATTTCAAGTAAGTGTGTTTAAATGAACATCACTATTGCTATCCCTTTCCTCATTGCAACAATGTTAAACCCTGGTCAGAAATTTATTAAGTCCATATACAAATTAGTTCGTTTAACCTTGTAGAATTATTATAAAACAAATTTTGTTTTTCATGACAAACATGCATTCAATGAAGGATTTTTGTTTTTTCCAGTCGATGTTAAATGGACTTCAAGATTCATGCGACGTTCGCAGTGATTGCTGTGATGGAGACAGTTTGGAAGTGTCACGAACCTCCAGTTGTGAATCGGGATCGACCACGCAATCAAGAAAAAATACCACTGCACCACCGACTGATATCAATGTTGAAGATAAAGTGTATTTGGAAGCACTGTCACTGTTAAAGCAATTAGACAATGAGGAGGATGTTTTTGGAAAGCTCATTGCACAGATGTTGAGACAAATACCCAGCATTTATAGGAGAGCTACATTGAAATTACAGATACAGCAACTGATAATAGATAATTTAGACGAAAATCAGTGACATGTTAGTGTTTACGATGCAGGATGTATGTACACATGTTTTGTGCATTCCTCGAACCTTGACTTTTAAAATACAATGTATGCTACCTCATTCATTCCATCAGTTTCAGTAACTATGCAAATAATTTGTACTTTGTTTCTGTATAGTAACCCTGAGCAAGTTTCAGTTTCGGCCACTTTCTGTGATAGAAGTATCCGCCTCTACAAGTCGTAAGCTCTCCAAAAAAGATATCACCCATACCTGGCCGACGCACAGTGGGGTATTAGTATTAGAAAGCTGGTCGAAACTCAAATTTAATAATTTCAAAATCGGACAGTTGTAATGAGTTTTGGGAATAGTACAATAGATGGCCCAGCTAACAGTAGCCATTTTAAGTGTTTGATTTGACAGCGTCAGTCGGAATATCGTCTTCGTTTAGGTTGCAGTTCTCGGCACTTGAAGAACACCTACCTGTAGTCTACCTGTAAGTCAGTGATACTTTGATTGAGAAGATTATTTTAATATGGATATTGAAAATGAAGGTATGTAGCCTATTACTAGCTGTATACAGTATCTTATGACACAATTTTTAGGCTTTTGTGAGCTATGAAAATTAATGATATAATTTTAATGTTTGG
This sequence comes from Thereuonema tuberculata, assembly GCA_023159025.1. Lineage (NCBI taxonomy): Eukaryota > Metazoa > Arthropoda > Chilopoda > Scutigeromorpha > Scutigeridae > Thereuonema > Thereuonema tuberculata. The sequence goes on from JAFIDM010000002.1 coordinate 24,096,967, forward strand.
TAAATTTTTTTGTAGAAATTAGTAGATTAGTTATGTTTCCGAGTTCGTCCGAGTAAAAATTTAAACAGAATGTTAATATAGACTATCTTAGGGAGTAAATCTAAAAAGAAAAAAGTAGCGGAAGTTTGGCGCTTTATTTACTATGATTTTGTTTCATATGAGGTGTCGTGAAGTATGAATTTCACTATTATTGAGTGTTTTTCGTTTTAGGTCACTCGGGGGATATAAAGAAGTTTACCAAACAATATTATATGATATTGTGCTTCAATGTCCTATTAAACAAATTGACAAGAAACTTGAATATTTGGAAGACCATTTGTTTGTAATTACCAAATGTGAACGTCATATCCTGATGCATTTTCGTGTTTAGAAATGATTCACAAATGGGGTTGTGATGGATCACAGCAGTCAATTCAAACAGAAGTTTGAAAACACAACAGACTCAGATGCAAATATCTTCCAGAGCTCCTTCGTGCCATTAAGATTACAAACTAAAAAGGGCAAAATATTGTGGCAAAATCCAGTGCCATCCTCCTCCCGATATTGTAGGCCCATAAGAATCAGGTTCATTCATGAAACAAAGGATGTGACCAAGGATGAAATCAACTATGTAGAAAGTCAAATAAAAGATCTACCAATAAGTAGAGTACCTTTAAAAAGTGGATCTGATCTTGAAGTGGAACACAAACTACTATTTACCATGGTTGATGGGAAAATATGCAATGTTGCTACTAACACAGCATCTACAATGCTGTGCTACTTGTGTGGGCTGACTTCAAAAAGTTTTAATGACGTAACGCAGAACAAAGATGTGAACCCACAATCACTATCATTGGGGATATCCGCCTTTCATGCGAAAATACGGTTGTTCGAGTCAATCCTTCACTTGTCATAGAAGATTCCAACTGGAAAGTGGCAAACAAGATCTGCAGAGGATAAAAAGACTATGGCCGAGACAAAAAAAATTCAAGAGAAATTCAAACAGGAGTTGGGTCTTTTAGAAGATATTCCTAAAGCTGGCTATGGAAACACGAATGATGGAAATTCGCCTAGAAGATTTTTCCAAGACCCTAAATTACCAAGCGAAGTTACTGGAGTTGACGAAACCTTAATTTCACAGATTGAAGATTATATTGGAGGCAATATCAAGTGGACATGAGATTGATGTCGCTAAATTTGAAAAATATGCATAAGAAACAGCTAAGTTGTATATAAGGTTATACAGCTGGCATCTGATGACACCAACCATGCATAAAATTTTAGTGCATGGTGCTGAAATTATTTCACATGCCTTGTTACCGATCGGGCAACTATCAGAGGAGGCTGCTGAAGCCAGAAACAAGCACTTTCGTACGTGCAGACTTGGGTTCGCAAGAAAATTTTTCTGAGAGGCGTGCAATAGAGATGTTATACACAGATTACTGTTGAGCTCAGACCCTCTTTTGACAAGTATACGTCCTTTGCCAAGAAAATCAACGAAGCCATTTTTCAAAGACACCATCGATCTTCTTCTGCCATCAAACTCTGCAACAACTTCAGCCCAAGGAAGTCCGAAAAGTGTCCATGCAGCCGATGAGCCAAATAAGGAGAGCTCGTGTAACGAATCAGCATAATTTTTTCCTATGGCATCATATTATTTTGTAATAAACATCCCGTTATGTGTTAATTCTTGTTTTATTTAAGTTTCCTATAGTAAATAAAGCTTAGGTAATGATTTTACTGACATTTTAATAACAAATGAGTTTTGATCAACTTTTGATATCAAATACCCCTATGTGCGACATTTAGTTTAGGCTGTAGAGGTGGTAACGGACAGACATAGCAAAGGGGTGGGATGACAGATAATGTAATATGCCCTTTCCAATGCCTCCGAAAATGAAAACAAAATCTAGAATTTTGGACCTGTTTTTTTTTTTTTGGTTTATTGGTTTGTTATACCCCCCCCCCCAATCCGGAAAAGAATAGAACAAAAAAAAAACCCCACAAACCTGTAATGTTAATATGTGTAATTTGTAACTGATGAATCATTGTTTGTCTCAGATTTTCTCAAAACAATTACAATCTATCTTGATGAAAAAAACAGATATCCATTCCAAGGATTTTGTCGTACAGTTATGCAAACCAGGATAAATTGAATAGAAAGCATTTGGAATCAGACAAATCTAAAATAAGTAAATGAATAAAGTAATATATCTATTACTCAAAATCTGTTAATTATTTTTTAAAGTTCAGTGGTCTGCAAATTTATCTTTAACATTAACAGAGCTAAATGTAGAAAGAAAAATCCCTACATTTCTTAAAAAAAAACATGCAAATGTTCATATTCTTTGATGGATTGATTTGAATTCAGATTCTAGGCGATGTTCATTGAACTATATGAAATAATCTTTTCTTTACGGGCTAGGTTTAAATGCCAATTTCTGAGATTATTTCCCAACTTCTTTCTTCAGATCTAATTGAGTTTATTTATATTGAATATTGTTTGCTTTAAATCTTACTTTCTCTGGTTCTGAGGTTTACTTAGTGTTTAAGCTTCTGCTGTTACATATGTTTCAAAGTATGAGTTTTTTTTTAGTTGTAAGATATTCTAATATAAGATCAGGTTTTTTTTAAATCAGTTTCAATGAACATTAATAGCTTTAAATATTAATGCAACCTATATTTTTTTATTATTTTAAAACAACCACTTAAAGTTATAAGATGTATCTAAAGTAAACAGTGTGGCCGGGAAGCTCCCGTATCCCTTAATTGGTAGTGATATTTTAAGAAAATAGTCATACATTGTGTGTCCAATGCATCTGTGTGTTTGCCATCATGCAGTACATACAAGTTCATATGCAGTCACGTCCTACTTGGCATTTTTGGGATTGTGTCCGGTGTGATGGTTCGAAATACGTCCTCAACTGCATAGTGCAATTCTTCATTTGTAGCATAATGACGTTCAGACACAGGCCTTGATGATTCCTCACAATCAGTTGTCAGGCGCCGTGAGGTCAGGACTTCGTGGTGACCATTTCAATGGAGCTCGCGGTGCTGGAGTACTGCGACCAATCCAGCATCCTGGAAAATGTTCATTAAGAAACCAGTGCACAGTAAGAGCAAATGATTAGGTGCCCCATCCTGCTTTAACCATATGCGTTCCATGTCTTCAAACTGTGGGATTAACCACGTTTGTAACATTAGGCACAAGTGGGATAAAAGAGATATAAATCTTTTAAAATGATGTATCCCAATAAAATAACTACTTTTGTTGTCGGATTAAAAACATGTAAAATACAGATATAATACTGCATGTTTATTATTGTATCTATATGTATAATATTGTATTTTGTGTTTTTAATCTCACGACAAAATACCTAAGTATTTTGGATTCATATATTTTATTGGGATTCATCATTTTTGAATGTTTGTAACTTGTAAATAAGTTTTGCCATTAACATGACCATCATAAAAATATGGTTAAACAAATGACGTGATGTCATTGCAGTCCATATCATTAAATGAGATGGATTCCTCTCCAATTCCAGTGTGTAATGAGGGTTCTCTTTTGCACCTGGAAACAGCACCTGCATTCTAGTGTCAACAATTGAAATAACATTCAATACTAAATATTTACGTTTATTACTATATAATAGGGGGTAAGGAAACTTTCCGGCCACACTGTATAATGAAAAGTCACAGGCTTTTTACAGGAAAGGTAAATCATTGTTAAATTGAAAGATCTGAAAATAATTTAAAATTAATGTACATCTTCACTAAATGTTTTGTCCTTTACCTTGAAAATGATCGAACCGCTGGTTTTATTTTTTTATTTTTAAATCTTAAATTTTTATTGTGCAGTTTTAATTTATTAGTTTTAAATATTCATTACTTGCATGTTAATCCCTTCATTATTAGACCTGAAAAGAATTTGTAAGTAGTCTTATTACTCCTTTTCCCTTGGAATGACTGTCACTTTAAGTTTATTTCATCTTTATCTCTAGTTGCTGTCTTTGTCTTTGATATGAAAACAATATTTGAATGTGAATGACTTAGACTTAAATGGTGATGTTATGTATGCCTTCTGCCATTACTTTCGTAACACCTCTTTACTGTCATCTTCTAATTTCTCAGCTCCCTACTATCTTTCAGATTGTATAGTTAAAATTTACTTTTATGAAAATATGAAATAAACACGTCGTGCATTAATGAAGTAATGTCAAAACTATAAAAATAAAGATAATGAAAAATCCTTCTTTCCACATCATACAAATTTAAAGCAGTTTTTAAGATAAATGTTGCTTTGTTAATATTCTTAAAAGAATGATAATTTTTTTTTAACATTGAATTTTTTTAAATTTTATTTTCAAATTAAATCAAATCATGTCTTTACTAACCAAAAAAATTTCTTAATAAATAAAATGTGTTCCACAAAAGCAGAAACAAGATATGCAGTCTTAGTATAAAAAATTGATTTCTTTATTTGACAGTTTCCACCTCTAAAAGTTACTTAGCAGGACAAACTAAGAAGAACAACTACATCAGAACTACAGAAAATTTATAAAATTGCAAATCATCAACAGTTTTTAAGGTTAGCATTATATCATTAAATATAAAATTTCCTTTCATTTTTTTGACTTAAGAAATTAAAAGAAACAAGAAAAAAAAAATAGTTTTGTAACTTTCTTAAAATTAAACATATTTATTAAGTCTTAAATTTTGCTTTCATTTAATAAAATAAAGCCATAAATGATAATAAATATTTCTTCTTTATTCTTTTTAGACCAGATTCCTGAATTCACTTGAAACTAAAGCATTTATATAAGGAAGTACTATTGACATTGGATGAATATTAAAAGTAAAAAAGATTATTATTTATTTTTTCAAATTAAGAGTCTGCATCTGTTATACTTAATAATTAGAAAATTACAGTATAAATTAATACATAACTTATCTTTGGAAGATAATGGTAAGAGTTCACAGGAGCAAATATACTTAAAAAAAAAAAAAAGTTTTATTAAATTTAAGAAAAAAATTTTGTTCATAATTTAAAACTTAAAAAGAGTCAATCAAAGTTTAAAGATTTTACTTGAATTTAGGTGTTTTAAACATCTTCATAGTTTTGTATTTGTATTGGTCTTAAACAATCTAATTGTACATAGCTATATTTTCTGTTTGTAAGTAGATTTAGATTTCTGCAGATCCATTTTAAGTCGCACTTTCCATTAGAGACAAAATATACAGCCCTTAAGGATCTACAAAAACAAAGCACTAAGCTACTCAGTTTAGTAAAACTTTTATGACTACTCTGTTTATTTCAAAAATGTGGCCATTTCAAGTGGAGCTCGTCCTGCATAGGAAACAGTAAATATGACACATGCAATCCATTTGAAGCTGCCATGACATCAGCAAGGAATTTGATCTGATTGTACTGGTTCAAATCAAGAAGTATCCAGAAAGTAGTGTTTTAGGCTATTTGACATTATTTTTTCAGGAGTGGAAGGGAAGAACAGCAATCACTAGACTAGTGCTGGAGGTAGTCTTAATTGTTGCTCAGGGTAATTATTCTTTCTTTTTGATTTGATAGTTAAAAAAAAAAAAAAAGAATAACCTTCAGATGTTTTTTCTGTTGAATGAGGATAGATTGCCATACTTTTTCACTCATAAATTACTTGGACCAAAGAATTCAATGATAATGATTGGGATTTTCCTGTTCACAATCCAAAGAACCTTCTATAGCTCCTTGATAGAGGCAGGAGTCTCATGCGTACTTATCATCGATGGGTTTACGTTGACAGTTTTATCTCAAAAACAGTATTGCATCCTTAAAGACTCGAAAATATTGTAGTTGCTTTTTTACGATCAATGTTTTTTTGTTTATTTTTTTTTAACTATGCTGTTTGATCAATCTGATTAGATAAAAATCTTGGGGAAGGAATCACCCTAATGGTGTGGACCTGTAGAGACAAGAAGAAGAAAACAATATTTTGTAATGGGAGATTTGTTTCTTGTGACTCCTTTGGAGTCCTTATATCTGTCACTAGTATTCTGACTTCTACAAACTGCTTATCCATTTGTGGCTTAATAATACACTCCTTTCATGGCATTCCCCCCCTCCCCCATATGACAGGTGTGTTTCAGCTGGATACGATTCTGTGCAGATTGCTACTTTCTTCAAGAATGTTTCACTGACCATGAAACTAATTCCCAAATGCTTTGTTTTGTTTTTGAGTTCATGCCCAAACAGCAGCTTTGACTTCAAAAGATTTTGATCTGCTCATCAATGTTAAATGTTACTTTGCTTAAAGATTAAGCTTATGTCAAACATTACATTTTGGAATTACATGAAATCACTTTTGTACATATTGTGTATCTGTCAAACCAAGGCATTTATGACATATTTCAAATGTGTTTACCAAAAATAAAAGGCAAAAGAGTTTTTGTTGTTTACAAGTGCTCTTTTGATTATTTTAGACAAGCAAGTAGCCTTTTTACTTCAGCTTTAATTAATTCCATCGTGCTTTTCAAGCATTTGCAGGAACAATTGCATCAAAAGTGGGTTGAGATTCTAAAATACTTGAAAATCCTATATCTGCAAGTTATTTTTTAATTTCAGTTTATGGAATTACTAGTCGGCTACCCGTCGCTTCGCTCCGGAAGCCTCCCTTATGTAACGGAAAACAATTTTTTATTTATTAAAAAAACACACACACACACACAAATTAGATCAAGGAAACTAAAACTAAAATTTTTTAAAAGCTTTTTTTTTAATTTAATTTTTGATATCTATATTCTCTCAATCTACGACTGCTTTTAGAACCACCTTGTAAATCATATATCTATGATATATTTTTATTTTTTACAGAGATTAGAATGTAGGCCTAGTGGTCTAATGGCTAAGACGTCTAACTTCTGAGCAGTATTCTACCTAATAGAAATAGTGCATCTTTCTTTCTTGACTATCTTTTTTTTTTATTCCTATTGATACTTTTCAGTGGTTTTCGAGTTAGAAATAGTGATGGTTTTTGAGTTACAAATAGTGATTTTTCAGTATTCTACCTAATGAAATACTGCTTCTTATTTCTTGACTCTTTTTTTTTTTTTTTATTCCAAATAATACTTTTCAGTGGTTTCTGAGTTACAATAGTGTTCAGTATTCTATCTAATAGAAATACTGCTTCTTTCTTTGTTGAGTCTCTTTTTTTATTCTAAGTGGCACTTTTCAGTGGCTTTTGTGTTCCAAATATTGATGGTTTCTGAGTTACAGATAGTGATTTTTCAGTATTCTATCTAATAGAAGTATCGCTTCGTTCTTTTTTGACTCTCATTTTAATTATAATTGTCACTTTTCAGTGACGTTTGAGTTACATTTATTGATGGTTTTTGAGTTGCAAATAGTGATTTTTTTCGGTATTCCACCTCAAAAAAAGAGTGCTTCTCTCTTTCTTGACTCTGTTTTCTTTACTCCAACATCTGGCGTGTACACCCACATATTTTTCAATATCACGTAGGATTTGGTTAAGTAAGAATATTTAAAATATTGCAACGTTTCGGCAATTATCGTTCTAATTGTCAGTTTCGAATTACAAATAAACTGACTGATGTGAAATAAATAAACAATGTTGAGATTCAAAAAAAAAGATTGAATACATTCCTTATTGATGGGGGAAAGGAAAGGAGATATAAGTCAAAAAACCATATGAAGAGAGTTGTAGTCCCTATGGTCTAATGGATAAGGCATCTGACTTCGGATCAGAAGGTTGCAGGTTCGATTCCTGTCGCGGATGTTTCATTGTAAATATTATTTCTATTTTTCATTCTCTCAGAAAATTGCGCCGGACAGACAGACAGACAGAAATAAAAGATTTTAGTAATATAGATTGTATCTGAAATCATTTTATTAAGCATTTTGGTTAAGACCAAAACATAAACCCTACCCAGGATTTTTGAAATAACAGGATTCATTAGGATAATTCACTAAATTTTTCTCATTTGGTTACAGCTAACATTGTTTCTAGCATTAACTTGAATATGACTATTTTTGATTGAAGGTAAATATTTTATTTAAAATATATAAAGAAATATATTGAAAAGTGGACCTTCAGTGAACCCTCTGCAACTATATTCTATGAAAAATTGTCAAAACAGTACTAACACAAAAAAGTTTAGTAGAAACTGAATGTTTATTTTCACTTAGTTTGTAGTTTGGGGATGCATATTTGATAATCAGGAGCCAACAGTAACAGAATACTTTGCTCCAGGAACAACTTCAGTGGAAGATTTATTTAGATAATTTTTTTTTTTTTTTAAATTAGTTTTTAAATAAATTCAGGCTTCCTATTTCATCTACTAAGGAATTCTTTCAAGTTATTATGAAACTTTTTATTGAATATCTTGCAGCTTTTTATAATTTCAAGAAAATATATTTTTAAAGTAGGGTATTATGTTAATAATACATAAATATATGAAAAATTTAAAGCCAATATACAATAACTACTAAGTATACTATAGAGAAAGTCAAAATAAATAAAACGCACTTACTTACAAACATGTTGAAGAGATAATTAAAAAGGATGGTAATAAACCAACAGTTTCGGAATACTCTGCGTATTCCTTCATCAGGGATGGTACAAACATATAAGACATTACAACAACATTTAAGACAATACGAGATGGGAATGCATGGTGACTTTCTGTCGGTTGATTACCATCATTTTTCATTCTCCCTTAAACATGTAAGTAAGTGTGTTTTATTTATTTTCACTTTCTCTTTATTTTAATACATGCACGTTAAACCTTATACTGTAGATTTATTTTGTGAGCACAGTTCAGTGACATAGCTAAAGTTTGTCCCGCCCTGGGGCGGTCCCTGGGTTTACTGCTCCTCTCAATCTACATCAAACATACTTAGACAAAAAGTCAAAACCGACATGATTGACGTAATTAATCACACATTTCAATAGATTACATGGGTCTGGTTCTTAACCAATATCATGTTTACAAGATAAGTTTACATTTTATGGAAAAAGAAATACAAAATGTAAGTAAATTTAAAAAAAAAAAAAATACAAAAACCTTTAGACTGCAGTAGAGAAAAAGTGCTGCCCGGTGCGAACTGCTCCCTCCGTCGCCCCCTAACGATGCAAGTGGCACAGTTGCTCAATTGGTACGAGTTTCTATGGGCTAGAAGAGTCAGCTCCAACATCCAGCAGAGGTTGGAGAATTTTTTCCAGATCATTTCTTCAAAAAGGCCCTGTAATTCATTCAGCCTTATGTAAAATGGACGTGGTATTTTTCTCAGGGTTGAAGGGGAATGGGGAGCACATCTAATTAGCTAATCTTCAGTTACTCCCATTGATTAAAAAATACTTACCTACTAAAATCCATTAGCACTACAAAAGGCTGGATAGTCTGAAGCTTACAGAAATTTATTTTGTCGTTAACAATGGGTAATACAAAGATGAATGTTAGTGGTAAGATTTAAAGTAAATCTTGATTAAATGCCAAACTATACTTTACAAAGATATTTCTGATCGTTAAAATTAGAAATAAAAATTAGAAGCTTCCTTTCTTCAGGTTTGAATATTTTTATAAAATATTGTTTCTATTAATTGTTCCTGAACTGAAAAGAAACTCTCAGAAATCTTAAAAAATACGTAACTCTTAATAACTGACAAAACATTTTATATTTAAAGCTCTTTTCAATATATCCTGTAAAAGTCAAATTTAATATTTATTTTTCTAACTTAGATTTCATAAATGTAGTCCTAATGTTACTGTGTCTTAATGTCTTCAGATCTGAAGATTATTCCTGAACAGTTGGATGCAAAAGGTCTCGTCTATCTTTCTTTCCTCAATGTGGGAAATATCCCAGAGTCTTGTATGCAGTTACATTTCATATTTTCCAATATGCTTTTAGTTGAAAATCACCACCTTTCAGTAAATTTGTAACAATTGACAAAACTTTAATCTGCTGAAAAATTTTAACTCATATTTTTAGCTAAAGGATTGAAATTTTGTAATTTACCTTGTCCAACAATTAGAATGTAATACTGACAAAAAAAAAAAGATAAAAGCTATGTTTGCTTAAATGTTTAGGTAAAAAAATAAAAATAAATGAGCAACGAATATTTCAGAACAACAAAAGCTTACTAAGAATATAAGCATTTCTATAAGTCAATATCAGGTGAAATATTATAATGCAAAAAAATGCCATCTCTTATCCTATTATCTAATTAACATTGCATTGTAGAAAAATGCACTAATTTTAATAATGAAAATTATCATTTCCATTTCATTTTAAGATTTAGTCATAACATAGTTCTTATTGATCTTTTAACATTAAAAAAATAAATTTTGCCATCCTAAAATTTTTGAACTCTGAAGTACCTAACACCTTATCTTCATAAATTCAAATTTGCACTTTTTAATTACTATTGCAGATTTAAAAAAAGAATATGTAAAAAAAAAGATTACTTTTTTATTTCTGTTATCTGGTATTTACATTAATACGTTCTGTTAGCCAACCTTCTTGGATTTGTTACCTTCTCACTCCTCGCTTCATTTTCTTTTCACTGTTGCCATACGTTCTTTAAATATATCTAATTGAGTACATAAATCTGTTATTATTTGACTATCAAAATATTTTGTAGTTTTTATTATACGGTACTAAAGTTGTAAATATTCTTATTTTTATATTCATAGTTGCTGCATTCTTATTTTATTATTATTATAAGAGATCAGTGAGAATATGAAGAGATCAGTGAGAATCAAAGAAAGATTGAAGAAGAAATCTCACCTATGAAGAAAACAATTGATAACATAATACAAGACACCAAAGAGAAAGACATCAAAATGAAGGATCTGCAAAAGAAAATAAACGATATCGAGCAGAATTCAAGAAAACTGAACCTAGAAATTCATGGTGTCAAACACACCAAAGATGAAAACCTAAATGCCTTGTTAAAAAATCTGTGTACCAAAATAAAGGTAGAAGAAACATTCAACGAAATTGACGAGGCGCACAGAATACCAGCCAAAACTCAGGAAAAGCAACCTCCGATCATTGTGAAATTCAGATCACTGGAAGCTAGGAACAAGTGGCTGGAAAGGAAGAAACAAAAAAGAATATCAAACAATGATCTCCATTTCAATGGTGATGATGCACCGGTGTATATAAATGAAAATCTGACCAGTGTGATGAAAAATCTTTTTTGGCAAACGAAAACAAAGGCTAGGGAAAAGAGCTTCAAATATGTTTGGGTGAAAGACACTAAAATTCTCATGAGAAAAAATGACGACTCAAACATAATTAGAAGATGAAACGGATCTTAGCAAATTAAAATAAGGTAAAGATAAAAATTTGTAATTAATTGCTCTTTTTTTTTTCCCAATGGCTGAAATTGATCGAGAAATAAACAACATAATTAAGTCAAATACAGTAATCCTAAAATCAATCTCAAATATAAAAGATAATTCTGATCTAATGAATAATATCAATATCAAATTCTTCCAAAATCATTCTGCATCTAAATATTCGCTCACTCAGACTAAACTGGAATCTGTTTTCTTGCAAAATAAATAATTCTCTTCCTGTGATTGACATAATAATTTTAACTGAAGTAAACATAACTAACAAAGAGAAGTACTTGTATAAATTAGAAAACTGGAATTCTTTAGTAAAAGTTAGAGAAAATAACGAAAAAGGGGGAGGAATAATCATCTTTTTAAAAAAGAAATCAAAATTGGCACAAACCACTGTGAAAATTATATTGCAGAATTCAAGGATTCAACTAATAATGAAACGTTTATAGTAATTGGAATATATATAGACCTCCAAATTTAAGTAGAATATCTTTCATTGACGAAATGAATAATTTACTCAATGACAATATAAAGAATTATAAGAATACAGTTTTTTTCATTGAAGATATCAATATTGATCTATGGAAGAAAAATAAAGATTTAACTACTTTAAAATATCTGGAATGCCTATATTCCAATGGTTTCAAAAATTGTATAAATAGTGTAACCAGACATATCATAAATAAAAAAGCCACCAAATCCTGTATAGATCATATATTCTTAAGAGATAAATGTATTAATAGTAGAAGTACGGAAATTATATGTAAAGATGTAATATCCAATCACTTCATAGTATTTGTTCAAAATATTATCTATAACACAAATCAAACTAAAAACGATAAGGTTGACAATAAAAGAAACCAACAAAACCAAAAAAACTACATATTTGAACAAAAATATACTTAGAGTTAGGCATAAAAAATGTAATACAGGAAATCTCCGAAAATAACATTAATGATACTAACGAAATCTATAATAAGATAATAACTGAATCAAAAACAACAAAATATATTAAACTAGAGAACAAAAAGAAACGAACGAACAACAAATCATGGATCACCTGCGACATCATAAAAGAAATCAATGAGAGAGACTATTTGTTTAGGAAATGGAAAAATAACAAAACTAATATGAACTTTTACAATAATTATAAATTATTAAGAAATAAACTAAATAGCAAATTGAAAAGGCTTAAAAAAGAATACTACAAAAATAAATTCAACAATGAATTAAATTCTCCAAAAAGCCAATGGAATGAAATAAACAAAATATTAGGGAAGAACAGCAAAATACCTGAAAATACAGAACTAAAACGGCTAACGGAGAGCATTAAATCTTACAATAAAGAAAAAAATTGTTAGTGACAAATTTTGGAAGAAATGTGATAAAAGATTATGCAATGAGGTAAATTTATATATACAGAACTCTATTGTCTTTGAGAAACCTAACTATCAAGAAATGTTAAATATAATCAATAAGCTAAAAAACAAAAAAATCCGTTGGTTTTGATAATCTCAAAATCAGAGAAATCAAGGATAATAAAGAAATTTTTGCACATATAAGTATGTTGCTATTAATGAAAATTATAGATAATAAAAAAATATCCAGACAATTTAAAAATTTCAAAAATTGTTCCTATCTACAAAGGAAGTGATATATTAAATTTTAAAAACTATAGACCAATTTCAATTCAGCCGATAATAAAAAAAAATTATCGAAAACTATATTTGCCTAAAAATGAATAATTACCTAAATAAATATCAAATCATAAACTCAGAACAATATGCATACAAGAAAAACAAAGGTACAAATAACTTATTTGAAAACTTCTCAAATAACATAAATAACAACCTAAATAAAAATAAATTAATTCTTCTTATATCCATTGATCTAAGCAAAGCATTCGATAGCATTGATATGAAAATACTATTAAAAAAACTGTACAATATTAGAATCAGAGGCTCACTACATGAAATTATTAAAGACTAATTTAAGAATAGAAAAATCTTTGTTTCAATTGACAATATTTACAGTGACATGAAAACTATCCAAAATGGAGTTCCTCAAGGTTCACAACTAGGCCCTTTGTTTTTCTTACTTTTCATCAACGACATATTTCAGGTAATAAAATCATGTTATGTACATATTTATGCAGATGATATAATCTATTCAAATAGGAACTGCACTACAGAAATAAGTGATAAATTACAAAAAGATTTAATTCGAATAAAAAATTGGATGCATGACAACAGACTTCAGATAAATGAAGACAAAACAAAACTAATGCTAATATGTCCAAAAAAAAGACTAAAAACAGATTAGCCTAAAATCTTTTTTCACCATCATAACTGTCTTCACAATTCACGATATGAATGTAAAAGCTGTTCAGAACTACAGTACACAAAAACAATTAAATATCTGGGCTTAATAATAAATTAAAAATTTTGTTGGAATAATCACATTAAAATGTTACATAAAAAGCTAAACAAACTGTCATACATATTCTATCATATAAAAGACATACTTCCAATGCGGATTAAAATGTTATTATATAATGCTTTATTCGATTCGAACATAAATTACGCAGCTAATATTTGGGCCAACACCAATGACAGTTGTTTAAAACCTACAATTAATCTGCAAAATAAAATTTTAAAGATAATTTTCTTCAAGCAAAATGTAAATGATAAAAAGTATAATATTAAAAAAAAAACTTCAATACGGAATACAAAATCCCAAACAAAAATTCATATACAACATACTAATTAAAAACTATTATAAAATCTTTGAGCACAAGAAAGAAGAAAAACAAAAATCCTCATATAAACTAAGAAACAAGAAAAATATCCATCTTCCCTATCCACTAATATACAATGACTATGGAAAGAGACATTTTAACTATATACTTGAAAATATATACTTCAACACTATAGATGAAAAAAGAAATATATATAAAAAATGGAAGAATATCCTATGTTAAGAAACTATTAAAAAAGTGGCTGATAAAATGTAATTAATATGAATTTCTTTTGTTTCAATTGTTTTCTTTGTAATTGTGAATCCTGTTTGTAATATCTCATTTAAGTATTTTGTTCAATTTACTTCCAATGTCCTTAATATTTATTGTTACTAAGTTCTTACTGTACTCTACAAAAATAAGCTAAACATAGGTAACTTTAATATACAAATGTAATAATTACATATAGAGTTAAATCAGAAAATTATTTTAACTTTTAAATCATGTTACTGCCTAATTTAAAATTTTAGAAAATTATCACCTAGCGGTCTACTTGACAAAAATCACTTGAAAAAATAATACTATGTAAGTCATTTGATAGTTTTTAACAATGTATTCAAAATTAATTAAACATTTCTAGTATACCTATTATATTCAGAACCTGTTGATAGGAATTTGTCATTCCTAACGGGACTGTAACTTTTGTATTTAGAATCGTAATAAAAAAAAAAAATTATTATTATTATTTTTAACTTCTATTTGATTGTCTTGGTTTTGCGAAATCATGCTAAAATAATTTGAATTTCTTTTGACAGTTTTACCTTTCTGTGGTAATTGATTGTCTGGTTTGTCTCCAATCCAATGTCCTCTCCAGTGGTATCTTAATTTGAAGGAACACGGAAGCGTTATTCTTTGCTTTCGAAGGGAATTTGCAAGTACCTCCATCACCCAAAGATCAAGCGTTTACCTATCATCCTACCATCTATATCTCCTCTGTTCTTGAAAAGAAAAAGTGTAAGTTGCATATCCGAGTCTCTTTAATAATAATACTTTATTTTATACTATATACAGTGAAACCTCTCTGAGCGGCCACCCCATAGTACCGAGAATATTTGGCCGCTCAGAGGGGGTGGCCGCTCTGAAGGGTTTTATTTACTATTATAAGATAATTGCTATAATGCATAATATAAACAAGTCTGACATATATTCCTTATTTAAAATGAAATTTAAAACTTATCTAAAGAGAAAATAGTACAGTACATTATTTCATGCTTTCTTACATTTTTTTAAAAAAGGCTACAATTTGTGTGTTTTAAGTTTTTACTTTTCTCTATAACAACCATTTTTTCAAGTTCGTTTTTTAATTTAAAAAGCAGATCTCTAACTGATTCGTTTGGAATGGACTTGACCTTAAGTTTTTCCGCTCAAAATTAAAGCATGGAGTGAGTAGAATTTCCCGAAAAATGAAATGAGCGATCTTACTCGGTGGCCGTTTAGAGGGGGTCGGATGGCCGCTGATACAGGTTATTTTAACATTAGGTCTATGAGTCGAAAAATCCGTGCCATGAAAAATTGGCCGTTTAGAAGGGTTGCCGCTATATAGGGGTGGCCGCTCGGAGAAGTTTCACTGTATCTAGTTTTCAGTTAATGTTTAAGACATATGAACCACTAGATGCCCATTTCTGTTATAAATGGTTAGAAAAATTGGTTAGATTTTTTTTTGTGATTGTAAATGTAGATTTTTGATGAAACCCTCAAGAATTATTTTTATTCATTAGGTGGTCATTTCTGTTACGTAAAGGATTTGTTTTGAGATCATCAGATGACCTTTTATCTAAAAAAAAAAGAGGGGCTAAAAGTAAAAAAAAGTATCTTGGTAAAGTCTAAAAGTATATTGGGAAAAAAAGTAAATGTAGTTCTTATAGTATATTATGTTATTATACTTAGTTAAATTACTTAGTTAAAAAATTTAATTTAATTCGTCCTGTATTTGTATTATGTCTTAATTTTTCTATGTTTTAAATTTTCACTAAAAACTAAGCCAAAATGTAATTTAATCTATTTCCAGTTGATGATTGACTCTATTGATATTGATTAAAAGAGCTTAATGGCTCAGTTTAATATTCATTTCAAATTATTTTAGTATTTCTGTTTTTCACATTTTTGCTGTAAATTAAACTTAAGTAAAATTTAACTTTCAATTGTTATTCAATGGGTAATAGACTTCATTGATATTCATTAAATGCAATTTTTGACTTAGTTTCAATCTTCTGTTTTATTTTATTTTTCTTAGTATTTATTTCTATTTTTCCCATTTGTGCATTACACTAGGCGAAAGTATAATTTAATTTTAAATTTTTATTCATCAAACTAACTTATAGACTAATTTTCATTATATTTTATAATTTAATTTGTCGTAACGTTTCTATTTCTAACATTTATGCTTTAAACTAAGCGAAATTTAAATTTCAATTTAAAAGTTTTGTATTATTTTTACCCAGTCGAAGCTTCATTAGTTTTAAGAAGGAAATAGATCTCCAACAACTTTTTTCAACTCTGCAATATTTTTGAATAGAGTTATATTTTTTCTACTTATATTCTGTATTCTATAAAGAATTCTAAATTTCCAGAAAAAATTTGGTGGTTATAGAATAAATATTCAATTATTTATGTTTTATTTTCCCGATTTTTCTAAAACTTGGTTTTTGGACTTATTCCATTCTTCAAACTCACGATTCATTTTTGTGCATCACATTATTCTTCTTCTTAAAACTGTATCTAGTAGAAAAAACTAGTATAGTTATTATCATATAAAACTGCAACTGTTAAAACGAAAAAAAACTTCAGGACTTGAGCTTTAGGAACATAAGAGATAGAATAGAAATCACGTGATTTTCGCTGAACCAACAAGTCTAAATTGGGATATACAGTACACTTCCTTCTAACCAGCAGGTTTTTTTTTTTTTTCATTCTCTGCTTTAACCGGAATTTCACTTAACTGGCCGCTCTTAACTTTCACTCTGATCGCAGTTTGCGCCGCACCAAATGCAACCGCAGGTAAGCCAGTAAGTGAAATTCCATTTAAAGCAGAGAATAAAAAAGAATATTTAACTGACGGAAATTCAATTTTTTACTAAGTTAAAAAAAGATATTTATTGAATGTCAATTTAATGCAAAAGTTTTATTAACATTAGGCGGAATGTGGAACTATTTTAATGGACTTGTCATACGACTTCTGCTACTTGCGGCGGGCGTATAATCCAATCCAGGGCCCAGCAACAGCTCGAGTTCGAAGGTAATTCCCCTTTATTGAATATAAGTGCTATGAGCCGTAGTTTATGGCAGTCGTTAAGAAAAAAAACAAAGAACAGGATTATCATAACAAATATTATTTTATTACTATAAATTTATCTAAGCGTTGATTTTTATTTGTGTTCCCCTTCAGCCCCACCAGCATCAGTCAAAGCGGTTGAAGACAATCGACAATTTCTTCAAACCCCAACCTGAGGCTGCACCTGCAACAAGTCGGGCCAGCGCCCACCGTACCGAAGACATCTGTTGCAGTCGTGGAGGGCTCTGAAGTTGCCATTGCGCCATCTCTCGTGCAAGCTCCTGTCACTGGTACCACCGCAATGTCCACTGACTCTTGACCCCTCCACAACTTCCACTTGCAATACAAAGGAAGGAAGCGTAAGTAGCATTGTCCCATCTTTACCAGATAGCTCCGTATCTGTCATCTCCATACCTACTACGAATCTAGCTAATGTAATGGTAATGAATGACTTAGGTAATTTCATAGGTCAAAATGTTTCTGATTTTCAAAAGCGAGAGCTACTACTAAATCCATGGATGCTGCCTGCTGATTACGATTTTCCATTCTCTACTTACAACTACAAAGGAAAGGAATATAAATGTTATCTAAGTCACAAATACCTTGACCATTATAAAAATTGGTTAGTTTTGTCTCTCTCTTCAATGGGTCTGTACTGTAAGCATTGTCCTTGGTTCAATGTTGGAAGTGTAGGTGGCGAGGATAAGAATGTCCCTTTGAAAAAAAACTTGTCACTGAACCCTTGATAACGTTTAAAGACCTTTTAGGAAGCAATAAAAACAGTGTCTTTGGTAATCATGAGACTAGCCAGTATCACAAGACTGCTGTGAAAAAGGGAAAACATTTTCTAGATACTTACAACAAGCCTGAAGTTGATGTCATCAATCAGGTGAGCCAACAGCGACTTGCTCAGATACGAGAAAATAGAGAATGGTTTGTTCCCATTGTACGAGCGACGCTCTTTCTTGGAAGGCAGGGTATGGCATTTAGGGGGCACCGTGATGATGGACGGCTCTTCTCTGAAAATCAAGAGGATTCTGCATTTGTAACAGGAAATGACGGTAATTTCAGAGAGACACTTAGGCTAACGGTTGCATCTGAAGACAAAGCTTGAAGAACATCTGAAAAATTCTTCCTCTACTGCAGCCTACATTAGCAAGACGATTCAAAATGAACTAATAGAATGTATTGACAAAGAAATTATAGAAAAGATACTGACAAGAGTCCGAGAAGCTATCTTCTACTCTGTTTTGTTTAATGAGACGACGGATTTGTCTCACAAGTCTCAACTTAGTGTAATAATCAGATATGTATATAAAAATGCTGTCTATGAAGAGTTTGTTTCCTTTCTTGATGCATTTGCTGATCATGAAAGTGCTTAACGAAAAAGAAGATAGTACTTGCAAATCAGATGAAGATGCTGGGGACAAAACTCTAGAGATCTACGAAGGATAAAGAAGAGCTTAAAATGACGGGGAAGGAAATTGTCCTTCGACTTTTAAGGAAACTAGGTCTTCCCCTAGACAAGCGTATTGGAATTGACACCGATGGTTGTTCCTTAATGACTTCAGAAGTTTGCGGTGCTGTCAGAAAGGTTCAGAAAGAAGCAAAAAATACTCTTCAGGCACCTTGTTATAGCCATAAGCTGAACCTCTCCCTATCTCAGTCGAACAAAAGCCGTTGGTACTATGAAGGAGTGCGTCATGTTTTTCGATGCTTCTGCCAAGCGTTGTCAGACCGTTCATAAGTACCTTGGGCGAAATCTATCAGGGTTATGTGGGACAAGGTGGGTAGAACGGCTTGACAGGGCTTTGCAGTACCCAAAATATTGGAAGCTTTGGAGTCGATAGTGACTTGTGATGACTTATCCACTTCCAGTAAAGCATCCCAGCTGCGGGCCGCCATGACGGATAGTTTCTTTTTAGTGTCAGTAATGTGCTTAAGTGATATACTGGCTCTAACACTGCCAGTGTTAACAGCAAGCTGTTCCAAAAAGCTGACTTGCATTTGGAAGCAGCAGCAGAAATGATATCAAATTTGATATCAGTTCTTTCTACACGCCGTGAAAAGGCAGGTGAATATTTTTTAAAAATTTGGGCGAAAATTGAAGATTTAGCTGATGAAGTCAATGCCCACTTGATTCCAACTAGGAGATGTGGTCGTCAAAGTAACTGGACCAACTATGCTGCAGAGCCACCGGAAACTTACTTTCGGCAAGCTTTATTCATCCCTCTGCTTGACCACATTTTAATGGACATTAAGGAGAGATTTCCACCTGGTGTCCTTGACTGTTTTCAGCTTTCACTACTTTTGCCGTTGAACGTAACAAAAATTTCAACTTCTGTCCTGGAAAAAAAAGCAGAGTTTTTAGCCAGGAAGTTCAATGATATTTTGCCTCATGTACTGGTATTAGCACGAAAGTTACTTCAGGTTGAACTTACCATGTGGAGGGAGAAGTGGTTTGGAGAGAGTAATCCCAAATCCCAAATCCTCAACTGATATTTTGAAAAGCTGTGATAATGACATATATCCAGCAATTCATACACTGCTCAATGCTTTGATAACTCCCAATTAGAAACGCTTCAGCTGAACATTTGTTTTCAGCCTTGTGGCGACTGAAGTTGTGGCTACGAGCCACAATGTCAGAAAATAGGCTGACAGGTCTGGCCCTGAAGTATGTTCACCGGGGTGAAGATGTAACCATCGATAATATTATAACTTAATTTTCAAAGTCTGAAAACCGCCGTGTAAATTTTTGTTTGTAACTTTTCTGTGTAGTTTAATTTCATTCTTCTTCAATCTTTTCTATATTTTTTATAATAAACTTATCATTATTGCTGAATTAAACATCTTCCATTTTCACAATTTTTCATAATTTAAATGTATGTCAGAGTTCATAATAAAGGTATTTGGAAAAAAAGATGCATTCAGCTTTTTAACGGCTTGTTTCAGGGAAGTTTTTCACTGTACTATCAATACTGTAAAAATAAATTCTATGAATAAATTTCCATCTTTATACATTTCAGAAATTGTTTATGGGTATATGAAGTACTTATAAAATATATTTCGCTTTGTTAATATACGATTTACATTATGTCTTAATGAGAAACCTAAACTCATTTTTGTCAAAACTGAAGTTTTTGCAGTTTTGTCTTCATATAAAATAATTAAGGCTTTTTTTTTTTTCTATTGCTTCAAATGCTTAGATTTTTTGTATACAGTTTTTAATGATGTGTTAATTAAAGGATAGTGTGATTTTTTTCATTCAAGCTGTAATTTTTGTTTTTATATATCCTTAAACTTCAATTTTTTGAATTTTCATGCTGATTTTCTACGTTATCTCAGAAATAATTTTTTGAAAGAAGTTCAAATTAATTCTGACTAAAATGGATACCATCCACTTATAAGCATACAACAATGATTACATCCAAAAAAAATTAATGAAAAGGAATAGAATTTTAAAAAAAGGTTAAAACTTAAAAAAAGGAACTAAAATATTTTTTCTCTTACTTTTTAAGTTTAAAATATGTTCTTTACATCTATAAGAAATGTAGTAATTATATAATTTTGCCAAAAAGGTACTATTCCCCCCTCCCCCTAAAGAAATAAAAACAAAAATACTAGTTTATTAGTATTTTTGATTATTTCCGCCTATAGGTTGGCAACCTTTAACATTTGCCCCTCCCCCCCCCATGGGTACGGGCTAGATCTGCTACTGAGAACACATGGCAGATTATGTTAATAGTTATTCAGTTATTTATGTCTGGAAAATTGCATTACAAAATAAATAAATAAAATATTTACATGGAATGTTAATCAGTTGTTTATATGTGGCCTATTGAAGCAGTGCTTGAAGCATTTATGAGTGGTCAGAGGGTTTGGAGTTTAGTTTTTGGATATTTATGGTGGCTTTTCTGTAAAAATTTCTTGGATTGTAGTATTTATGGTTTTGGCCACTGTGACAATGAAGTCATACAGGTTTCATAAATCAAATTTTAATTTGAAATTTTAGTGTTTTAAATTTTAGAATCCTTTTTATATACCACTTTATATTATTCACTTTGTATTATTCCATAAAGTATTTGAATAAATCATACATTGTTTTTTTTTGATGTTGCTTTTCACTGTTTTTACTCAGTTTCTAAGTAATCATTCTGAAGCTTCAGAGTCTCGTTTGCAGTAACTTCGGCGACTGCCACATTAAAACTATATTCTGAAGCCTCTCTTTTTCTTTTCCAAATTAACATACAGTCCACCCTGTAAGCCTGATCTAACATGTAATCTTCATCTTAAATGTTTAATCTGATGTCTCTTCTGTTGCAGGCATAAATTGAAAGGATGCGATACATTGCATTGGTCATGTTGTAAACTCTTGAGATGTAATTTCTTTTAGAAAAGATACTTTTTCTTAAAGGTCATCAATAGTATGTGAGTAAATATTATTACAACTGATTTTAAATGATTCTACCGAAAAAAGAAAAAAAAATCCTAAAGCACAGAAAAAAGAAAATTTTATTAGGAAAAAAAAAAAAACTATTTGATTAGCCCATTGTATCTAACATCACCTTGAAAGAATATTATCAATCTACATGAAGCTCTTAAGCAAAATGAGATGGTGCTCCATCCTTCTAAGTGAAACTGAAGTTATATTGTATATTGCGATTTATTCATCTATGGTTTAAACTCATCAATATACAATTAGATGTCATTGACTTACCCTTTTAAGGAATACTGCTGTCAGAAGACTTTCTGTATGTTATGCAGTATATGACTTTTCTTGGGTTAATTTGATGGCAAGCATCAATAATTGTGACATGAGAACTATCCTATAATTAGTATATCCTTTAAGACAGAAACATGTCTTGTTGTTAAATATGATTCTTTCTTACCTAAGCTATCCACAAAATTGAACACTACTATTTATATCAAGGGTGCACAACCTTACGAAGTCTGAGGAACAATATTTTTATAGAAGTTCTGATGGAGAGTCTGTATCCCATGCTCCAATCCTCTAACCCTTACTACATCTTCCTAATTAATGATTTGATAATATCTTTTATAATAACAATTATAATAATAATTGTTGTAATTTACATAAATATCTTACTAATTAATGATTTGACAGTGTCATTTATAATAATAATAAAGGTACATTTTAATATAAAAAAACAAAAACAGAAACACTACTTCAACATACCTATATTTCGTACACATATAATAGTATATGTATGAATAAAGACAGATCCTTAAAAGTTAGTGACATTTCATTAAGTATATTTAGGAAATTTTTAAATAAGATTATGAGATTGAAAAAATTGTTAAGATTAATGTGAGTCTGTCGTTAAGATTGTTTCTATGCTATTGTTTAGTTTTGTTACTTATTGAATTATTTAGTTTTATTTAATTACTGATGTATTATTGAACTTATCTCGTTCATTTAGTATGTTTTTATTGTTATGTTCTATTCTGTATGAGAGAAGAAATTATCTTTTCTTATTTATTTATTTATTTCAAGGTATTCCAACCTTACGTAAATAGTCTTTTGACATAACAGGCGAAATATCGGTATGTTGAAGTAGTTTTCTGTTTTTTTTAATATTAAAATGTATGAACATTAGTTACGCAAGAAGAGGTTATTGAATAATAAAGGTAATTTTACACAAACTTCAAATTAACAATATAATGTGCTAGTTGTGTTTCATATCAAGAGATTCCAATATTAAAGTCTGAGACAGTTGCTATTACAAGTTAAGGCATTTTTCAATGTATCAGTTAGTAGCAAAGTATAGGCTCAAATTTAATTTTATGTTTCGCACTACCAGGCCGCAGCAAATATACCTGAATGCCATGGGTTGTGCACCCCTGATTTATATCATCACTGAACATGTATGGATGACATTACATTACATTACATGGGCGATTCATTTTTGCATGTCCAATTTAGATGCAATTTCTTATGATCATTATGAATTTACTGTGATATTGATAGTATGGCAACATTATTTTAAATCAGTTGAAGGTTTTAGATGATGTGCTCTTGAGTTGGACTTACACTCCAAGTCTTTCAAAATCTCTTGTAATTTTTAGACTTCCAGGCTAATTATCCAGATTATGGCCTGTTGAGATGATGGTGAAATTCCTCAGTTCTCTATCAGTAGATCTGATCATCATAATCTATATCGGGATTGTCCTTCTGTGTTACTCTATCTGCAATGAAAATGAATTAAAATTTTCCCAACTGATACTGAAATTCATAGACACCTTGTATACATATTTACCCAATATTTTTGTAAAATATTCTAGCATTTAATTGATAAAACAACATATAATTTATTACAGTAATCCATTATACAAATAGCCCATTTCAAAAGAGCTGCATTTTAAATGAAATGCTTTTTGAAATAATTTATTAATAAGAATACCTAATTATTGTTCTACACTTGATTGAATAACACTAATAACGTCTTGTACCTTCTCTCATGTTTTTCCTATTCACCCTTTCAAAGGCTATATATTTTTGGGTTCAGTATCTAATTGACATCTTGCATTTTTCTCTCCCTATGGATATTTTTAGACTTTCAAATTCCAGTTAAATAAAAAAATTGAAGTTTCCTGCTAATATAAAAGGAAAAGAAAACACTTTTTGAGCTGTGACTAGATAATTATAATATATATATTGTAATTATACATAGCCAATAGGGGAGAGAATTCAGCACTTTGTATTAGGAACCTGATTTTACTTTGAATAACAACAGCAGCAAGAATTAACTTATTCTCTTTTTTGTAATAACCATTCCAAATTTGAGTTTTTTCCCAGCATAAAATAGCAGTTCTATTAATTTTTTTTTTAGTAACTGATGATACATAGGCTGCTGAATGGTCATAGTAATTATGATGAGATTAAGAGCCTGTAGTCTTGAATGATGATAACAGGCATCACTGGAAGTAAAGGCTCTTGCAATCACCACCCTAAACGTACAAATTAATACTCGAGAGCTGGTGTGATGCCACTTTAGCCCCTGTAAGGAACCCGATAGCCAAAGAAGACAGAAGATTAGGAGAACCTAGAGCCATCGGAAGGAGAAATCACTACCTTTGCAAGCAAAAATTGATAATCCCTATCTATGTTAAAGTACAAGGTGAAACATTGCAATCAGTTTCGACATGGATAAATGTCAATCAGCTTGGGGAATTGAACATCCTCCTTCAGTCTGTAGATAAATTCCTATTACTTGAA
This sequence comes from Thereuonema tuberculata, assembly GCA_023159025.1. Classification (NCBI taxonomy): domain Eukaryota; kingdom Metazoa; phylum Arthropoda; class Chilopoda; order Scutigeromorpha; family Scutigeridae; genus Thereuonema; species Thereuonema tuberculata. The sequence goes on from JAFIDM010000002.1 coordinate 24,121,615, forward strand.
CTTTTGAGCTCACTGATAATTTTTCATACTAAATCTACATTAATTATCACAAAAACACTTCAGTGAAATTGGGCAATTGTCATAAACTTCAAAAAGCTGATGTAATGTGAAAGTAACAGTTGATTCGTACAAATGAAAAAAAGACCACTCTTGTGATGAGGTTGGACAAACAAAAGGCAACTGGAAACTAGTATTATTCAACAGTTTCCAGCACAACAATACAGTCTGACACTTGATAATTCAATCATTATCAGTTGCTTCTGGAATATGAAGTGGAAAATGAATCACAATAAGGACAAGATCAAGGTCAAAATAACTTCTCTGGAAAGATTTTCAATCTATAAACCATATTATGTTTGTAGATAGTTAGAGCACAACAGATAACGAATAATATTATCTTTTGTGTGTTTGCAAATGAAAAAATCATCTTTCTAAAAGACAGCTAAAAATCAACTTTTGCTTTGGCAGCTGAATTTCCTTTTATTCACATACATAATAACTGCAGAAATAAATATGAAATACATTTTTTATGTTACTTTTTTCATTAAGTGACTTGATATCAAAAATTAAGGTTCGAAAGACACTTGTTAAACAAACCTAAAATTCAAATTTAATTTTTAATGTTAACATTTAATGTTTAATGTTGCTTATGTTAAAATTTTGTTTATTTTGAATATAATTCAAATTTATCATAACTTCACAAGACTGGTGAAATTTAAGAAAGGGGGGTCAAAATCATTTGAAGTTAAAGGTCAAAGCATCACGCCTGTATTCTTTAATGAGGGGGGCATCAAAGGAGATGAAGTCCCCAGAGATCACAGCATAATAGAACACAGGATTCTGACACTCGGCCGCCTTAATGCTTGATAAAAAGCAAAGCTAATTCCATATGACTGAGGGTTGGAAAACACTAGATTCAGTCTGTAAGTGAAGTAATCAAAGAAAACTTCTTGAACATCCCCCTGCTTTCATGGAATTTGTGCAGGAATTATTGTTGATTGACTTTATATACAAATTCTTATCTTATTTTATCTGGAGAGAAGAGAGGAGTTTAATAATTGTGCATTCGAGAAAAACACTATTGCTGGTATAACATCATACTTAATAGCAATACATCACAGCATTTGTGTGAAGGGAGCAAGCAGTCTGAATGTTCTTTGCTACATACATGGCTGGATCTAAAAATTGTTGCCCCTCTCCCAGCAAAAATCCTTCACGGGCCCCTTCACGCCATTTCGAGCTGCACCCAGGCCACGGCTTGGGCCCTCCTTTTCAGCGGGCCTCCCCGCAATGCGGGGACTGGCGTTAGCTAGATCTGGCCCTGACTATATAGACAAGATTCCACAATCCTGTGTAAATCTCAATGTGCTATTGTGCCTCCAATTTCTGTCCCTGTCCCAATATATGAGAGACTCACTTGAAAGTGACAATCTTTGATGGAATACAACTAAAAGGCTATGCTTGAATATGAAAGACATTACAGCACTTCATCTTCTACTGGGACTCTTTGTGAGATGGTTTTTAAGGAGTTTTCTTTAGCTTTCTATCTTCAACGTCATAATCATTGTGGTGGAAAGCGTATTTGCTATTATTATTATTATGATTGGATAAAAATCTGACATCACAAACAGGATAATAGATTACTTTTCACTCTCCAAACATGAGAATACCGTTACGAAGATTTTAGTTGTACGTAGAATGGCTACACAAATTTCTGGTCCTTTATATAATTGGGCAGAAATGCCGCATTAATTTATAATATTGTTTCAAGTCTTTTCTCTTTGATCTCCATCTGTGTCAAAAATATAAATTCACTTGTGATTTAAAGTTGTGAGATTGTGCTGCAACATAGTATTAATTCTTTACATTTCTTTCTGAATACTACGCTACAAACTTTGCCACACTGAAAGATGCAGAAAACAAAGTACAAGAAAATGCAAGTCCTTCAGATTGTAAACATTCAGAAATAATAATTCAATTGTCCTCTTTCCATTCATGCCTCTCATACAAGAGAGATTTTTAATTGGTATGCTGCAGCACGCTGCTGCCGTGAGGATATCATTGGTGTGCTGCAAGAATATTCTGATTTTTCTTCTGTAATAAACATTTAGCTTTACACATTCCAAAATGATCTAATCGAGACTAAATTCTTGATATCAAATAATTTGGGCAAACAACCATTTAAACTACATTCTGCGTCTTTCTAAAAATGATGGGTAATAAAATATTAATTCACATTTAAGTCGGCTTAACAGGTTTTTTTTTTTTCCGTCATTTCAAGGTATTTATATAAATAGTACTGGAGAATACTGTACTACCAATCAGTCTTCGTAAGGAAACATCTGCGCAGGGATACATGATGGTGCATACTGCTATCTTAAGATCTGCTATCTTAAGATTGCAGTTAGCCAGAAGAGGGTTAGTTTTTCTAGTAAAAGATCATGCAAAGCCATTTTTAAATAAACCATGTTCTCCTTTTTCACTAGTTAATTGAAAAACTAAAATTCATATCTTGTAAGTAGTGCCAAGGTGGCCATCTTGTGAAAACTCGACCATAGTTCAAAACAGCCTGGTACCGTAAACTCCGGTTTCACCATAGACTGTTATTCTTGTGCAAATTATGCTGAGGTTTTCAAAGGATTCTATTACATGTAATAAAGGAACGAAAGAGTTTGGTGTGCCCTAGGATATTAGATACAACGCTGGTACCTAATTTTATCAAATTTTCAGGTATGCCATGAAACAAAATGGTTGAGAAACTGCCGTGCAACATAATTTACAGCCCTATATCACAAAACCCCTCTGCTATCATCCAACCAAAAGAAAAAAACCGATATAATATTTTTTTTCGTACAAAAATTTTAGTTTCACCACCGCTAAATTTCGATATGTCCTCCCGAGTGACTTCTTCAGATAGATACGATCAAAGTGGATCTTGGAGAAGGACCATTTCGAGTTGGTTTATTTATTTTTAGAAGATATATATTCTTTTAAACAAATATTTGAGTTAAAAATTTTAAATTGGCAAATTTTTAATTAGTTATTAAAGTATTATCTATTGATAATTAAATCTAATGTAGAAAAAATCTGCGAGCTACTTTCTCTGTGTTCGTAGCATTAGCTGTAACAGCTTGATGGAAGCTCCTAATTTTCATCCACTTTGAGGGAATTTCATTGATCTCTATCAAGTTTCATGAAAATCGTTCGAATGCACTGGTTCCTTAACTTGTGTTCCGGGGAACCCTAGTTTGGTGTTCCGGAATAAAATGAGTTTCTGAGCCCTAATTAGTAATTTAAAATATGTATGAAAAATTAATTTAAATAAAGTTCCAAAAATTATTAATATTCCCTAGGAAAAGGGTATCTGCACACAGAATCTGCCTGTTTGTATTTCAAGAAAATACAATCCGTTGAGTCTAGTGGTGAATGAATGAATTGAATACTTGCATTCGATTCTTCCTCCATTACTTGAGCCATAACCCATTTAAAAGATTCTAAATTAAAATATAATGAATCATTGGTTGAGGAGGAGTTGGAAAAAAAAGTGAAGCAAGCAATTCACATGTTTCTAGATTGGTAAAGCTGATGAAAGTACAGATCAAGACTTAGCATTATTGTCCGACCACAGATGCGAGATCCCTCCACACTAATGCGCATGACAGAATAAAGCGAATGCATTCCCATAATAATGTAGTTAATCCGTATCGCGGGATGTTTGTTTATTATTACACATCGAAAAATTAGCTTTATTTCAACAACATTCTAATTTTTAAAATGGTAACTATTTTGCTTAACAATAACAAAAAAAAAATACAAATAAATATCTCCCACCATACTTAATCATAATCACTTATTTATTTCTCAACTAAAACACAAATCGACTGTTTGGTCTGTGGTCGGACAGTACTTGTATAGCAGATGAATCGAGAAACAGAAAGTATTGTTTGTCAATACTAAAACATCACTAAGTCATAAAAAACGTACCTAAATACGACTAAGTGTTACGCTTTACTCAGATTTACGACTACAGGAAATCCCGAGACTCCTGAATTGTTGTGTATTATCAGAAGCGTAACTAGGGAATTTTTCGGGGGGGGGGGGGGGCTTTATGTTCGAAATGCAAAGTAGATAGGAAATCCTTTTTGTGGCATGTAGACTACGCATTAAAGAATCTGTCTTGAGAATCACTGATTTTCACTCAATTACAATACAAAGAAACTAGAAAATATGTAAAAATTTATTGGTTCCGAATGTTTTCGAATATGTATCGTAGAATTGGAACGAAAACGATCTCTGTCTGTCCCCAAACGTACTCTTTGGAAAAATAATCATCAATAACGCAGATAAGTTATGGCGCTATAACATAAAATACAGCGCCATTATGCGACAATAACTAGGACCGAAAAGGGTTTTTAAATAGGGAAAAAGAAATGTAAAATTTATACTTGTACCTTCGAATAATTGCATTCTTATTGTTGCAAATAATGCGTATAATGCCAATAAGTTAAAAATTTATTTTATTTAATTTATTTTTATATTTAAAATATAAAATAATTACACTAATATGTATTTTTCCCTGGGGTGGGCTGGCTCCCCCCTAGTTACGCCCATGTGTATTATGCAATAAGATCTTATCAAATACTTTGTTAGCGTCAGTTGTGCAGACATTTTGAAACGAGCCATTCAGAATATAAAAATAAAGATGTCAAATTTTTTGAAAGAAAACTTGAGTCTCTCGACAAAATTAAACATTTTTAAGTCAAAAAAGTCGAATAACGAAACGGCAACATTGGCTTCCCTACAAAGTAAGCTACCATATAGTGCTCATTCAATTTCTGAACCTCTCATAAAACCATGCATCAATGATGTTCAATGAGAAATACTGTCAACAAATTGATAGAGTTTCTTTCTCAAATAATAGTTTCATGCAGAATTCGTGATATGACTGAGGATATTTAGCAGGAACTTATTTTAAGATGTTATGAATACTCTTTACAACATATGAGACAACGGATGTTACAAACATATGTTTGGTTAGTTTTCGCTCTCTATAAAAATTTACAAACCAACCGACTACAACAGGAGAAATGATATTTAAATGTATCGATGATTTTATGAAGACTCGTGGAATAAAGTGGGAGAAATGTGGCAATGGATGCAGCGAAGGTGAGTAGTCAGTGATAGGACCTGAGGAAGATCCAGTAGGACGAATTAAAAATTTGCTGAAACATGTACGAATAGATGTACGCTGTGTTCTTCGTAGATATGCACACATTGTTCGAAATGTCCTTCATCTTTAAAATGAATTTTAGATGAAGCAGTGAAAATTATTAACTTTGATAAAACACGACCGTTAAAAACAAGATTATTCAAAATTACGTATATATGTATATGTGAAGATGTCAGCAGAAAACATACATTGGCACATACTAAAATTAGCTAGTCGTCATGTGGCAAGAGTTCTTGTCAGATTGTGTGAATTATGAAAAGAGTTCGCCATATTCTTACACATAAGCGGAATTTCAGCATTTGATACGAGGCACGCTTGGACTGGGCCACCGGCCCATCAGCCTCTTACAGGTGAACTTGGGCCCTTGGCCCAAGTTTCATCTTCCTCTTTTCAATAAAAAATTATAATGAAGAAAAAAAAAGAAAGTTTAAGTTAAATTAATAATCGAATAATAAGAACGAAGAAAGGATAAAATTAAATTTGAGGAGATGTTTACGATTAAGATAAGTTATAAGGGTAGTTTCACTCCTGTGATTGCCAGAATTTTAAAAGAAGTGCAACTGCAAGACGGCCACTTCCGTAGGAGTGTTTCAGAAGTCAGCTATTTGGTTGCTTACTCACCTTGAATGATTACGTTTTGTGACTTATGTTGTTCTTATGAATGTGCATCAGTCGGATTCTACTTAACTGTTCTTTATTGAGGCAAAATTTCATGAGATATGAAGTGAGGTAATTTTACCCAAATTCGATTATGGCATTTTTTGTCTATAGCAAGTCGCATGAGTTGAGATCTAAACGGGGAGGGGTTCGCTTGGGCTGAATCAAGGAAGCATTAGAATGAACTCCTTGCCGCTGTATTTATCACGTACTTACCAAAAGATTTAGGAAGGAAGTCGTTTGAAATGAATTTGGGAGGGAGCTAAGATATCCATATCAAAATTCCAAATTCTATGTGGGATACCAAGTTATGGAGATTTTAATTTTAATAGTCGTTTTAAACCAAAAACAATATTTGCGTGTAAATAGATGGAGGGGTTAATTAAAAGGTAGTGAATGAATAACGTGTCTTTTTTTTTTTTTTGATATCATGGGAGAAAAAAAACAAAAAAAAAAAAAAAAAATCAGGACGTGAATTAAGAAAAGAGAAAAAAGTTTTGCAGAGAGGAGAGGCTGTCCTTTCATTTACTAAAATCATAACTTTCTGTGTCTCATAATTACGGAGTTTATGAAGCACTGCTACAGTCCTATCTTCTGCACAAGATGAACAAATGACTAATGAAAATGTCGAGATTGAGGCTTTGGAACTCAACGTTGACAATCAAAATACGAGAAAATATGATGATATTGTGCAGCAAATGGATGTAGATCTTGATAATACAGGTGCAAGACGTAATGATTCAAGCTCAAAGGAGCCTGACTGCCTAGGAGTAGACTAGGTTGGTTATTTTAAAAAGCCTGCACAGAAAACTTGTTTTTTTTTTTTTATTTTTACCCAGTTCAACCCATGCAACAGAAGGAAGCATCTTCTCTCTCTTCCTTGCCATTGACGAAGTGTTTTATGTGAAACGTGACAATGATCCATTTTTAAGCGAAACTGGTTAAGTTACAATGTAATTAGCGAAAAGCTTTCTTGTAGTGTCTGTCTGGCTTTCACAAATGGTTCCTCAGTATTTTGTCAAGCTTTGATAGATACAGGCATTTGAGCCAAACACTAGGAGAATATGAGAAATCAAATTCAGGCAGTGAAGACGTATCTCGCTCACACACAAGGAAGGACGATTGAAAAAAAATACTATTTAATAAACAATTGAGAAAAGAAATTATGAAACAAATACACATTTCATAAAGTGTGATCCAATTAATTGCTTTTCGAGAAAAGAAGAACGTGTCTACAGCCTAGACGACCCTTCTGGAAATCACGGAAACGTTTTAGAAATGTTTCTGTTGCTCTACGAGGAGACTTTAGCCAAGGATGTTAGGATTGTGACTGACGTGAGTAAATGTTCATTCGAAGCAAGAAGGAAAAAAAGGGTAGAGACAGTCGAGTAACATTTCTTAGTAAAATAACAGTTACAAAAATAATAAATATTATCAAGTTTGCAATCAGACAGATTGCAAACGAATTAAAACAAGCAAATCTTTTTTTCTATATATTCTGATGGACACAACCATTGATGTGTCAAGTTATGACCAGTGTGTGACAGTACTTAATTAACTACTGGAAAAAGAAGTGAAAGAGAAAGTTGTAGGGTTGAAGTGTGTCCAGTTTTCTATAGAAGACAGTTTGTTCAACATACTGCTGGACATTTTAAATAGTGCAAGACATGCTGTAGAAAACTGCATATAGTTATAGTTTGGTTCTGAAGGAGGACTGAGACATGATACTGTATAGGTTTTTTTTTTTTTTTTTTGAGTGATTTTCTCACTCCGGGATGAGATATTATCTCGATATTTCGGCCCAGTGCCTCGGGCCTTCTTCGGGAGATGTATAAATATCAATTATATCAAGGTGAGCGCAGAACTAACAACTTCTGCGGATAAGTTCCTCATGTTGTTTATTCCGAGCAGGTGGTGGTCACACTGCGATAGAGAGAAGGGGTGAGGAAATCCCTAAAATAAAAAAGGACCTATATAGCTGCGTAGTTAATGTCTTTGATGGTGTTGCAAATGTGACCGGAGAATATACTGGAGTCTCAGTCAGACTCAAGGATGTAATACCAATTCTTGTTCATACCAGGTGCTATGCACATGTGTTGAATTTTGTAATGTCAGATACTGCTCAGTGTTTACCAGCTATCACATCATTTTTCGCATTACTGCAGCAGACACAGGTGTTTCTCGAGGACTCGTAAAAGAGATTAAATGTGTATTTACAACATAATCCAAGAGTCCTTCTGGCTGCCATTGGTGCAACTAGTTGGAGATCAAGAAGTGATGCAACATCCAAAAATTTCTACTGGTTTTAATGAATGTACCATTACTGGTTCAACAGTGAAGTCAGAGACAACATATTGCAATCCGTATCAGCATATACAGAACTGACTGTGACACTGCATAATTGCAAACTCCCAAGAGTTCAATCCTAAAATGTACAATGAGGCTAATGAAACTTCTCCAGGAATTCCTTTCTTTTGAAACCATAGTAGTAGCAATGATGCTTCTATTAATATTCAATATCACCAACGTCTTTGTCAGATTACCTGCAAACCAAAAATCTCGACTTCGCCTAGGCCTGGAGGCTTGCGCCTATTACACAAAATGAATTAAGGGATGCTAGGAACCAATTCGATGAGGTGGTGAATGCTTTAAAAGGTTTATATCTGTCAATATCTGAAAAGTTACACTAAAAGATAGAAAAAGATGCTTCTCTGGAAATAGAATGTCTTAGCATTGAGCCGGAGCTGCCACATAAGACAGTAAGAAAAGTTAAGAAAATGTCTGATGAACTGACAAAAGATCATGAAACTGGGTCCTTAAAAGAGGACAGTTGTTATTGACATGCTGAATCACAGTATGGAGACACGATTTGCGGATGAAAAGAACTTTGACCAGAGACCTTGTAAGTTTTGATCCGCGGAGGTTCCTGAACTTAAAAGTTTTATTAATAAATCCCTCCAATTTATTTATTTCCTTGTAATTTAGTTCCTAATATTGACAAATGCAAGTTAACTGAGGAAATACAATCTTTTGTTCAAGTATGGCTCCAAATTATCTCAATTTTGAGAGAATAATATACTGAAGAGTGGAATTCAGAAAATGAAATATCAAGAGGAAGGTGAAGAAATTGATGAAGCAAAGACATGTACATCTACATAAAAGAAGAATATCTTTGTTCAAAAAGACAAGTCATTGTTGGTTGCAGTTTAAAGTGTATTTCAATTCAGAAAAACCTTCTTATATGGCGTAATCTGATCACTTACGTTCGCCTGGAAATCATGACGTCAAACATAGAAATGGCGTCTCGCAATGGCGAGTTACTGTCAGTATGCGAGAGAATACATTAGACAGCTAAACCTATAATTTGGAACGTTTTTCAGTATTGCAAGAGTCAGAGTGATGAAATATGTGTTTCTGTAGCTGGATAGAACGGCTACCACAATTTGTCTGCTTAGACGGCGAAGAAAATTGTCAGCGAAAGGTCTTTTCGTCTGAAATCGTTCACAACTCCCCCATGAAGCGGATTCGTGTAAAGCCAGTGGTGGATATGATCGACTTTGACTTATATGTTGTTAAAGACACTATCAGTGAAATTATTCGTTTTTAGAATGAATACTCAACGCTTGATATCATTCATTTGAAGCGTCAGTCAAAGATTGAATTCAACGGAAGCAAAATATCTTTGCAACGAATTCTTCACATGAAGATGGGAATGAAGTATAGAAGAATTAATATGAGTAAATTCTATATCGATACTACACAGCCAAGCCAAGTTTTTTGAAAATGTTTGTAACTGTACAAAATAGAAAAACCAGAATGTTTTCGTTGTTTATAAGATTCAGTTACGAATTTGAGCAATAGATGTCGCTGTTACGTCCTGTAAGAATATTACGTCATAAATTACAATTAAACGCATTGCACATGGATCCGAAAATCGGTCGGTCGAAAAAAGGTAAGGTGAATGAGGGTGTTTTGAATATGTAAATTTTGGACTGAATCACCCTATACGAAAATTGTCTTCCAAAACACCCTCATTCACCTTATCTTTTTTCATTTCAATATGATAATTTTGGTCTCACGCGCTCCCCTTAAGCTCATTGCACATGGATCCGACCGACCGATTTTCGGATCCCTGTGCAATGGGCTTTAGTCTTTCGTGAAATGGCCTGTAATACTACATATTTGTATAAAAGCGGATTCCGCTCTACACTGCGACAAAACAAAATATAGAAGCAAATTGGATGCCATTCCTGATATCAAAAGTTACCTGTATCAAACCAAATTTTGAAAGAATATTGAAAGAAAAGAAGAAGTCTAATTCCTTACATTAGTTACCGGTTTGAATTAATATTTGCTTTCCCATTATTATTATTTATTATTATTATTATTATTATTATTATGTTTGTATGTTTCAAACCTTGGGTTTCCCCAGCAAAAAGAATATGGCGGGTCAAGGACCAAAGCACATACTGCCAAGTGTAAAGATGTGTGCAAGAATGATTAGGGATGTGTCCATAAATTTCCTAACTATGCGTGTAGTGTTGAGTACCACAGCCTTCTGCAGTTGTGCATAAGTGATTTTGTGAAGTCCTAGTGTGCTGAGACTGTGGTGCAATGTGTGAGGCACCAGACCAGTGGCAGACAGAACGATGGGTACAACACGTACTCGATCCTGCCTCCACTGCTTCTGGAGCTCGTGTGCTAGATCAGTGTATTTACTGATCTTGTCTGCGTGAGTTTTCTGCATGTTCTTGCTGATAGGCACTGCAATATCAATTAGATAGGTCTGTTTGTTGACCTTATCAACAAGTGTGATGTCTGGTCTGTTGTGATGTATGGTTTTGTCTGTGTGAATGGGGCGGTCCCAGTATAGTTTATATGAGGGTGACTCTAATACGCTTTGTGGTATGTACTTGTAGTACGGGACCGTGCTCTTAATAAGTGAATGTTTGTCTGCTAGTTGTTGATGAACGATCGACGCTACCTGATTGTGTCGGTGGAGATAGTCTGTTT
>JAFIDM010000002.1:24132914-24180844 GCA_023159025.1 Thereuonema tuberculata
CTGAGTTCGTGATGATGTCTGCCATGGAGTTCCTTACGAGCCCATGATTCACGCAGCTGCTGAGTGTGGGTGTCAGGGGTGGTGAGTGTTGGAGAAGAGTTTTCGAGGTTCAGGGGTGTGAGGTGTGTGTCAGCCTTGACAATGGCTGAGTGAAGTGAGGAGTCTTCTGCTCTTTGGTGGAAATGTTCCCTAAGTGTATGCACTTGTTTTTCGTGTAGGGTGATGAGGTTGATGAGTCCTCGGCCTCCCTCCTTGCGGGGAAGAGTCATCCTTTCCGTAGCGGACTTGGGGTGGTGCATGTTGTGTTTCGTGAATGTAGTGCGTGTTGCGCGTTGTAGTGCTTCGAGTTCGGTGTTTGTCCATGGAATTATGCCGAACGACTATGTTAGTGTGGGAACGGCAAAAGTGTTGATAGCTTTAATTTCTGGCGTTGAGTTGTGTTTTGAGGATTTTGTGAACTCGAGCAAGGTATGTGTTCTTCAGTGCATTTTTGATGTTTGCGTTGTCAATGATGCGCGCTTGCTGGAAGCCCAGGTACTTGTAGGTCTCTCCCTGTTCCATGGATTGGATGGCCAAACCATGGTCCAGTTTAAAACACTCCAAATTCGAAGTCTTCCCACGTATTATGTGTAACTTGCGGCATTTGTCAATTCTTATTATTATTATTATTATTCCTTCCTTTTATCGAATTTGGCCAACTAGGGACCACGGAACTAGCTCAACCTGGCAACGTCAGGGCGAGGCTAGTGAAATTCAAGAAAGGGGGGACGAGAATTATATCCCGTCCAGGATAACCCTGAGATAGTAAGTCCCAGGTAGGAAACGGACGAAACACAGAAGAAGAAAGAAACAGCCATGCCACCACCGGGATTCGAACCGGGGTACTGGCGCATCGGCCACAACGGCAGCCCGCCGGCTAAACCGCACGGCCACGCCAGCACTTCATTATTATTATTATTATTTGTATTTTCAATAAATTGTTTTTATTGTTTTGATTTCTTATTTTATTTTTTACTCTAACAATTTTTAGTCAGTCAGAGTTCCAAAATTTTTTATCAAGGTGAAAAGGGTTCCGTAATCGAGTTATTTCATTGTTGTAAACGGATGAATAGACAGATATTAGGCAATTTTCGTAATTTTTAAGTGTCATAACCCTTTCAAAAATAGTTTTTGCCATTATGTTTTTTTTTTTTTTTTTTACTCCCTTTTAAAGCTTCTGAAAGACGCCTTATATCCCCGGTTTGTCTGTGGACACCTATCCCATAATGCTTCGCAACGGCTTCTGTTAGCTCAGTTGTAGGTGGCCTGAATGTTGAATGTTGTAGGTGGCCTGTTAGCTCAGTTGATTAGAGCGTCGTGCTAATAACGCGAAGGTCGTGGGTTTGATCCCCTCATGGGCTATTCTTATTCTTCTTTTTTTTCTCCTCATTTTAAATCTTTTCACAGTTTCTCAGTTTTTTTTTTTTTAATCATTATTCGGAATTCAATGTATTAACAAGGTTCGAGTTAAGAATGACGATTATTCCATATAAATAGGGGTGGGACAAATAGCATGAGGTCGCAAACAGACTCGCGCGCGCATTTTCTAGACCACCCGGGCGCAGTCTATTCTAAAGTAAAGGTGACTCAGAGGCCGTTGCGAAGCACTGTGATTGGTTTAGTAATCACTATCCCTACCTTGTTTAATTTTATTTATTTATTTTTCTGTTTTTTTTTTTTTTTTTTAATTTTATTTTATTTTATAATGACAAAACACATCTATTACGGAAGTAATTATTATTTTTGTCACGTCAATTCATCCGTTTGTCTTACTGTCTACATAAAATAATTGTCCATGTACGTAAGGTTTCGATAAAATTCAATATTTAACGGTTTAACAACTAAATTTTAAGTTTGGTTTAAATCAAGAGTAAGTTATTTCAACCTTTTCTATATGAAACCATGCTTCAATTTTAAGTATTACTTTCTGTAAGAATCGGGGACGTATATAAAATGTTATTTCTGGGACAGCCAAATTAGAGAGTTGTCCTCCAACAGCCAAACAAAACAAAAAAATTCTTTAAAATTTCGGGCAGGCCCAAGATCCTTTAACCGGCCATCCAAACAAAAGAAAAAAAAATAGTGCCTCCTCTATATATTTTGAGATTTCCGGTTTGAGGGGCCGAACCCCGTCAACCCTTCCTCACGAACGGCGTGGTAGACACTGAGCAAATTTTTCGAATTGTATCCGAAAATTAACTAAGTCTCAAAATCTAAATCACGCGCAAGGAATTAGCTAAAAGGATTAATTCTTATTATTTAAAGGCAGTGAAATTTGAAGATTCATTCAGCTGTTGTAAAGTTGGTATGGGAGGATACACATACAGACTGAATGATCTGGCAAGTCTCACGTTCTTAAAGTAGGCTAAAAAAATTATCAAACAACCAAATAAAAATTTGCACAGATATCCATAATAAAAACATTATTAATTGTATCACAGTAATTGGACACGTATTTATATTCATTTAAAACTGACACTAAAGATCAGGAAAAAATACGGGCCCTACTTATTATATGTCTATATATTTTTAATAATTTAATATCAGTCAAAATTCGCCGGGAATCTTTGGAAATCGGGAGATTTCGTTGGTCTGTGCGGAGGGATACAGATGTGCTTCCTTGCAAATGAGGCGGAGAGATATTTGGCAGAGGATCGTCTTTCGATGAACGCAGATAGCGTTTGTTTTGAAGTCACGGTCAATGTCGCATCGGGACGAATGAGTTCCACCTCAGATTGCCAATGACGGAGATCTTCACACACGATGGAAGCGGTAAGACATTTACACACGAGGAGTCACTGTCCTCTTTCTTTTTTGTCCCCTTTTTTTAATATCTCTTTCCCCTTCAGAGATGCCATTTATCCCAAGCTTGAATCCCCTCGCGTCCGTCTGCTCGTGTGTATTGATTTGTATCAGCTGGTTTTGCTTCTGTGTAGTTACATGACAACGCCATAAACAAAACACATAAAAATCAAATTATACATAATCAACAAATATATAGAACGAAACATATTTACAGTGATTTTTTTTTACTAGTGAAATATATTATTCCAGAAAAAAAAATGAAGATAAAATAAAAAATAAAAATGAATCAAACATTATCGTTGATTTTTCTACTTAAAATCTTTAAAAAAGTTTTTATAAAGAGTATTTTTTTAAAAAAATGAATTATTAGCATTCCATTCACTGTAAGAAGTTTTATTTTTCTTTTATTGCCATTTGCTTATTATTATTGTCTTTTAATTAAATTAATACTCAATTAACATAATTTCTTAAAATAAATTAATTAAACATTTACATTTTTTGTTTTGTTTTGAATTAATTACGTCATATAATTAATATCAGTAATTGTAATTACATTTATGTCTTAATACAATGTCATAAATTTTCTATAGATATAATTAAGAAAAATAACAATTATTTTGATAATGAACTATTTTATAACATTGAAAACATAAAGTTATGTTTAAATCATTTATCGCAATTTATTTAATCGCTGATAACAATGAAATTTAATCAGAGAATCCGTTATAATAATTTAATCATTCTTAATAAAATACTTATTGTGTTTTGAAACATGTGGATGACCTTTGTCTGCGTTTTTTCATTACGATAATTGTATTTTATCAAATAGTTCAGCCTTTCAGTGTTATTTTTTTAATATAGAATAGATAAATTAATTGCTCTAAAATTCCTTATAAATAACATTACATGTGCTGTTTTAACGTAGTAAGGTTAAAAATTGCTAAAGGTTATTAGCTAAAGCGTTTTACATCCTATTTAAGTCCGTGCAAAATTATGCTTGTCATGTTTATTTGACCGCTAAGCTTCCATTTTGCCATTTTAAGTTATAATTTAATTTCAAAAGCATTATTGACGATTAAGCAACTGTTTAAAATAACATTACCATTTTTTGTACTTCTTATCAGTATTATTCTAAAAGTAGTTATTTATTTGAGTACTAATTTTAGCAATTACGCATTTAGAACCACTGTTTCAGGTACTTAAAGTTGGTCTAGAATTTATGAGAATCAACTTTAAAAATAAATTAGTTTGATTTAAGTAAATTACTTAAATATTCCAACTATTCTAATAATGCCAGTTGTTTTAATTTTTTAAAAATGAAATTAAAATTCAAAATTACCGATACTAACTTAAATTCATAAGAATTACAGGAAAATCAGCAGCTGAGGCTTTTTCGAATCCAGTATAATTCAATATTTAAATAAATAAAATAATTAAAAATTAAAAAAAAAAGTAATCGTGGAATAATCTATAAATTTCTAAATACTCTGTTACTCAATATTTTTTTTAATTATATGTAAATATCATATGTAAATTAAGTTATATATATATAATATAATGGTATTTACATATAATGGTAAAATAAATAAAAATAGAATATATCAGTGAGGTACTGCAAAAGCTATTTACGAAAGAAATTGTATTTGTTCTAAATAAAACTTTTTGATACTTTTTTTTTTGTCAAATGTTGTTATTTGATTATTTTGATTATTTTATTATTATTTTGATTAATGTTGTTCTTTGCTTTCTTGAATGGTGATTTACTGAAAATTAATAATAATAGTAACAAATTTGAAGGACATCTTCTCAAGTTCCCTTTCGTTAAAGAAACTGTTTTCAAGGTCAGAAGTTTGTTGTTTGTTTTTGTTTTTTTAACAGTTTGCTATTCAAATAAAATTGGCAAACAGAGATGACGAATGCAGAATTGAAATTCTCTTAATTTCAAATGCACTTTGGAAACTTTATTTCTTTAATTTCCCAACGTTTACTGCACGTAACTCACCTGAATAAGTTATCCACGCTTTTCTGGAGGTGGGTCAGTGAACTGGCTTTTTTCTCTCGGAAATCACCCTCTCGTCCATTGCTTTAGTCAGTCCTAGTTCAGCTGTGGGCGTCATTAGAGGAACATCGCTTTGCCCCATTGGACTTCAGTTAAATAAATAAATAAATAAATAAATAAATAAATAAATAAATAAATAAATAAATAAATAAACTATCTATCTACTCAAGATAGGCTATTGAAGATTTTGTCTCAAGCAGTGGTATTCAATCTTTTTGTATCCTCAGATATAATTTATCGTTAAGGTTATTGATACGTGATTCAAAATAATCATACACAAAATTCTAGGTCGTAGACCAAGCATCTAAAACAAATTACGTTATTATACATCTAATATATTAAAGTTAATACATTTAAAGTTTAGTGTTTTTTAGTAATTAAACAATAAGTTTTAATTTACAATACATATTAGGCTACATTACATATTTTACTTTTATACCTATCGTATAAAAATTATTAAGTGATATACCTGAATTGTAGCTCCCGGATAAGTAAAAGTTGTTTGAAAATCAAAATTAATCTATCAAATATTTTATCAACGATTAATTGATGCGGTTTTAAACAGATTTTTTTTTCCTGTATCCTCTTAGATGCCTTCTTATATCCTTAAGAGGTATGCGCACCCCAGGTTGAATATCACTGGTTTTTAATTTTAAGGCGTTGAATGTATGCAATTCCGTCATTTGTGACTTGATAACTCAAAACGATTTATCCTGTAAAGCTGAAATTTTAAAGGTAGCATTAAATTCGTAAAAGGAAGATCAGTTTTGGTTTTAGTACAAATCGACTAAAAGTGTGGCAAAAAAAAAAAAAAAAAAAATGCCAAAATACATATTAAGTGCAATAATTGCCATAATTTAGAAGACGTACCTTAGAAGGCTGAAATTTGTATGATTGATAGTTGCTATCAAATGTGATCTCTATACTTATTTTGAGAGAAATAGGGTACATAGCCGAATTTTGAATCACTTAAGATTTATTTATTATTGTTTTTGGATTTGACAGTTTAATTTTTTTTTTTTGCATCCATTTTTTGATACTGATATTTTTGTTAGGAAAATCACTGCGGGGGTGGAAATGTCCTCTGAACCGGACATCGTACTTCCTTTTGAACTTTTCTGTATTTCGTGTCACATCTGGTTTCTCTGACCATGTGTGTCAACTTGAATAATTGCACTACCGTCCAGAAGTCAACGGTTACCAACACAGTCAACATAACAATATACTATCGGAACGTAATAAATGTTCACTTACCACTATAAATTTAAAATGAAATGATTAAAAACATTTAATAAAATCATTATAAATAAGTATCAAACTATAAACTATCAAAATTAAGTAAAATATATAAAAGTCGTCCAATTTATCTCTCTTTAATTTTTCAGTTACGTGATTTCTACAACTCTGTATATGTATCGCGTAGTGACTGAGCATGCGCAGTCAATACCTTTAATTCGGAAGTCTTGAGGATTGTTTTTGTAGGGGGGGGCGGGGAATCTTCATCATATTGAAAGTAGCCTAATATCAAATACAGGACAGTGTTACTTCAACTTCATCCAAACCCACTTTAGATTGACAGAAACAGCCTCCAAATTCACTCAACATTAATTAATTTTGCACGTTGATGTTTGAAAATACAGCTCCTTTCGTGATAGGTACTGATTATATGCCATATTTTAAATTCAAAGTGATTTAACACTTATGGGGTGGTACTGCCCCAGTTTACTACAGGGGAAGGTCCTCCTGACGAAGTAAAACTGCATTGTTTCATTCTCTATTCTGTGCTTCAAGTGTTGTAGTAAAGTACAGCACACTATTAGTTAGTTGAAATACAGTACAGTATTGTAGCTATTTCGGAAATATAGAATAAGTACAGTAGATAGGTTTGCATATAATGTTCGCAGAACGTCCAATTCGGTTAACGTCCTATTGGACGACCGTATCCCGTACGTTAAGCGGCGAATACCTGTATTAAGAAAATCGGTCCAGTCATTGTAGCGTTGTGAGAGTGAAAACAAACAAGCAATCTAAAATATGATATAGTTAGACTTCGCAGTCAATAACATGACTGAATAGTTTTAAAAAGAAATTGTAAATTTTCTTTTATTACTTCATTGCAATTAGTGCTATTAGTATGATCTATTTTAATTTTATAG
The DNA here is from genome assembly GCA_023159025.1 of Thereuonema tuberculata. Taxonomy (NCBI): domain Eukaryota; kingdom Metazoa; phylum Arthropoda; class Chilopoda; order Scutigeromorpha; family Scutigeridae; genus Thereuonema; species Thereuonema tuberculata. Next base: position 24,139,974 of record JAFIDM010000002.1, read on the forward strand.
CAATATTAAACATTATATAACTTCAACCTGTAAATCGAAGTGTCAACAGTTTCTATTTTTACAGATTTATTTATTTATTTATTTATTTATTTATTTATTATTTTTAGTTAATAATAATAACACACATCATCATTCATAGATCATGATATAATCGTAATGAAATTCTAAACACACATTTAATGGTAAAACGAAGGATTATTTTTTTTTATAATAAAAATAATTATTATTATATTATTATAAGTTGTATAAAGTTAATGCGAATTTTTAAGTTATATTTTATAACAGATCATTATCCAGAAGAAAGCTACAAATTACTGAAACAATAAATAAATTATAATATTTGATAAGAAGTTAAAAGTAAAAATGTCTTATTTTATTTGAAATATTTCTTTTAATATTAATAATGAGACCAGTTGTATACAAAATGATATCCTGGTACAGCTGTTTCACTCTAATATGGCGATCATCAGCTAGGAGCAGTCACCAGTACAGAACCAGGTCTCGGTACTCGGGCCTATAATAGAAATCGTCGGAACCAATGTGGTGCCCGCAAAAGTTAAAACAAACAATAAAAACTCGCGGAAAGGATAAATGGCGAGAAAATTCATGTACACGCTACACACGGCCGCCATAAATTTTTTTAGCGCATAAAAATCAGAAAGTGCAAATAAATATTGCGGGCTCCATATTGGTTCTGACAATTTCTATTACAGGCCTATGTACCGAGACCTGGTTGTGTACTGATGACTGCTCCTAGCTGATGATCGCCATATTAACGTGAAACAGCTGTACTAGGATGCCATTTTGTATACAACTCGGAATCACTCATTAAAAATATTATTGATATTTACCTGTGCTTTCTGATTTTTATGCGCTAAAAAAATTCATAGCTGCCGTTTGTAGCGTGCACATGAATTTTCTCCCCATTTATCCTTTCCGCGAGTTTTTATTGTTTGTTTTAACTTTTGCGGACTCCACACTGGTTCTGAAGTATTTCTTTTCTTTGCTGTTTTTTTTTTTATATAAATATACCAACAAGTACTTAATGAAAAAAATCGTTTTATTATGAAATAATAAAAATTTCATCATTTCGTAAAATATCATCATTAATCACAAGGTAAGAATGATAAAATTTTTACTGTCATGAGTTGAATTTTTTTTTCCCTACAAAGAAATCAAATTAAAATGTTATCTTAGAAGATATTAAATAAAAATGAAATCACGATGCACTGTTATAAGCAATGCATATCAAAAATTGCACCTAAACACAAAAAAAGTCATGTTTTCTTGATAACGGAGACCGGAAATAAGTGATTGACCTCGAATTGAAATAAATACTCTTTGAAATATAAAGATGGAATACGTTATCAGTTCAAATGTACTTAAAACACTGACGTAAGGAGAAAGATATAGTCTTTTATAAGGAAAATTAGCTTTTATAATAAAAAACAATAATACAATAAAGGCTAAAATTACAGACGGTTTTGTACCTATCAATGGGGCTTTGACCTCAAATTTTCTTCTAATAAAAAAATATTAATTTTATGTATTCTTATAAATATTAATGGGTTTTTTTTAAAAAAAAAGGATAAAAAAATGTAGTTTTATTAAAAAATATTTAAAATAAAAAATATATTTATAAATATATACATTTACGTATAATACATCTGTATTCATATATTCATAAATGTATTTGTATATATATAAAAAGGTATGTATCAGTAATTTTAACAATTCCAGTGAGGTGATAACAATTTCGATATATTGCTCTACATCAAAAAAATATTCAGGCTGCCTAACATATAATCTAAATGCATTGAAATTTCATTAATTAATTCGTCTTGAAATATTTTTAATTATTATTTAGAAATAAATAAACTAAAAATTATTTCATTGAAATGTAGTTAAAATAAGGCATAGAGATTTTTCTAAATAAAGAAAAAAAAATCGAATATCTAAAGAACTTAAAACCTACTTTCCATAAATGTCATTCCTTATAATGTAAGTTATTTAAATCTTAAAAAAAAATATATTTTAATGTCTTCAAACGAACAAAAACGAAACGCTTACATTTATATTTTAAGTTATGATATCAGCTAAATATACAGTAGAAATTTTTAATTTTCTGAATAAAAAGGAATTAATAATGAAAAATAAAGATAAAAACGTACACAATTAAAGATTTACTGAGTATTTTTGGAATTTTCGTACTGGGAATCCAAAACAGACTGTTTCACACTGCAAAGCGATCATCAGTTGAATTCGCCCAGTACTCAATAGCTCAGTAGAATCAAAAGAAACATAAACTAAACTCAAATAAACAAAACAATGGCCCTTCAGTTAAAAAAACATTAAAATACAAATTAAGAATAAAAAGGGCCGTAAATCAATCCCCGCTAGAACAATGCTTAGATTATAAAGGACTAATTTATAAAATAAACATACTCATAATGGCAAAATATAATGTGCGTAGGAAAAAGTAAAGATGAAAAACGCACACAATTAAAGATTTCTGAGCTATTGAGTACAGGGCGAATTCAATTGATGTTCGCTGTGCATTTTTCAATTGATGATTGGCTGTTTAGGATTCTCAGTACAAAAATTCCAAAAAATAGCTCAGTGAATCTTTAATTGTGTGCATTTTATCTTTATTTTCTTTACTAATATTCTCATGCATGTTAAATTTTGCCTTGAAAAATAAATAAATTCCCAAAATTTACTGAAATTATCTTTTTTAATACATCAAAGCGCACGAAAATCCGTATCAAATAAACGGATTAATACTCAATGTTAGCCATCATTGCTTCGTTTCGAATGGGAAGTTTTCTCATCTTTTGGCGCCAATTTCTCAACAAGGGCCCACTTAGAAAAAAAAATCAAATACACAAGTTAGATCGTCAGTGGTCCTTAAATTCACCCACCAAGTTTCAAGAAGACCCATCCAGTGGTTATTACGGGACACACAAATACACACACACACACACACAATGACTGATTTTATTTAGCCTATGAAAGCAGTTAAAAAAATATTAAATTTCAAGATATAATCTTTAAAAATAAAACTTTACTTTAGATTGATCACTATCCAGTAATACTTCTTTGCCAGTTACGTGTGGGGTTAAATATAGGAATGCCATGAGATATTACGTCATGAAATTTGAGACTTTCATTCATAAAGATGTAATGTAGGATCTGGTTATCATATAATATCACACTGTGATTGGGGGAAGGGTAGAGATCTCGGGTTCCTAATAGGATATGAAATTACTGTTCCAAGTGAAGTGATCGAGTAAGATATTTGTTGTGCGTGCAGTTCAAAATCTAGAGATTTTGCTGTATTCTGAATTTGAGACATTTCACGAACACTTAAATACATAACAAAGACGCAGTAGGTCATATACTGAAGCGCCGGAAAAACTTCATTTATTTTAGATTCATATGATCAATCTCAGATATTATATGAGTATTAAGTTAATATTCAGTAAGCTCTCGAAGTTTTAAATTTTATTATTATTAATCCTTGTGGTAAGAATCCCAATGAAATTATAAAATCCTAAAATTATCTAAGGTAATTGTCGTCATTTAAAACAATGGACATTGACGTTTCAACCTGCCTGCAGATTATTTTCAACTGTGTAGTGGTTTGGAAGGGCTGTGTTTAAATAGCCTCTGATGATATGATTGGATAGCTCGCTATTGATTGTGGGAGAATTGGCGATATGCCAAGACTCACGTAAGGTAAGGGAGAAGACAGTTTTAGTTTGGTATTATCGGAATGTGTTCAAAATCAGGAGTGTGACTTGTTTTTTGTTTATGCTGATATAGAATGGATTTCAAATGGTCTTTATTATTGTAATTGGTTAAGTGCTATTTCAGTCTTTTATTTAACGATTGTGTTGTGTAACCAATATATTTTTTATTGCAATTGAGGCGTGGATTGCCATAACCGCACTTTTATTTTTATTCAAGATGTCTTTTTTATTGTTAGATGTGCGGTTAACGAGATTATTGTTAGTATTTGTTTATAATTCGGATGTTGTGTTTCCTGAGAAGTTGTTTAGACTATGATTAAAGTTACGGACATATGGGATGACCGCATAATTGTATATTTGTTGGGTTTCTTTTAATATTATTAATTTAACGCTGAAGAGGTTTTTATCATTAAAATTTCTGTATTATTATTATTAAAAACAGCTATGTTGTTTAAAAATGTTGAAGATTTCAATAAAAAAAAACATTATGTAAATGTTTTTCCAAAATAACTTAGACTTCACAACAACATTTATGTTCTATTCAACTACCTACGACAATTCCTTCTCTATTCCATTGAATAGAGGAAATAGAAGCTTCATCTATTATGTAATACAATGTGAAATATAGAATTTTTGAAATACATTTCATTGCAAAGCCTAAAAGTATACGCGTTAATTAATTATTTTTTTCTTAATTGTCACCGATTTGTTCAATCATCTTATGAGAGTGCTGCTAGATAAGAATGCATTATTAAATTCAGTATTTTAATATTAAATTAATATTGTTAAAATGGATTTTACCACAAATATAAAATTCTTCGGGTGGCAGAGCGTGGTGATGAATTACCAGTAGATCAAGAATAAATGTAGACTTATTTAATAAATGTTAAATATAGGTAGGTAAGCATATTCCGACACTCTTTCATAGTGGCGGAGGTTCGCATTTTATCCGCTAGATTTCACTACCTACTTGTCACAGTTAAAGCCCTGTATGGACCGTTTAAGTGTGTCGTCACAACCTACGTCACAGTTCAAAACAGCCTATTGCTAGGCTCGGTTGCTAGGGTTTTAGCATTGAAATTTGTTACGACCAAGCGATTGTTTATTTTGGTTTTTCTTTGAGAAAAGACCCAAAAAAATAATAAAAAATTATTAGAACGCATTTTTAAGACTTCAAGAAAGCCCACCTTTGAGGTTTTTTTTCGTTATTTTTGTGAATTTTAGGAGAAATATTAAGACAAAAAAAGCTGTATTTATGCGTATTTTGAGGTTCGGACTGCCATAGATCCGATATCGAGAACTCCAACTCATTTCAGCCACTCTCCAAACTCATTTCAGAAGTAGGATTGTAGAAGAATAAATAATTTTATATTCAATAATTTATAAAATTATTTATTCTTCTATAATCCTATATCTCAATACTCATTGCTACACTTACTGCCACACTTTCCATAGATTCCTTTTTTATTTAATTTCAAAAATTTTTCTGTTTTAGGAGAAAATAAATATAACGAACAATAAACATGAATAATTTATTAGTAATGTCACAACAGAGAAATCATTATACTGTTCTCTGCGAGAGTTGAAACTCCCAGAATGCAACGCAGAGTATAGATTATCCTTTCCTGGTCGTTCGCTAACATTCAAATAGTAGAGAAAATGGCGGTCGCTGCTTAACATTCAACATTTCGACGAGGAAAAGTTCTCAACAGTCGCACATCATTTTTCAAACTTTGAAGAAACAGAATAGATGTGCACACAACTATACACAGTGTCCGAAGTAGTGGGACTCCAAAATGGTGGTTTATGATCACGTGATCGTATGCTGACCAATAGCAGAGCAGCTTTGTTGGCAAATCTCTCGGAAAACACTGTCGCTACTTTGATAATATAGGACTTAGTTACAGTATGTACATTGGCAGGAAATGATGCCACTATCAGACAGAGCCGTTCAACCGCCCTTTTGAGTTTAGTTATTGCTGTAGTAACTATTGTTGTTTTCGGCAAGTTGGACTTTTTAAAATTATTCTTGGGAAACAATGCCAAAGTACTGCATGCTATATACTGTTTTAAACCTTATTTTATGCACTTTAGCATGAACTCTTGAGTATCTAAAAAAAGATCACTGTGTCGTAATTAGAAAAACATTATTGGAAATGTAAAAATTCCCTTATATCCATAAATTTTCATAGACTAAATGAAAACTGCATTATTTACAGCATATCTTATCTTCTTTTTCTTTGCACAGATATGGGTAAAAACGAATAAAAATTCAGAGGCTCGCAAGGAGCAGCTGTTGCAGCTGTCAAATCTGGTATACCACTAAAAACTGCTGCAAACCAATTTCCCATCCCCCGAAATACATCGTGATATGTCACTGCTAGCGGGAAAGCAAAAAGTATTGGACGTCCTCCTTTAAAAAATAAAAATCAATGACGCCCTACAGAGTGTCGGATTTTGGCACAGGAATTCCTTATTCCGACATCAGAACCAACTTAAAAAAATTACATTTTTCACGCTTCTCTTTGGAACTTAATTTTTCCGATTAAATTTCTGTTAATAAGTTATGATATGATAATTATTATTAACGGTTTTGTTACCTTGAGAATTCCTTCTGACAACTAAAATAGTTTCAAAGCTTTCGTGTCGGAATATGGTCCACTTACCTTACACAGGGTGAATCTAAAATAGGGGGACAAATTGCGGGAGCGGGTTACTCATACTCATATCAAATGAAGTAAAAAAGTAAGATAAACATATGACCGGAAGTGCATGGTTGCTGAGTTATTCCAATCCAAGGAAACGAAGCCAGACTATAATGGAAACAATCGACATGAACAGTATCTTTATTGGTAGCATTGCGGTGACCACATTGTGGTAATGTAAGAACTACATGCTACCAATAAAGATACTGTTCATGTTAATTGTTTCCATTGTAGTCTGGCTTCGTTCTTTGGATTGGAATAACTCAGCAACTATGCACTTCCGGTCATATATTTATCTTACCTTTTTTACTTCATTTGGTATGGGGAACCCGCCCCCGCAGTTGGCCCTCTATATTAGATTCACCTGTATATTTTCCATTACTTTACGAATATTAGAGACATAAAATTATCTTCAGATAAAATTAAGTACATCGAATCTTCGTAGGTCCTCGGTACATCAATACATCGGAGATTTGAATTTCCTCTGAAAACATATATTAGATACTCACCGTCTTGCTTCATTAAATATTAGTGATAACTTGATCCTGGTTCTTTGAAAACAGTCCACAGATATTATCCTCAACTTGAACATCTATGAAGGATCTGAAATTTAACTTCATACAGAAATCTAAATTAGCACTGTTCTGTTTACTTGCAAGTATATATCAGGAATTCGTTTCTTTCTGGCTTCCACAGCTATGCAGCATTGGATATAAGGAGTAATTTTAATACCCTTTATATTTCTTATAAACTGTCTTTACTTTAGTCCACTCTGACAACATTTTCATGAACCTGCGTTGTCATGTTTCATACTTCTTCGTTTTTTCTGGTTGTCACATACAAGTAAAACCCCGTTATTACGCTCGTCAAGGGACCGTGACCTACAAGCGTAATAAGCGGGATAGCGCTATAAACGGGGAATGATTTATATGATGGGGAAACATTTAGACACCATTTTACAGGAAAGATACTTGATTCTGAAATAGAAATAGTGCAAATGTGAGCTTATTTCCTATTAAAAAAATCTTTGATTGTGGTTTGCCGTGTGTGTATGCTACTGTTATAAATTACGACATTTTCAATGCGGTTCAAAAAACTATTAACATCAATTGATACTCCACTAGGAGCAATACAAATATATTTTCGGAGCAGTTTTAGTGCACTGCCCGCTATTTCACGCGCCTTTTCTTGAATGATTGGGTCATTTAATGGCACTGATGCATCACGGGACTGTTGAATCCATTCAATTAGAATTTCCTCGGCATCTTCACATTTTCCACACTACTTTTTTACGTTTGCAACCATCCTTCGCTGAATTGATAATTCCATTCTTGTTTTTTATTATTGTTCTCAGACTGGATCAGGGAATTCTTAGATTCTGCGAAAACCTTCTGATTTAGTGTAGAATTCTCGTCGTACTTACGAAGAATTTGCAATTTTTCACTTATAGAAAGGAATTTCCGCTTCAAAGAGTTCGAAGATTCCATCCTACCAGGGAAAGAAAAGAATCGTTACAGTGTTACATTTCTTTTCGATACAAAATTTCCGATATAAAAAAGCGCTACAAGCGGGATTTGAAGCGTTGTAAGAGGGTAAAAGTATAGAGAGTTATATAGAAAATTCCAGGGACCGTACAAAAGGAGCGTTAAGAACGGGATAGTGCTATAAGCGGGAGCGTAATAACGGGGTTTTACTGTATTTCCTTTTTAACTTTTTTCGTCGTTCCAGCAACCAATTGTTTGTTAACAGCAGTCTTCATTTCACTTTAAAAATTGTTCTTTGTTGGATATCGTTAAGCACGTCTGGGGATTGTAACCATTGAAAACAAATTATTAATGCTTTTTAACTCGATGCTTACAAAAATACTTTACATTTTTTCACATTTATAAAATAAATATTTCTCTCATTCACTACAGAGTAATATTTTTTTAATAATTATATAATATATTTTTTAATCTACTGTATAGTTTCTAATCTACTTCCTTTCCTTTTATAAAAAAAAAAAATCTTTCAATAAACCAATCTAATTTTAACTCTTTATAATTTTTTATTTTTAAAAAAACCGAATCAAATCCAATAAATACTGTAACTTCGAATAATAGAGGTTTCACTACATTAGTATCCGTTAAACAATGATCGTCGGAAATTGGCGAAGTTTCCTGATAATGACCTATGTGAAAATAGGCGACATCTTCGAAAATATTGACGTATTTATTGAATTTTTGTTAAATTACAAACTCCTGAAACCTTAACATAACGAGTCAGTCAGTTTTCTAGGAAACCAAGCGACAGTTTGTACTATTTGCAGCATTCGGAGGACTCTTAGTAAGTGGCCATTAGTCATCTTGAATAAGACATTAGATCGACGGTACCTTATTCGTTCTCAGCAAAATCGGTTCAGTATAGACAGATTCTAAATTGTATCAAATTATCTTTATTTTTTTTCACCAGGGCCAAAAATCGGATTTTTGCCCAAACTTCTAGGCTATGGGGAATCCAACAAGATTTGGCTCTCGGGGCTCCGACTTCTGGTTGGACTGTAGAGGGTGTTTTACACACACACACACACACACACACACACACACACACACACATAGACGGCAAAGACAACGGGCCCGGTAGCCGAGTGAGTAAGGGCGCTTGGCTGCGGTTCGGAGATGCGGGTTCGATTCCCGGCCTCAGCGGAGATCATTGATTTTTTCCACGCTCTATTCTCCTCCAAACGGGTCCTAGAGTCTACCCAGCCCTCTGGGGTTTCTTTCTCGGGGTTAATGGCTGACCACCCGACCTCAAGTTAATCCTGTTCGTCACGGAACACCGGGAGCCTTACCTCACTCAATCCCCAGGGCCGCGTAGACCTGTAGTGGGACATTTAACACAAATTTCACCCTAAGGGATCGTTAATAAAGATCAGTAATGAATGACATTGATTATCATCATCTGAAAATAACAGTTCCTTGATATTCTACTTTGATATCAAAGTTGACTAAATTTGAATCAAATATTCTTTTGGAATTTTAACGAACAATAAATAAAAAGAGAGGAAGCTCTTCAGAAAGTTCTATCTGTCTGTCCGTCCGTCTTCATCTCTATAGCCCGAACTATAAGTCGTACCTTAATTGGAAAGCTTATGATTGTTGAGATAGGGGAAAGTAGGACTTCCGGTCTGCTGTCACTTCCTGTCTCACTGAGATGTGGAAGTAGCCGAATATGAAACACATACGGATCGCTATGGTTTCGTGTAAAATACGAGATCAGTTTTTCCCTTGATTGGTCTACGAAATTAATGTTTTGAGTTTTGTTTGGATCTGATTCGTTTTAGATATAAAGACAATTTATTACCAATTCGCCAACGATCAAATTATAATTCAAACCATATCTTCAAACTTACGGATTTGATTTTTTTATTCTCTATCACAATAGCTTTATTTTTTTTATCTTGAAAAACAGCTGTTGACAGAATTTGTTTCTCAGTGAAGTGTCTGGACTGGAAGGGCGGAAATATATTACAGTAGTTTTATTCGTTTTTTTTTTTATTATTATTTTACGTAGAAGAGGAATGAGTGGTTGGCTTTTAAAGGAAAGAGTATCATTGAAACATCACGTGCGAAAATAGTTGAAAGTTAAACTGTATCGCAACAGGCCATGCAGGTCCTGGGGTGCGCGAAGGTTTAGGCTTGCTGCGATTCTCGACCAAGGGGGAACAGTTGAGGTCGGATGGTCAGTCCGACGCTCGCCCTCGTTTAACTTCCGAGGAAGAAACCCGGTACCCATTTGACAGAAGGCTTGGCGAACCCTAGGGTCCGTCTAAAGGAGAAATCCAGACCATCATAGGGAGCTAAACCCTGGATCCCCCAGTCTGCAGTCCAACGCCTAAACCACCACTGGACTACCGGACCCACCGTGCAAAAACAGCAAAAAAGAAAACAACAAACAAACAGAAACAAAACAAAAAAAAACTACTCAAATATAATTTTAAACTTTATACTCTCAAAAATATTTTTTTTTGCCAAAAATATTTTTATCCAATCGTTAAACGAAACTGCATATGAATCTACTGGTAAAAATTTAATTGTTTAATATAATCTTCATTATATACTGTATTCTTTATAAGTACATTGGAAAAAAGAAATAATCATCCGGATACTTTTGGCAAAAGATGTGTGTTTGTTTGCTTGTAGTTACTTTTTATTTTCACTGTTTCCGAAAAAAAAGCAATTAAATCCTTTTTTTTTTCGGAAACACTGAAAGATTTGGCTTCCGAGATACAGCAAGAGGAAAAATTGATGTAAAATCATTTCTGTAGGGTTTCTAAAAATATTAAGTGATGGATATGGTATTGGAATATTTATCCAATTGTGAGGGACGAGATATACACTGCTTAGAAGAAATTCACCGGACACCCTAATGGGGCAGGATAAGCAGTTACGTGTCAATGTGTCTGTAACCAGTGTAAACGTATTGTCCACAATGCACACAAGGTAATGGAACCGTGTCCAGGTGAAATGTCTGCGAGAAGGGAACTGACCAGAGTTTGAACAAGGTGTTGTTATATGATGTCATGTAGCAGGCTTATCTATTCAGCAAATCGGTCAAACATTGGGTAATCTAAGATCGACAGTCAGTGATAGAATATTGAGATGGAAGCGTATAGATCAACTATAAATGCTCTCCGCAGTTGACAACCTACCAAAATCACGGAAAGAGATCGTAGGGAAAGGTGATACTCCAAAACTATCAGTCGTCGGCCGACACGTGAATGTGAAGCTTCGTTTATTAACGGGAACAGAAGACATCTTCACAAAACATTCAGAATCGAGGGTCACAAGTAGAGGTTCCTTGGTAAAACCGCTCCATATTCCAATATACAAGGTCGTCTTCAATGATGCAACCAGCATAAACAATGGGCCGCGGAGACTTGAAAAGTTGTGTTATGGAAAGACAAATCACTCTATACCCTTTGCCTATCGGATGGACGTACGGCTGATACCCAGTGAACGTATCTTACCTCAGAATATAACCCTAACTATGAAATTGGGTGGTTGAGGTACGACGGTAGGGCCCTCTTTTTCCGGCCTCGGATCTTTGATTGCTGTGCCACCGCACATTGAACACCGAGTGGTATCTGAACCTTCTGGAATTGCTTCCTACATTGTGACGTTTCTACGGAATTGACCCTTTTCTCTATCAGTAAGGTAATGTACCCTCAGAAGGCTGCCTCTGCTGTAACTGAGTGGTTTGCGGACGTGAATGTTACCATATTTGACTGTCCTCCACATAGTGCTGACTTAAACCGTATTGAAAATCCGTGGGATGATCTGGAAGATCGACTGAGGTCCAGGGACGTCTGTCCCACAACGCTCTAGGAATTCATTACATGCCTCAAGGAATAATGGAATAATAGTAGGAATACTTCAGATGACTGCTATCGTACACTTGGAAAGTATGGCCCATGGGATTTCTGAAGTCATGGCAGCTAAAGGAGATCCTACGTCTTATTAAGGTGACTTCCATGACTGTTTGTTTTAGGTCATGACATCTTTCTAAGAAGTGTATGTGTAAATTAAATAAAAACAAAAAAGTTCTACTAGTCTTATTTATCGTTGCTAATATATCGAATATTACTGATTAGAGCAAAGACTGCTCTGAAGACGTAGCAGATAAAGCGCAGATAATAAGAAAAGCTGTGTTTCTTTAATTAAAAACATAAATAAAGGTCAACATAAAGGAATTTGATAAAACTGTGCCGGTTGGACTAATTGGAATAAAATTTTCTGTATATATAAAAAACCTAAAGTATTATGTCTGTTCAGTCGAGATCAATGAGATCAATGGATAGGAAAACCAGGTAATAGTAAATCCCTTCCCGCCTTCTCCCACAAGAGGCAAAAAAGATGGCAGAAGGCATTTTGGAAAATGAAAACTGTTCAGTAGACTTGGCAGGCTTCCTGATGATATAAAACTGAAATTTGGGGATATTACGGAATTGAAGCATAAAATTCAGACAGGAAATCCAACGGCGGAAATTTTTGGAAAATTTCAAAATGATGACCCTAATTTTCACAAATTCTTAATTTCACTTCTACATTGATCAAAACAGATGTCTGAGAGTTTTCACAGCCATAGGTTATCAATTTGATAATAATTTTTAAAAATAAAATAATAGATACAAAATGGCTGTCAGCTGTAGTTGATGCTCATTTTAATCCGAATTTTTCTGAACCTTTCCATTTCAATAAAACTCTTTTGATAGAAACGAATTTATTTTGATTTATAAAAGAATATTTGTCTGATCAACAAGTTTCAGCGATTTATTTTAACAGTAATTCTAAAACCATTGAACTGTCTTTTAATTTAGTTCCCAAATAAAACAACAATGAAATCAACAATCCGCTCTACTTATTACTATAACTGTAGCGTATTGTTACGAAACAAAATAGAATAGACGGATGATGATTGTTCACGTGGGGTGAAGTTATTTTGTTTTTTTGAATTTGACTTGAAAGTTTTGATACTGTTTATCGGAAAACGCTCTGAATGAGCAAACAAGGTATCGAAAAGAAAAGTAGTACCCTACAGAAGAAAAGTAGTTCTTCAGTAAAGACAAGAAATGGTCTAGAAAAATCTATAAAGAAGGAGGATGGAGGTTTGTTAGTTTAAATTTTATTATTAATTTAAAGCAAATTTCGATTAGATTTTTCGATCAGTCAGGCCTTGTCTTAGATATTACTTGTTTATCTATGGTATGCGGAGCAGTTTATTGAAAGATTCGTTAATACTGACAGTTTTGATTACGATACCCTTTTTGGGATTTTGTTAGATTATGCTTGAATATTTTGAAAAACTGAAGTCTTTTTTTAAAGGTAAAAGATCAGTACTCATGTGAAAATCATTTGTTAGCCGTGTAAGGAGTTTCTAAGATGTAAAATGAACTAACTTTTTCAGTAAGGTTTTGTTATGAAAGCATAAAAAATGGTGATGATTCGTTGCTTGTAGACTAACTAACGATCTAAGACGACTTAAAGTAAGCGAAGTTTATTTAGTGACATACGTTTCTCAATAGTTTTAACAGTTAATTGTTCCAAAAATGTTTTGTTATTGAATTGTATTGAGAATTCTAGAAAACACGATATTGGTTATTTTTTTTTTTTTTTTTTTTTGATAAGAAGTGAAAAATACTAAATATTACTGCCTTACTTTAGTTTTCACTGATGGAACTAAAAATCTTCATCCAGTTTGGCTGTGATTCTCTTTCAGATGTAGAATTTTTTTTGGGAATTTTTGTATTTGTCACTCGTTTAAATAATTTCTGCCATTTACTCCTTCCCAAAAATAAATCTTTGAAAATATCACATTTACATTTGGTTAAAATGTTGAAGCAGACTTCAGCTAGTTTTATAAAGTGCTGTGCTGCAGTTTCCAGTATTCCAATCTTAACATACTTTGTTTCAGGGAATATTCACTTTGTTTGGCTATTTGTAAGAAATACATCCTTGAGATTACTTGATTGCAATTCAGGGATTCGGGTTCTAGCTGCTACCAGTTAGAAAGATGAGTGTCATTTCCATGTGGAGATAACATTGCTTGGGTTACTGGTTTGCTGAACCAATATCTATGTCTAAGCTATGATTATTCAAGAGGTTTAAGTTATGCTGTTTTTGTGATTACATATTTTCACATTAAAAATGGATTTCAGAAATGCTATCGAGTATGTAATTATAAAGTTTGATTATGGTTGTACTTCTTCATTATGGTGATGTTATATCCGATGATAGTTACCTACCGTAGGGTACGATCTAACCTTTTTAACTCCCCATAATATGCGTAGGAGAGAAAAAAGGGTTCGAACAAAAGTTTTAAAAGTTAATTTAGGTCGTAATACTTCTGTGTAATATTTGTCAGTCCGTCTGTGATCACGATAACTCAAAAACTTTGTAACCTAGAAAACTGAAATTTTATATGTAGGTGTAGATTGTTTTAAGATTCCTATTAATATTGGTAAGAATTAATAGTAAAGAACTATCATCAAAACCCATCAATATTAATGAATAACAGCCTGTTTTTTTTTTCCTTTTTTAATAATGTTTTTAAACGCTCTCATCAGGCAGGTACTAAAAAGTTGTGTGCAAACTTCTCATAAGATTACAGAACGTACTGCCGCTGTACAATGTAGTAAGGCAGCATTTAACATATTCAACAATGTACCTCTGCTTTAAGGAGGAAACGAACAAAAGTTATTTTTGGAGATAGTACATTAATATACAAAGAAAAAGTCAAAAGAACAAAAATATAACGCATGTATATTTACATAATCAGTTATATGATCAATTGTTTCCATGTACATTTTAGACCTGGTTCAGATTCATGTTCATTCAAATTCCAATATTTCATTGCATTTATATTTAACTTAATTCAGTTATTCAATTTACAGTAATTGGTGTATCAATATGTTAAGTTATTGGGACCTTCCGTTATATAATTCAACGCTTTGTTGTTAGAGGAAAAAAAAAACCCTGAAAGGAATGATGTCGAGTGAACAAGGAGACCAAGTAGCAATCAAATTTTCAATTTCAGGATCACGAAGTCCTATAAGGAATTTTCAATATTTAAGTAAACAAGAATTTAAAAAATTTCTGTAATTGCTCATTTATTTCATTTTTCTCGATTGCTTTTGAAGTTGTAAGAAAATATTAAAAAGGACTAAAACTGAAAAATAAAATAACTTTTAACTTCTTTCTTTCAATTCGAAACAGGCAGAATTTAGTTTAGGAATTAATCCGAATCGCTAATATTTATTAGGTCTGTTCTAAGTTGCTTGTAGAACGGTTCTTAAGGATACGGGAATCGGGTCTAAACAGTTCAGTGTTCTTCCCTTTCAGGATAAAGAAGCTGGAGAGGAGAACCCTGAATCTAAGACCGTTCCTGAATATTCTACGGATAATCCCCATCCGTCAAATGGCAAAGGTAATACAGTAGGTTTATTTGATTAGAATCCTCCCAAAAAATGTTTTGTTATCCTCCCATAATTTGTAAAACAAAATGTAAAGAAGGATAAACTATATCTAAAAGATAAGGAATTCTAAAATTAGTTAAATGACAGCGTTGGATAACTATATCAGGAAATAGAATCAGGGTTCTTCTCATTCGCTCAGTGAAAGACAAGGGTAGCATCACACTGAGATTCTCATTATCAGTTAGCTGAGTAGACTTCAATGAAATTTCAGCTCAAAGTCAAGCTAATCGAGTGGTAGGGTGATAGTGGTCTATAAACGAATAATTACGAATGCTTGATTATAGCTTTAAATCAAAAAATCTTTTGATTTAAAATATAGTTATATTTCATAATCTACGACTTTTTTTTATCTTTGATACTACTTTCAATTTTTAATATTTATCGAGGAATGTTGTTAACATCACGACCTTATTAGAAGGTAAAATGAGCAGGAAGTAAGGCTTCTGCGATTACCAGTTTATCGGGATGAAATTGAGATAGGAGGACAAGTCCAACATCATCGGCCTTCAGTGATACTCTACCATTTGCACCTTCTTAGCCACAGTGATAACCAGTGCAATGGTATTTGTAGCAATGGATGCGTGAAGGGATTCGTACAGCGGAGAAGGCTTTTGATCGACCGAGGCAGACAACTTAGAATGACCATCATCTGTTAGTTATACAATCATTGCTTTTCTATCCATCATCCAGAGAGCTGTAGCATCTGTTACGCATCATCCTCTATCTTCATTGCGAGATCACTTACAGAGGCAGGACTCTATTCTTATAACCCAACTTATATTATAAGCTTCGTCTAAACTGTTACCATGACCGAGAAGCATAAGCTGTCTCCTTGCATTGTTTTAACTAATTAATCACACTTCTACTTCGGAGCGAATGATCTTATGGATGATGGGAGGACGACTGGTAGAGCTAACATTGAGAGTCAGTTGGACGCAGCGCTCATACTAGTGGTGTTATGATGTAGGGAGATCTCTCCTAGTATCGATAACATAAATATTAACAGCATAGCTGTACATACTTTCAT
The DNA here is from genome assembly GCA_023159025.1 of Thereuonema tuberculata. Taxonomy (NCBI): domain Eukaryota; kingdom Metazoa; phylum Arthropoda; class Chilopoda; order Scutigeromorpha; family Scutigeridae; genus Thereuonema; species Thereuonema tuberculata. The sequence continues at coordinate 24,156,471 of JAFIDM010000002.1, forward strand.
GTTTCATCTACAGTGAATATTTTATCAACTGTCTCGCCTCTTCCGGAAGTGCCTGTGTACTGTTGAAACTCGTTCTTAGCCACTCATGTCCCCAGATCTGTCTTTCAATGAGCCTGTCTGGGACATCCTGGCACGTCAGCTGTATCCATCACAGAGTATTAGGATGTTTGTGAACAGTTACAGAAAGCTTAGCAAAATCTGCCACAGAACATCAGAAGAGTTTAGGTTAATTTCAGGTCACGCTGTACATCAGAATGATTATAACCCGAGATGGCTGTGCTAGATACTGATATGTCATATTTAGGATACAACTACGTGAAATAAAGAGTACTTTTGCTCTTAATCAATTGTTTATCTTTTCATCAATGTGGCATTTGCAAGCTATCGCTACCATGTTTTTTTGTTTGTCAAAAAATTGCATATTTTACACATCTAAATATTAATAATAATAGTTATTATTATTAAAAATCCTACGGTAAATTAATAGATAAAGGACAAATTCTAAAACACGATCCTCTTCGTACACTTTCAGACAATTGGTTTCATGTTAAGTTGACATCATGTTAATTGTCCTCATTTCAGAGTCTATATGTATTACAATTTTGCTTTATAGCTTTTCTTTCTACTTCTTTACAGGCAGAGAATCAAGAAGTGAAGGCCCAGAATTAGCCGTAGAAGTTAAAGATGGATGGTTGAGTTATGGTCGGAGAAAGAAGACCCAGAAGAAGGTGTTACAGGGTCTCAATATGGGAGTACCCAGGGGATCCATGTGAGGTTATTTCTTAATAAATGTTTCCTTAGAAATATTAAAAAAGTATTATTTGATATAATCCATTTAGATTCCTATAAATTTTATCACTAAAATTTCTTTTATAATAAATTTTTATTATAAACTTTTTGCAAAATAGTGAACACAGATTGTCTCTTGTTGATGTAAAGGCGCAATTACAAATAGCCAAACACTGAATGAATAGATGTAAAGTTTAAGAACATTATTTCAAATTATATTTATTTTACTTATAGTCGGTTAATTATCATTTTGATCACATCGTTTATTTCAAATGAAAATTAAATTGTAAATTTGAATGACTACACGTATTATAATTAACTAAAATTGAAACTTTATCTTTAAATAAATTTGAGTACAAATAAGAATGCCTTTTGAGTCGAGTTGATACTCTGGGACGGCCGTTTCGAGCTTGTTGGGCTCTCCTCAGCCAGAGCTAATCAGCCAGTGCAAGACTCAAAAGGCTACGAGGGGAAGAATCGGTAATTCACGATGGAGACAGTGACCCCTCAATAAATAAAAGCAAAAAAATAAAAAACAAGAACAAAATGTGGAATCCAAATCCTTGGGCAGCACTCAGGCTACCACGAAAGGTATTTGACCATAAAAGGAAAAAGGAAAACAAAAACATAAATAAATGAATAATAAACCCTCTGATGGGCGAAAGAAAAGCAATTAAGTCAAATAAGAATGCCTTTTGAGTCGAGCTGATACTCTGGGACGGCCGTTTCTGAAGGATTTGGATTCCACATTTTGTTCTTGTTTTTTATTTCCTTGCTTTTATTTACTGAGGGGTCACTGTCTCCATCGTAAATAAATTTGAGATTAACCAAAAAAAAAATTAAAAAAAAAGATTTTTGATTAAATCTTAAAATTTTTATTTACTCTGAATTATTATTATTTTTTTTGTTATTTTTTTTTTGTTAAAATAAGTTTTTTTCACTAAATATGTATTTTTCTTTTATTTGCCAACATAAACTATATAATCAAAAATATCCAGTGACCTAGTCAGACACACTCCCCAGTAGATGAGTCTTTCACCTTTATCACAGCAGTGACTCTGCTAGAAGACTTTCCACCAGTGTCTAAACGATTAATTAACAACAGTCGATTTCGGCAACTTTAGAAGAACTGAATTGTTCCTGACAGACTTATTACTTAAGTGACAGACAATGAATGACCAGTCCACGTTCAAAGTCACTGAATTTGCTGATCGACCCATTGTTACCTTATTAACAACACACGACTCCAACCTCCTTTTATATCGATACGTGACGTCGTCGTGCCATCTTGGCTTCAGTTCACTATTGTACAGGGATGTCCGAATATTTTTAATTACGTAGTACATAACAGTGTACCTATCTATAATGTCCTGCTAACTCAGAATAAGTTCATTCAGTTTCTTTCTAAATTTAATCATGTTATGAAGTTTGAATAAAGTTTGGTGCTTGTAGATTTACTTTGAATAATTCGTAAGGTCTCAATCCTTGCGGACAATCAATAATACTGAATATTAAAATAGTGAAGTATTGTATAAAAGCTCACAAAGGCATTTTGATTTTAAGAAACTTTCGTTAAGTATATTTTTTTAATTCTGAAAATAAATAATTTGTATTCTATCTGATTTTAGTCACTTTGTTTTTCAAAAGTTTGGCTGAAATGTTACATGTAAACTCCTCATAAGTTCGAATTAGTGATGTTCAATTTCAGTAATTTATGAATCTAGTTGTATGGACACGAGAGACTAAAGTTCTGCACAGACAAAGCGATTTTAAGAGTTATCTAAACTTTGTTGACATTACAGGCAAAACATTGTATTCCAAAATTACTTGAATAAGTGAACGCATACGAAAATATTCAACTCACTGCTGTCATTCTGTATTTGGTATTCTGTATTTGGTAAATGCACGCCGTAATGTCGATCAGACATACCCGAATTCCAAGGCCTGTCATACAACTGATATGTTTGAACTTGACGTAGACTTCACTTTTTCTTTCTCTCTTCTGTGTTCATTTCTCTTTCATTTATACCTTGTTCCTGGAACAGCATAGCCTCAGCAGCTCTTGCGCCAATAAAAAACAATGGCACACTGAAACAAGTATGTCATCAAAGAAATAAACAAGCATAAAAAAATCATGGAACTTGTATATGATTCCTACTTTAGTTTTTACGTGTGTTTAAATATGTGATAGAAGATTTCAGCCTGCACACAAGCATAAACATAAACAAGCATAAGTCCAGTACTAGCTTTCGCCTCAGCACATCGAGGCTTCTTCAGGTAATATAGTCCTTGGAGCTGGGAACACTATTTAAGGGGAAATGAACCAATGGGAAGCTGGAAACCAGTAGGCGGATCGGAATTCTCTTGGAAAACCGTCTGGAAAACCGATCATGGTGAGATGACGTTCGGAGCAGATGGCAGCGCCTGCAAGTGGTGATCACAGTTTATGCTTGTGTGAAGACTGCAGTCTTCTATTGAATACGATTTCATTAGTTATATGTTCCTTACAATGGAAGAATCCGTACGTGAAAGTGGAGTCCGGAAATCAAACCAACTTCAATTGAAGTGCATCACAGAGAACATAAGTGAGTCCCGGGTCAAATATGAGTCCAGGGTTCTAAGCCATTCTATAGATATGGGGTCATAAAGTTATTACAGAAACCAATTGAAAGTCGATGTAATTCCAAACCAACTGCAATTTAGTTACAAGAGACGGCACATATGCAACTGTATGACGGAGTGATCATAACAGAAAGGTTCTTCACAGTGGACACAAGTCATAAATGCACAAGTGATACAAGGATCATCCGATTGGACATGTGATCAAGTGCCATCCACGGTGTCAAAGCAGTACTGAGCAGGAGTGTGGAAAGGAGCTATTGTGGTGTATTTAAATCGGATCACCTGGTTCGTGAAGGAAAGAGGCAAGAGATTTAGTTGGGTCTAAACTCAATCTGAACTCGACTGGACTCGACTATTTATTTTCGGGAGAGCATGAGTTTAAATAGGCTATGTACATTTATCTGTCATTGGCTTTACAATTCATTGGGGGGTTTAAATAACATGTGATTAGTAACTGAATTTTAACTGTAGAATTAAATTACGAAGAGTTATGGGAGCACAACAGCCGTTGATAATTTGAAAATAAACAACAGAATTTGACCGTTACCGGTTTAGAATTTGAAATTTACACTGGATTGAATTATGATTGATTAGAACACAAAGAGTAAATAGGATAAAATAGAATAAATACAAATATAACTATAATATAACTATAAAAATCATCACACTATATCTTGGCTCCTCCCTCAAACCCGGGCTTCCAACTCCGCATGTAACCTCCAATTGACCTCCCTCCATACCCACGAAAGTTCAAGGTCCTGTTCCACATTCATGTACAGACCCTTCCCTTGTTAGATTATTGTGTGTGGTTCCGTTTTATCTAAGGAACAGATCAGTGAATTGAGGTTTTATTCTAATTATAAACCAATAAATTACTACCTACTTACTTTTTCTTGCAGATATGGACTTCTGGGACCAAGTGGATGTGGTAAAACAACTCTGCTTAGATGCTTGGTGGGTCGGTTGCGACTAGACAAAGGCAGAATTCTTTTATTTGGAGGTATTCCAGGTGATGGAACAGTTGATATTCCGGGTCGAGATGTCGGTTATATGCCACAAGTAGGTCTAGAATATTTTCATTGTTGACATTGAAAGAAATTAGCACCGTTAAAAGAAAGAAACACTGTTGATATATTTAAAACTTGAAAATGCTATTTGCTATTAATTGTTTAACATCTTTACATTACATATTGAGACATTGTTTTTTGTTTTTTTTTGCAGGAATTGGCATTGTTCAATGAACTAACCATTTCTGAAACTCTGAAGTATTTTAGTCGTCTGCATGGACTCACTAAACAACAACGGAAAGATAGAACCGAATTCCTTTTAGAATTTCTACATCTACCTAAAGGCAACACTCTGATCATGAATCTTAGGTAGGGTATTTCGTTCATGACTTTAAATATTTACGGAAATGTCATTGACTTTAATTCTTATTATTACACATTTTTTTTCTTTCAGTGGAGGACAGCAAAGAAGAGTTTCATTTGCTTCGGCGTTACTACATCAACCACCTTTACTTATTCTGGATGAACCTACGGTGGGGGTAGATCCCATTCTGCGTCTTAAGTAAGTCAAAGTCTTTCTCTGTTGTTGGTCAGTGTTTAATTCATTATTTTGAAATCTCATCTCCAGATGGTAATTGATCAGAAAGAAAAAAAAGTATTGATTCTTCCCTCATTTCATTAATTCAAAAATTCCATAAAACTATGACACGAGGTTTTTATTGGAAGGCGTTCATTTTGCCTAATTTAATAAGGCAATGGTTTGAGACATTATCCATACTATGTACACCCTTAAGAACTGATGTAGCTAGGTTTATTGTCTCCATAAGCACAAATACAAAACTCACCCCTGAGATTCAAAACAAAAGGTGAAAAAGAAAAAGTTTTACAACAACACCAAAATAAGAGCAAGCACCCCATTTTGCTTCCCTATCAAATATCGCTCAGTGCCGCTTCCTCAGTCGTTCCCCCTATGCTTCTACAATCAGACATACATCACGTAATGATTAAGAATACGGAGTCATTACGTTAGGGTTCGAAAATCATCAGGATTTCTTTTAAGGGTTGGGGGAAGTAAAACCCCATGGATCTACGGGTAGGAATCGTAGATACTATCGAGAAAATCGGTCCGAACAAGTTAGCGTGATGCACGTACAAACAGCAGACATGTCGATAAAAAAGTTGAAGTATCCCACTGCAGACTTTGTAGGCCCTTGCGAGGTCGGGAGAGGTAGGGATTCCGGCTTTCCATGACGAAGAGGACAACGATGAGGTTGGGTGGTTAGCCCGATCCTCGCCTGCTTTTATCCAGTTCCAATTCTAAAGAAAGATGGTTGGGTGAACCCTTCTGAAGGAGAAATACATAGGAAAAAAACCTCGACCTCCGCCAAGAATTGAATTCGTAGCCCAGTGCTAAATAAGTAAGAAAGTAATATGTTAAATAATAATAACTCACATGCTCGGTCTATAAACCTTACTCTGCCCACCCTATAGGTGTAGAGGGCATGTTTAAATACCCATTTCGTAAGACCATGTGTTGTAAAATAGTTGTTTAAAAGAAGAAGAAAAACAGTTGTCACGTGATCAAAACGAGTATCTAAGTAATTACAAAAGTCGTTGCAACTCTTTTCCAACAATTTAAGAAAGGTAGTTATCATGAGTCAACTATTGAGATAATTTATATGTACATTTAAGTTTTATTTCGGTTTCTAAATTTATTTATTTCTGATATATTTATTTGAATTTATTTTTCATATATTTCTTCTTTGTTTTGGATAAAATTGTGACTTTTAATTTGCTATTTAAATGTGATAACTTGTTATTCCTTTTATAATATATGTAAAAAAATATTTTTTAGTTATTTTATACGCATATGAAATACGTGATAGGCTGATATAATTTATTTAGGAGATCTATTTTGATAAAACTTATCAAAGCTATTGGCGATTCCGTTAAAAAGTATTTAATTGACATTCTTTTTACCGATGTTATAAAATGTATTAAAATAAATTTTCTTCTCCAGTATTTGGAACCATTTACTGGAACTGACAAGTACCAGTGAAGTAACCATTATCATTACCACACATTATATTGAAGAAGCAAGACAAGCTAACATGGTAATTATTATCATATTACAATAAAATCGGTAATTTAATATACAAACAAAAGAGAATTATATGAACGCAGAACAGATATTAAATACAAAAATTACTAGATTTTGAAAGTTCATCTAGTATTCATTTTTACAGGTCGGATTAATGAGATTCGGGCGTTTGCTTGCCGAAGCGTCTCCTCAACAACTACTTAATACCTATGCAGTCGATAACTTAGAGAAAGTCTTTCTCAAACTATGTCAGCATGAAGATCCCAGCAGGGATGCTCTGCACTCAGAAAAGAGCCAATCCATAACAGTTGCAGTAAGTAGTATTCCAAAAAAACAAAAAAAATATTATGCTTCTCGAGTCATGCTGTTTTGTTTTTGCCAGTTTTGCACACGATCATATATTTCATATAGTTAATACGTAGGCTATATAATTATTGTATGACAAAAAAAAAGTTAATAAATACCAGTTTCGTGCTGGAATAACTTCAAATTCAGTGACTTATAATTCAAAATAGCAAAAGAATATATGAATGAACACTAAATTATTAAAACTGTAATAAGACGAATAGCAACATGGGTTTTTGTAAAGTTCCAATTCCAAACCCAGGATTCTAATTTCGGCTATCGCGTGAGATCCAAATTTATTGTAACAACATCAGCGTCTACAGTTAAATTGAATAATTCTGAATAAAAACGCGTATCAAAGGAATTCGCTCCTTAAAAGAACTGTAAAAGTTAATCATGCAATTAGTCACGTTCAAGACTCATTCTGAAAGCACCTTCAAACAATTGTCCCTATACATTTATATATGTATAAATACTTTGTAAGCTTTCTATTTAGATAAATAAATACTTTTGCCAAGTTTCATCTTTAAGCTTCCTGTGCTCGTGAAGTTTTAGAGATTTAACATGAAAAAGACTTGCCAGAAACTCACCTCTGATTACGACATTGTTAGACAATATAATACGTCATTGGTTGGTTGGTTGGTGTTTTATGGTGCAAAAGCAGCTGCGGCTAAGCTGCGCCAAATACGTTATTAATACGTCACTGTATAGTATGATGCTGAGTAGCAATACGAATTTAGATTAGGATTGTGGTTAACGTACGATATTCGTGTGTTTATTCGTTATCAATACTCAGTTTTTTTTTCTTTTAACGGGTAATTTTATTTCATTAACGTAAGCCTAAAGCTGCGTGTTTTTTCTTTCCATTTCACAGCAAGTTTCAACTGACACCACTGCTCTGGTCACAGAAGATACTGAGTACAAACAGAAGTTAACTTTCAAGCAGAAGCTCAAACAGTGTTGTAAATTGCCAAGCTGTGGGAAAATTAATGCCCTTGTTATCAAGAACATGACGAAACTAAGTCGAATGCCATCGTAAGTAACGAATAATGACTTAACTGCAGTAGCACTACTTCTGACTGGTTGATAGCATTTGTGTTTTTAGGGGACATTAGACGGGGAAGGTTGGTGAATGGGTGATGATCAACCTTGGATGATACAATTGGGAATGTTTTGTGGGATGAAAGATACACAGTGTGTTTTTAGAAGATTTTTGTGGAGCTCTCGTTGTGTATTAACTCATATTCGATATTTCAAAATAATTATTAAAATTGTATATTTTCTATAGAAACTTTAGATTTTCCAGTTTCTATATAACATGAAAATGATATGAAGTCTCTGAAAACCCTCGAAGCCTATTTTCCTTTTTCCTTTTATATCCTTCTTTCTTTTTATTTTGTTTCTAAGTTGGGAAATAAAACAACAAAGCCATAATAAAGCGTCTTAATATCCTTTATTTAGGATATCCATAAAAATCCATTGCTTCGGTTCAAATGCTTTTCAAATAGGAATTTTGTCACCTTCTATCGCTCTTCATCACAAGAGATGTCTGGCTGCAACAGATAAATTTTCTTATTTCTAATACTATATAAAAGTGGTTATAATAATATTGCAAAAACTAAACGTGCGTGGAAACAATTACATGGGAAATGAAGCAGAAATGCACAAGAAATAAGAGTTCACTGATCTGTTTTTTTGGAAACTGTGATACCGGGAATACAAGATAGCCTATTTTAGGCTTCCTGATCTTCATCAGTTCGATCCCCACAGTATCTTACATCTCAGCGAACTCAGAAAACATATAAAGAAAACAAAAGTAAACACCACAACGGCCTTCCATATTAAAAAAAACATCAAACCTAAATAAAGATTAAAAAGGCCAATCAATTAATCCCCGCTAGCGATCGCTTAGCATTTAAAGGATTAATTTTTAAACAAGAAGTACATATAATGCAAAAGGTTTCACGATGGTCAGGAAACCTGAAATAGGCTATCTTGGATTCCCGGTATCACAATTTTCAAAAACAGATCAGTGAACTCTTAGTCTTGTGCATTTCTCTTGTATTTCTCATGTAATAGTTATAATAATATTTTTATTAGTCTTAATATTCTATAATGCCTAAGTTAAAGATATTTACAATCATAAAGAAATCGAATTCATTTAAGTATTAAGTATTCATTTAAGCACTGTCAGCGATAGCAAAGTTTGAAATGGACCTGAGTAATTCACCTCCAATTTAAACAAGAACAGTTCCTATAATTTATAAAAACAGCAGTAAAACCATAGTCCCTTATTACACTAAGAGCTTTTTTGTTTGTAGTACAGCTACGAATATTGTTAAACACATCTAGGATGTCACTTAGTAAACATATGGTTTCACCCATTGCTGTTTATTAAAAATTCAATATACAGATTGAATTTTCTATGCATTAAATTCATTGAAGTAGGTGGACTGCGGGCACATGAATTTTCTCATTAATATTTTATTAGTGAGTTTTTTTATTGATGTGTTTTGCTTTTGAGGTGTTACTACGATTGCGATGATTACGGAGGGTTGAACCACGTTTATAAGAACGTTTTCAACAGCGCATTATTATGCGCACATGAATTGAACCAGAAATCCTGTTGTTGTTTTTGTTGAAGAGCGAGTGCAATCATTGTTAACATATGTACATTAGTGTTGTGTGTTCGAATGGCTCCACGAGTACCGATTTGGTGGGAAGGGTACGTTGTAGCCCTTTCCGATGCGAAATATTCTTATTCCAGAATAACAGAAATGGATAAACAATGGAATTTTAAAACTTCTAAGTCCGTTATTAGACAAGTTATTGCTGAGTCACGTTTGAAGGCTATTAGTGAAGTGAGGAAGAAACCCGAGGGCCACAAACCACATCCACGAAGCGCTGCCTCTCCAGCTGTTATCTGTAAGGTTAAACAAAACAGATGAAAGAAAATCCAGCACCCATAGAAGTCCTGTACAACGAACGGGTGTTTCCAAAACAACCATATCACGCATAATCCATAGGGACCTTCATCTAAAGAAGCACTACAAAGCAAATGTTCATAAGCTGACACATCGCTGAACGTAAGACAAACACTCGAAAGTTGTATGAAGAGCATTTGTCGGGTGAAAAACGGAAGTATGTTGTGATGTTGGACGAAGGATGGGTTAATCTCAGCGACTGATAACAAACCACGTGCAAGTTTTTATCGTCAACGTTATGCTGAAGGTCGTTCAGAATGCTTCCGCCAATGTAAGGAAAAGTTTTCAAATGGCTTCATGATAGTGACTGGTTACAGCTATCGGGGGAAGTAGCCTTTGCGAAAAATTGATGGAAAGGCGAAGGCTAATGCTACGTATTATCAGGAAAACATCTTACAACCATTGTATCTCAGCGTCTGAAGTATGGATCCATCTGTCGTACATGTCACGAATGGCCAACGAAACGGGAATTCGATCAATTCCATTCAGTTCGATCCCAGTGACATCACTTGACGATTCCCCTATGGACTACTGTGGCTCTGGTCTGTTGAAACTGGCATTAGAAAACCGACGACCTCGACCTGTGGCTGGTTTATGGAAAGCCTGTCAGGAGAAGTGGAACAAGATTCCCCTTGCCACACTGCAGTGCAGCCTCCTCCAGTGAAAACAATGATGCAAGGCCATTCATCAAATGCAGGGCAGACAAATACAGCACAGCAGATGGTGGAATCGGTGCTTTTCTTAGATTTTTCATATCAGAAAACTCTTTCTTATAAACGTGGTGCAACCCTCCCTATATCATATTAACATTTACGGATCATTTATGTTAAGTTTTTTTATATGTTAATATAGTCGTATTGATGTCATATCTATAATACTGTATAAAAGACCTTATAGTTAAAAGAATTTAGCATTTTCTACGTTAATATATTTTATCCGAAATATTAAAATATTTTTACTATTAACATATTTTGTGTGGTGTATCTGAACTCATGGGTGAAAACAAATTGGTGCGTGGAATAGAAAAAGTTGATCAGGTCTATTATGTAAAATGGTTTTAATAGATTACTTTTTACTATAATAACTTGCAAAAATACGAGATGCAACATTTCACACGATAAGTATTTTGAAATGTTTACAATTGAAAGGTGACCAGAAAATATCTTTATATAGTATTCTGAGTCTCATTGAACTACTACAAATCGTTTCACTCTTAAATCACTTACGAAAACCAGCAATGTTAAATCCTGACTCTCACCAATACTACAATATTGATATCGTATACATATCAGTACTTTTAGTCTAGTCCACTGTACAAGGTTTAGAGGACCCCAATCAGAATCAATTTCATTAGGCAACATGGGTCCTACAGAATCAGTTAGATAAGGGGATCTTAGTAGAAGGCTGCCTGGCGAACCCCTCTGAAGTGTTCTAGAACTTGGGGAACTTCGTAAAACCATATTCATCATCTTAACCAAATAATTCTTTTCCTTGAAGGACGATCCACTAATAAATGTTTTTGATGTTTCCTTTCAGGTTTCTGCTCTTCCAATTCCTTATTCCGTCCATCCAGATTATTCTCTTCTGTTTAGCCATTGGAGGGAATCCAAAAGATGTTCCTGTAGCTGTTCTGAATGAAGACACAGGACCATCAGGAGCCTGGTACTTAGGAAACATCAGTGATAGTATAATGATTCAGGTAATAAAAATTACAGAACCATGTTTGAAGGGTTTAGTAATTTCTAATGATCTATTATAGTTTAAGAGGACGACTGATTCCAATTTAGTCTTGTTTCATTACAGGGTCATTCCACAGAAAACGTACCTTTTTACGTACAAGGCAATTATTTACTTAAGAAATATTCAAAGTTCTTCTTTCAGTGGTTATAAACAGCAATACAAACGAAGGAAGATATGAACATTGGTATTCTTTGTTCTTTCATTTTATTTCTATAAAATTTTTAAACAATAGTGAAGATATGTATACCTCCGTTACGTGTCACAAGTGCTTCGTCAGAAGGGTGGTTAATTATTTCATGAATTTAAGGAAATATTGAATAAGTGAGTCACATTGTATTTCTTACATTAAAAGGTGAACTTCAGTTCGACATAAAAAAAAATGAGAAAATGTTAGCTTGAACATATGTTTTTAGGTTTGAAAGTTTGTCACAGACTTTCCCTGTATCCTCCGTTCTGAAGATATTTTAACAAATTCCCATTAGATGGCAATGGTATTCACAAAGAGTGGATGAAGGAGGAAAAGACGACACTTTGTTTTAGCTCTATCTTGTGTTTGGAGTAAAATAGTATGGTTTAACTTTATTCTATCTAACAGTTTCTTCAGGATTCTCAAGACTGTTCTAATCTTTGTGTATCCTCCGTTCTCAACTTAGACAAATAAATAACATTGAGAAAATACCTAAAACTTGTTGAAGTTATTCTTAAATACGATTCAATTACATTTTAAAGGATGTTCACGAGCTAACCTCACAATAAGCATGACAAACTAGGGAAATTTTGCAGAAATGTATCCTCCGTAGATGTATCCTCCGTTACATTAACATTGAATGGAGGATATTAATTTCGTAACAGAGGGTACAAAATCATTTATTTAAATACTATAAGTCTCAATAATTGATTTAGTATATGTACTATATTGTTTATTATCATTATCTCAATAATTAATTTAAAATATTTATGATTTTGGAATATTTGTTTATTATTATCGGTAAATTTCTTTTCTGCTGTTTTGCGATAAGTTAATGTTCTGTTTAACCACTCAATTTCAGAATAAATTGAAATTTTACTTAAATTATGAGTTATGCTTTTAAAATATGGTAGATTTCATTACTGTATCTTATACTCTGTTACAGTTGTGTATCCTCGTCCATATCAAAATTTTATTTTATTCCTTAGTTCATGAAAAAGGAAGAAACAATGTAACAATTCATTTTATAATTCATAGAAGCAATAATACTGCTTAGAAAATAAATTTCAGATTTGTTTGTCAATATTTTTTTTTTAACATTTTTGTCTCTTAAAAGTTACGTTTTCTGTGGAATGACCCTACAAAACCTTGCTGTTATTTTTATTCCGTAGCCAAAAATATTCACACAGATAGAAATCTATGAAAAATAGCAAATAATGATGATTCAAGGGGTAGTTAAAATTGAAACAATTTAAACCTTTAGGAGAAAGATATGACGTGCGTTTTAGTAGATGTTTGCATCAAAGTTAAAATGTTAAATTTGAATAAATTTAATGCAGATGTTAACATTACATTTTATTTTAATTAAATATTCAATTTCATATTTAATTAAATATCGAAGTTTTTTTTACAGAAAACTGCTTTAATAATGATTGCTACTTAAATAGCAATGTGTTAACTAAAATTAGTTAATCCTTTTTAGTTTATGACTTTTCTGTTTTCCTAGATATCTCTATAACTCTGTTTCTCAATATCTTACCATGTCTTATATTTTAAATATGACGATGTTACTTCATCTTTGACCGTATGTAGTTCTAGTGCTGAAGTCAGGTTGTTCAGTTCGAATTACAATTTACCAAATATGCCACTTAAAAGAAAGGTATCTGCAGTGAATGTATGCATTCTATATAATTGTAATTCAAGAAATTTAGCTACTCTCATGTCGTTCTTGTGTAGAGAAACTTAATTTTAATGATAAGGTGTAGCTTAAGTAAATGAAGATACATCATATACAAAAATGAAAATGTAAATATGGCCATTCTAATTCAGTTGCAACATAAAAATTTTGCATCACTAAGCTCACAAACAAACCAAAGAAAAATAGATGAAAAATGCTCAATTTGTAGTATTGTTTTGCAGACAGCGAACAGTGCTGGAAAAAGATATGCAGAAAGTGATACTTGTGCTTGCTTGTTTTACTTTTTTTATATGCGAACTCTTATGATGTTGTCATTTTAACCATACAGTATCATTTTTGTAACAGTTTTAACATTGCAAATTTAAAATGTCAATTATAGTTTCTTAATCAACTGTGGAAAGAATTCTTATCCTAAATTCAGTCAAACCATTATTTCAACCTCTAACAATTGTTACTGATTTTTCGACATGAAAATGCTGCTTAGAGATTTCCCTTATTTTCTTATCTTGATGATTATTTTCCAATGGGAAAATGAGGCTTTTGACATCAGCCAGTCTCTGGAATTGGAAGGAAACTAATAATAGTTAATGGAAATCAATTACAAATTGGATGTCAAAAGATCTGGGTATCAAGGAAATGATGAATGAAAATAAAAACGTAAAACAATGGAAAAGATCAAAAAAATAAACAAAAACTGAAAAAAACAAGATAATTAATGCTTTTTAGACAGTGTCAAAAGCAAAGCGGCTCCATAATATGCACAATTTTATAAATAAAAGTAGAGTGAACCTAACCAACGTTTACAATGAACCTAATGGACGCTTACAGCAAACCGGAAGTTAGGGGGTCAAAAGTGGTCGCTTCCGATAAAGAGGAAAACGGCGATAGACGTCCCCCCAATATCGACCCATCTGAACACGTTGGTGGTGGTCATGTTTTTGCCAGACAAACGGTTGCTGAGATATGATAAAAGAAAAACATATTGAAGCACCGACTTTTGACACCCCCCCACATCCGGTCAGGGAGTGGTCCTAGAGGTCTGATTTTTTTGGACGTGGATTTTTTTGCACCTACTTTTTGATGCTGAACACAATGGTGAAGGTTTCATTCTAATATCTCTAACCGTTTGGCCATGACAGAGTGTGACATCCAGCAAGCATAAAAGCAAGAGCGGTCCCCTATGTTTTACAGGCAAGCTGTAACCTAGGGGCCGCTAAAAATGATTAGGCAGGAAGAAATAGGATAAACATCTGCAGAGAATTAATCTGTAGTGCATTTCCTGAACCACAGTAAAGGTACCTATAATGATACCTTTACTTTTACGTACCTTTAAGGTCCTTAAGGAAATCAAGTGATAAAGATTTAGAAGCCTTTGAAATGTAATGTTACCGAAGATTCGAAAAAAATCAGCTGGACAGAAAAAAAGACAAACAATGAGGTATTAAGAATGGTAGATAAGAAACGAAAATATAAGTATAATTAAAAGAAAAAGAATAAACCGGCTGGGACACAAATTGAGACATGATAATGCTGTGCAAAGAGTCCTGGAGGGAAAGACTCCAAGCGAAGGCAGAGGAAGAGGAAGACCTCGAACAAAAACGTGCAAGGATTTAGAAGTTAGAGGTTTTGTGGAACTGATGAGGATGGCGGAGGATAAGGACAGATGGAGGAATATGTCATGGACCTCATCCTAACCAGTCTATAGTAGTTTTCAAAAAAAGAAGGGTTTGCCATATATGGTCATTATGTAGCGATCGATTTTGTCTGGAATAAATGTCGCCAGTCATGACGTCATCAACTTGACCTCCGAGCAGTCAGTCCAAAATGGCGTCGTTTTGTGATCACATAAGCGTGTCCAAGAAAGGACAAACTTTGCATAGCCAAGCAAGGAGAATAGTGTGGAACGTTTTTAATTATTTCAGTTTTAATTATTATTGTATATTCGTAGAAAATACAAAAACCGGAATGTTTTCGTAATGTTTGTAAGATTCAGTTACGATTTTTAGCAGTAGATGCGCTGTTACGTCCTGGAAACATCAATCTATAAGGAAATTACGTCATTAAAGGGCATGAACTGAACTATAATCATCATCATCATGTACAGTCACTGTTCATCTGGGTTTTTTTATACTTATAACTTAATCAACTGACAAAAGACAAATAATTCATTAGTTTTAAAATACAATAGTCTAACAGAACGACAATTACATAATGTAAAACAAGCTAATTAAATGCTTTTATAAAAAAATGAGAAAACATTGAATCTACATTTTAATATTTTATTTTTATAATATTATTTTATTATACAAAATGTAAAAACCTTGCGAGAAATGCGATTGTATAGGATTTTAAGGGCGAAAGGTTCCGACTTTACAGTTTATATATTGATATTCATTAAATCTTGATTTGAAATTTATAGGCCTAATATTACTGTACGAGATTAATTTTTAAAAACATTACGTTATATACAGGTATACTACAGTTTTTGTTTGCACTTTCCTATATGTAGAGTATTCTTATTTTTCAAATTTAATTACTTTTGAGTAGCTGAATGGCTCTTCATGAAACATAGTATGCCTATTCGACAACTAGGGAAGATCTTACCTTTAATATTTGAAATCTTTCACCGAGTAGATCCTTGTCGAGAAGTTAGTTCGAGAAAGCGTCAAAATTCCCAAAGGAAAGCATATTGTCTTAAGTAACGAATATTAAATCCTTAATTCATTCAGCGTGATTTGAAACGAATCCTAAATTAGACAATTTAAGTAAATAATGAGGATTACTTCATTTTTTTAAGAAAAAAATGGAAATTTTATACTGTTTGTATTCAGCACATATTATTATTTAAACATAAATAAAGGCTTTTCGTTTTTTGTTATTTTAAAGACATAAGAAAAATAAAGAAATTGTAAGAAATGATATTTTAAAGAAAGCAGGCTTTAAGTTGGAAATTATTTAAAGCCAACACACAGTATTAAAGTTAAAAAAATTATGCAAATAAAAATACAATGCACACAATCTGTTTCGCCTACATTCGAGGCTTTGACGAGTGTCTTGTCAACGCCTCGAGTGGAGGCGAAACCGGTTGTTTGTATTGCATTTCTATTTGCATAAATTTTTTAACCTTAATCCTATGGGTTGGCTCTAACTAAATTCCACTATTATGCGCACACTTAAAATATTATTGTTAGGTTTCTTTCGAACTTCTTATTTTTCTTTTGTAATTGTATCTTCTTTGGGCTATTTTTATTGCTTATATTAAATAAGGTATCAGTAGACAAGTATTAATATACGTTCAATTGTTTTGATAGCATCCTGTGAAAAGTATTGGTGCTGGAGTTGACAGCGTTCATGAGATGAAAAACTGGGCTGTGATATATATAGGAAAGAATTTTACAGTCGACTTAAATTTAAGGTAAGTCGTTTCTTTTACTGCATTGATATTGTTGTTCTATCATGAAAAATACTGTCCAAAGTAATAATAATAATTACATCAGTTCAAACTAATAATATATGCTGTGTCGATGATAGTGGAACACAAACCGTATTTGTGCCTCTTAAAAAGCAGTAAATAAAAAGAATTGCTGATCAATGCTAATAGGACTGGTATACAATATATATATTCTTGGAAAAGTGACAAGGCTCATTCAAAAGGAGAATAACTTCCTAATTTTGAAATATATATTCTGTAATTACTTCCAGTTAAGGAATCGCATACATTTTTTATGGTCCATTTGGGAGTTATTGCGTTTGTCGTGTCCGTACGTCTGTCCGTGTCTGTTCTGCCCTAATAACTTCCGAACGGAAGGTCGGATCGGCAAACGGACTTCGCCATCGTGTTCAGAGGCCGAAACATCTTAGGAATGGGGAATTTATTTATGCCTATCCGGAAAAATGCGTACATAGTCGACTGTTTGTTTCCGAAATTTGGGAATTTTTTTCTCGACAATTACTTGCCCGTTCGACTTGAAATTTGGATATGCTTTACTGTAGAGTGTCTATTATACAATCTATATTTTTATTCGACCGTATCTACAACAGTTTGCGGACTGTATCCGCATTTTTCTGGATAGGCAGATATAAAAAAAAATTCATTATACAGTAGACACTCTAAACTAAAGCATATCCAAATTTCAAGTCGATAGTTGTCCTGGAAAAAAAATTCCAAGCTTCACCTTTTCCGGTGGACAGTTCCGCGTCACCCTCCAATGCTCCTTAGCTGAAGTCTAGGTTTTAATGGGTCGCCCTTAATTTTATTCTATCTACATCTCCATTCAACTCATCCATCCAATTTATCAATGCAGTTTAGACAGTTTTTTTTTTTTTTTTAAAAATTCTCACCAAACCTTATTGATAACTTACATGCACTTTTCGGGGTGCGGTTCTGAAGTGGGTTTCGTGATGGTGGACGATCCGCGCTGGGCAGGTTTTCTCGGGGTTCTCCCATTTCCTCTGCACTTCTCCCATTATTCTTTCTCAGTCTTTCTCTCCATCTGTCCTTATTTCCGTGGGATAGTACAATAGACCTCCGGTCGCAGTGCTTGGGTTCTCTGCCACCCACATTCACTACATACATGCACTTTTTAGATCCTCATTAGATTTCAGTACTACTTACAGATTGGTTTAGAAAAAATAATTTAAAATAACAGCATTTGTTGAGTAAATGAATGAATATTTAACTTAGAGTTTTTTATAAAGTAAAATTTAAAACTTAAATCTCCAAAAAAGAGTTAGGACTATACTAAATGGAATTTTTGTATTATACTGTTTAAGATTAATCTACAATAAAGTTAGTAATACATTCTGGCTCTTTATATTCAAGTTTGTTGTTATTTCTTTCGTTGTATATTTCTTTGGGATTGTAAATCAGTTTTACTGCTTATTTTGCTATACAAAAATGTTGCTGTTTGGTTTTAGAAAATATACCACATTCTGTATATAAAAGCTGAGGCAAAAGTCTGGAAATACTCTTTTATTTTCGAAAAGTTGAAGAAATCGAAATCAAATTGGCACCGATGAATACTGGGGCTATCTGCACGAGCAAGAGGGATGTTCATCATATCCGCCATCTTGAAATCTGCTCAAGTTTATTAAATGGGCAAGGGAGCATATGCATACCCAGGATTTTGAAATGGGAGAGGTTATGGTGGTGGTCATTCATAGCCCCATCACCAAATTCTTCAAAAATTCGTCGTGTTTTTTATCTGCATGGGTGGGGGTGGGGATTACTGACAAACAAATAAACTTTCCAACCAAAAACAGCTCCAAAATCTTACATTTCTTTCATTTCTGATGCAATGGGGGAGGGGATTGTAACCCTACTATTCATAAACGTCAGTGGTAGGGGATGATGTTATACATCGATTCCAGATTTTTCCAGACTTTTTCCTCACCCTGTATATTGAAAGTAGAAAGTTGTACTTGTTTCAAAGATATTTTTTTCTATATTTTGTTTATTTTCTCATTACAGGTTTGTCATGCCTTCTAAGGATATTATAAATGGGAGTTCAGTGCACATTCGAATGGATATGACAAGTAAGGAAGTGGTAATTTCGCATTTGGAATTGATTAAATTCACAGCTTTCAGTGATTTGTTTTGTTTAGTTATCCTTAATTCAAAACACAAAATCATTTTCAGTTTTTTTTTTATGTTGTTTTTCTATTTGAACTACATTTAAAGAAGTTATAAGAATCAGTATTTGAAAGATCCATCAAAAAACTTATAAGAGTTATTAATATCTCTTAACACCTGTTGAAATGGAAATGATAGAAACCAAAGTTTTGCAATTTTAAACTTCAGGATAATTTTTATATACACGAATCTGTTTGTTAAGGGGTCAAAATTTAAAATTGGCTTTGAACAATGTTATTAATGTTTTTCTGAACATTCGAGTTTTGTTTCTTAAGAAACTAGATTTAAAAAAAAAAGTTGCAGAAATGTAAATTTTAATTGTGTTTTCTTTTGACAAACTTAAATCATTATATCAATCTTTGTCTCTAGATCAAATTTATTTGTTTCACTGAAGTGCATTGAATTACCTAGAACTCAAAAGTGTAAACTAACCCAAATTAATTAATGTCACTTATAAGCCTTACTTAGTTCCATTAACCAATCCCGAGGCATTTAATGTGAAATATCAATCAGAAGCAGTTAAAAGCGAAAGGATCTTTCACACAACTGCATAAGCACGAATTAGGCTAAGGTTGTTGAGGAGTTCAAAACGAAATATATTCCAACAAATTCCTCAATTAGGACTCCCTAGCCCATGAGGATTAAGCGAGAACGCTGAATGCCTCTTGCTGATGCGTTCCAGTTATTTGTATCAGGTTCGACGAACTGTCTAGTCAGTCCATAATTATTATATATTATAAAAGCGTTATTATGTCTGTCATAAGACTTTACGTTTTTCCAATTTTGTGACCAAACTATAAGAGATAGATTGGTTATGTAAATGGATAAAATGTAGATCTTTTTAAGACAAACAAACTGCTATAAAAATCTTTCGAAAAAAGTTTTTGGTTTCCAAGATGGCGCCTTTTAAAGGGTCAAGTTTTGACTTTTTCTCAATTTCAACGAAAAGTATAAAAGATAGAAGAGAACATTAAATTGAGAAAATGTTGGTATTTGAAAGTTCTATCGAACGATGTATCACTTATTCACAAACGCTTCAGCGTTTGCAAGATATATGCAAAAATGTGAATTTTTGGTGTGTGACGCAGACCCGCCATACATCCGAGTTATTCGGAGAAGCCACAACAGGCTGGGAAGTTATATATTCTCCGAAGATCGCAACATTAATTTGCTAAATACATAAAGTTTGTTTTTTCAATGCTATATATGCAAGGGTTCCGGAGCGAAGCGACGATACCCGGCTATTATTAGTATATATTATAAAAACGTTATTCTGTCTGTCATTCTGTAAGCAAAATGTTAAATTACAAATTACTAAAATGTTACTAAAATAGAGAATCTATTCATAAGAAATGAAAAGATATTAAACAACTGTCCAACTATACTGATTGGCGACGTAAATATAGATATTTTCAAAATGAATAAAAACAATGCAGTATAGAAATGCGTAAAACTTATGTGCAATAATGGTTTCAAAAATCATCTTTACGGAACAACAAGAAACAACTGTACAATTCATGGAAATACGAAAGCAAATATAGATCATATTTTCATAAATAAACATGATATCAAAACACCAGGAATAATATGTAAAGAACGAATCGGATAAGAGTTGAAAATGAGAAAATAACAGATCCAAATATAATCTCTAAAGAACTAATCAATGATGTTAAGAAAACAAAATTCATGAAAATCTACATATATAAAAAGAAAAGTCCGGACTCACTCACTGACTGACTCATCAACGCCCACCCCAAACCCTTGGACCTAGAAAGCTGAAATTTTGCACAGAGGTTTCCTTTATGATGTAGACAATGAATAAGGCCGGATTTTTCGAAATTCTTAGGGGATAGGGAATAATCTTGCAAACTGACGATGAAGTGAACGGCGGCAACCCCAGGTGTGTGGCGCCAACCCGCAATACACCTGAGTTAAGTGGAGAAGGCCACAACGGGCTGGGAAGTCGTATATTCTCCGATCTCAATATTAATTTGCGAAATAAATAAAGTTTTTTTTTAATGTTATAGATGCAAGGGTTCCGGAGCGAAGCGACGGTACCCGGCTAGTTCCTATTTAAAATACAGACAAGCTTGAGTTCATATGAACGATTATTTTCATTCCTAAAACTAACAGCACTTTCTTTAAGTTTTATATGGAGCTTAAGGATTTTAACTGTATGCTATTGAATATTCAGTGTCATTTTCAAGCCTACGGATTCACTAAAATAGTGTATTTCTCACTTATTTTTATTCCTTCGAGCTCTATCACTTTAAATGGGTGAGAATATCCACCATTGTCATATTGCATAAAGGTCACTCTCAAGAAGCGATCAGTGTATTGTAACACTTCTATAACCGGCAGTATTGTCTGCCAGTGGTGTTTGGATATAAACCATTCATGACGTCTGATCTTTAAAATAACTGCGGACCTAATCTTACGGCGATATAGATCTTATCATTGAAAGGTTGAGACTGAGTAGTTTACTAGGTGACATCTCAGGATAGCTATTTCACGCTCATTAGCGTTCATTATGCTAATGAGCGTGAAATAGCTATCCTTAGATGTCACCTAGTAGAATACTGGGCCTCAACCTTTTAATGTGTTACCATTTTTTAACGATTTATTTAATTGCGCATAAAAAATTCATTGAGGCCAGCGGAGACTGGCACATGAATTTTCTATATTTTATTTTTAATTTAATTATAGGAGGCTCCACATTTTCTCCCATTTAAATCTTATCATCATCTTCTAAAATTCTCATAGTCAATAAAAAGCCAATGCACAGGCTAAAATTAAACAAATTTACTTCAATGAAATTAATTACAATCTACTAGTTTCTTAACCGTAAAAGGTTACATTTTCAAGCGAGAGCTTGAAAATGTAACCTTTTACGGTTAAGAAACTAGCTTGTAATTAATTTCATTGAAGTAAATTTGTTTAATTTTAGTCTGTGCATTGGCTTTTTATTGACTATGAGAAGATTTCGTGCACGTAAAATTGTGTTTGCAATCTTCTAAAATTGCTGCCGTAATCTTGTGTAGGCCTTTTGTCTATGTTACAACCTTAAAAATCTGCCGTTTAAGAATTGAAGTCGTCTACTTTATTTACAATTTTGGAGACTATTCCAACATTCAAGTAAACCGTAGACAAAGATTTTTCAGATTAATTATAAAAAACATACTTTCTCATTTATTATGTTAATTGTGTAAAAAATATGAAGAGTCATAATTATTAATGAAAAAATAAAAATTGGAAATCGAAGAGTTTAAAAGTTAAAGAAATTATAAAACGAAGCATCTGAAGTGTTTCTAATTCAAAGTATTTCAAATTCAAGTATATATATCCGGTACAGCTTCTAAAATGAATTTATAGTGATCAGTTGTGAAGTAGTTGTCGGTTGAATCACATGCTCTAAGTACAAATGCCTCCTCACAGATACGATATATATTTAGGTAAATAACGAAATCGATATATATTTAGATAAATAAAGAAGGTTTCCACGAAGAGCCTTGCAAATTAAAATTAATTTTTTAAAAGCGATGTTTTTTAACGGAGGAAACATTGTCAGTTTTGTCCGCAATGACTTGGTAGGTGGATTACAAAAGGAACAATAACTATACTCCGACCACGATAACTTGATAATTGGAAAAATTCCAGATCCCCATGACGTCAGCACTAGCCTCTCTCAGAGTTTCCGAAGAATGTTACGTTACAGCTATAAAACAAAACAAAAAATAGTTTTAATGATGTTTAAAGGAAATGCTATACTATTAGTTATTTTTTGACTGCTTTCAATATAAGATTTAACTGTTGTAGTTACGTTTTATGTTCTCCTTTTAGATGTCATGTATTTTTAAAGCCCTGTATTTTGAGGCGTGCTTGTTTGCGATTCACTGAAAACTCGATAAGTCATAATCACGTGGGGTTTCCTCCAATCGTCAAGATATCGTGGTCGGACATAGGAATTATGAAAAGTAAATGTAGAGGCAAAATATTGCTTGTACAGGATATATGGAGGATATAAGTGAATTTATGTGATGCCAAGTGTTGTGAATAAACTAATAATGGTAAGTGGAAAGTTCATGATGATCACAATGTTCAGATAGCGCTCACTCACCTTACCTCACTATAAGTTTAAAAATGCTACAATTCGCGGTTACATACAGCCATCGTCAATGGATGACATTTCTTGCAACATTTTTCTACTGCAAGGAATGTGAAACAGCTGTAGTATGATACTGGATTGTAAAATAAGATTTTATATAAAGAATATCGAACTGAAGGCATAAAATTAAAGAACCATAAAGGCTAAGTTATTCTAAATTAAAGTAATCAACGTGTGTAAGTTGAATTATTGGAGAATTTTAGGCCACCACACATCTCAATTAAAAATAAAATATATGTACAATTAAAATACGAGTATTTTCGAAATATTCAACATTTCTTTGTCAAGTGGTTGGAATACAACAAGTTTCAGAATATAAGGTCTAGAATCCATTGGAACATATGACATCAGACGATTCCATTGAAAGCCATGTTTTCATGGTTTAATTCCATGAATAAAAAGATGATTTAGTTTTAGTAATGGTGGATTATTGTAACTAATATTGTGGAGGTGTTTTTGGTCACTGGTTCGTGGAATGAGAGATCAACTGGAAGCGAGTGGGAGCTCTAACTGAACTCGTTTATTCTTGGGAACCAGGAGTTTAAGTAACCTTATGTACAGGGGCTGTGATTGGTTGCATGCTTTTACAATTGATTGGGGGATTTAAACCACACGTGGTTCTTAACTGACTTTTAAATTATAACGAATCAGAGGTGATAGCATGCCAACGGGAAAATTTGAAAATAAACAAATAGAATTAATGGTAAACAGTAGAATTTGAATGTACAATAGATTACTAAAAATATATAAGTATAAATAGAATAAATGGATAAATATGAATATATAAAAAATCAATACAACTATAAAAAAATCATTATAATATTGATGTATGCTATTCTCATTTTCTTAACAGATCAGCAAATAGCGTACACTCTCCAGCGTGAGTTCATGCGGGCTTTTCAACCTTTTATTCAAGGAATAGTAAAAGTCAGGAAAATGAATCCTGATGTGATAGCAAATCCTATAATAGTAAGTAAAACATTGTTAATCGTGTTCGTTTATACGAGGGGATTCCAAAAGGCGGATCAAAAATTTAGCGTTATGTGTTACTCATGAAAACAAACAAAAAAGTTCCTATAAATATGGCCCGGAAATGAATATTT
>JAFIDM010000002.1:24190844-24219744 GCA_023159025.1 Thereuonema tuberculata
AATTATATCTTTCTTATTTGTGTGAATGGTCGTATAATAATTGAATAATATTGAGCTAGATAACATTAAAACTTAGTGCAAATATCAAAATTGATGGGCAAAAAAACGATATACAGTAGAGTCCCGAAACTTGGCCTAATGTGGACCGAAGGGTGCCCGAGTTTGTGAAACTACCGGGTTATCGGGAAAGGTGTTAAAAAAAAGAATAAGTACTATATTTTTGGTCATGAAATTCTTTTATTTGTTGCTTGAGAATACAACATTTACAAAGAATGCTGTAACTCAAACTTAAACTGTCCAAATAAACTTAAGAAAATATCTAATACATGAACTGTATATAAATGTAACTTGTAATGGGTCTGCGCGCGGGGTTTTTCCGTCCTGCCGGGGATGGCCGAGTTATCCGGACTGCCGGGTTATCGACTGCCGAGTTTTCGGGACTCTACTGTATTGATTAAGATTAGGAATGTGATTTTCAGTTATGAGGGTATTATTAAAGCTTGAAAATTTCAGAGACAATCACAAATGTGTGATCACAAGATTCTTAAAAAATCTAAACCTAAAATGTTGCATTTCTTACTTTTAGGTTTTTTTTTTTGTTTTTTTTTGTAAAGTCTTGAAAACATTATAAAAGATAAAATCCTTATATATTTGTAAAAATAGGAATGAATGTATTTATTATATTTGTCGAGTTCGAATTTTTAATTTGATGAAAATTAATTAATTCCTCTAATATTTTCTTTAAGTTATCTCAATACAATTAATTTTAATCATAACCATGCATCCGCAAATCAAGGTGGAAGACTGAGGTCGTTTTAAGACATGTTTTCTTAATGTTTTTGTATATGAATTTCTATCGCCCCCTTTCACATGCATTTTTTTTTTCTAAAAGGGGACACAATGAAAAAAATTGCAAAAGAGCATGCATTCGTAAATGTGTATTCCAAGTTTCAAGACGATTCGTTCATCATTCCAGTAAAATTGGAAGCTATGTAGGACTTAGAAAGTAATGAAATTTCATTTCAAATGCGATAAAATGAAAACAATTGCCATAAACTTATAAAGAGATGACACAGCCTGTATATTACGGATTTTAATGCCCTTATGTGAGATGCAAGTACATATGAAGTATTTCACAATGTATGTGGGTTTGGGGACCAACGCTCCACGGTTTTCCAGATATTTGGCATTGTTTTGGATTTCTGCTAATAGCTTAAATTTTAGAAACGCGACCGAGGGAATATCGTTGTCGGCAATAGCTCACGTGATAATGTTACGGTTCAAGATGCTGTGGTTGAATCCGCTACATCTACTCCCCAACCTTTTTTTTTTTTTCTATCTTTACTATTTAAAGAACTTTCTTTATTATTTTCTTTTTCTTTTCGGACATACACGTATGCAGTAGGAGTGCTAATGTAATGTAAATATATAAAAATTGCAGAATTTCATAGGTTAGGCAATTTTTTTCTTTATTAGAACGAGAAATTATTGATTTCTGTCGAGGGGCATTACCTAAAAGTTAGTCTTACGAAATACCATTACAGATTGCTTTAGAGGTACCAGTGGCGTATATAGAATATATTTTCGGGAGGGGGCCAAGATTAATATAATTAAATAGACACCTTTGAAAAACCTATCTGTTCAACCAAAAAAGAAAATGATGGAAACCTACCTGTTCAACCAAAAAAAAAGTTGGGAGGACATACCTTCATTATTTCGGGGGAGGCCCGGGCCAAAAAAAATCTATTCAACCAAAAAAAAAAACGTTAGGAGAACATATCTTCATTATTTCGGGAGGGGGACCCGGGTCCTCTCGCCCCCCCCCCTTTATATACGCCCCTGAGTGGTACAGTACTGTAGCCTTCCTGTTTCTCCAGAAACGGACGTTGGTCGGTTAACCCGAAACCACATTCATAATACTAGTTCCGAGATATAATTGAATGAAAAATATTTGATCATGTATTTAGTAATCTTTTCTTTATTATAAAATAAAGGATAATTAATGCAATGTATTGAAAAGGAATATTATTACATATTGTAGACAAATGAGACTCCGAATAAACAGTAGGGTTAGTAACAGCAATAAGACAGTAGTACCACTGCCTTAGAATAAAAAGAAATATGTATGTAACAGTATCGGCTCAAGAAGGGTGCGAGAGGTGTCGCCGCACCAGGCGCCGAATCAATGGAGATTCCGTCGAGACCTAACGACATCTTTATTTATTTATTTTATTTGTTGCTACTCAGTTCCTTAACTCTACAATTACAATTCCCCCCCCTCTCCCCAAAAAAAGTAAAAAAAATATTTTTGTCACACTTCTGCCATGTAGACTCTATAGATATATGGCACTCATTTTTCATTTCTTTTATTATTTTTAAAAAGTAATGCATTTTCTTTTTTTTTTTTTTGCAATTGGTAAAATTGCTTTTCTCTATATTTTTTCCTTTTTAAAAAGGTTAAAAATGATTGTATTTCTTATAAGTTCAACTTAAATTTCAATATTTATTAAAAAATAAATTCTTTGGATAACAGTTTTTTTTTTTTTTTTTTTTTAGAAACTCAGAAAGAATTTGAAAATGCCGTTGATGTGGAAGATGTTTGGTTTCACTTCGGATTTAGGAAAAAGAAAGTCATTGTTTTGCAAGGAATTAATTGTAAAGTGGCTCGTGGAACCATGTAAGTAATACAGAATTTCATTGGTTTAAAGGATTTGTAGAATATAGATTTTTACATGATCTTTCTTTTATTTTAAGGTGGCATGTATTCGCTTCAAGATATAATGATTAAAAACAAGTTATTCAAAGACCTTAAAGCCTACTTTCCAACTTAAGTCCTTCATTACACGGTGGAAATCAGCATAACTTTAATGATATCAAATCGCGAGCCAATTAATGGAGTAACTAAAACGGGATTCCAGTTCACTATTTAAAACATTAACAGAAGTATTAACTAGGCTTACCATACGTCCGGGATTAGCCCGGACAGTCCTGGGTTTTTTTAGTGCTGTCCGGGTAATTTCAGGGGTTTGCAAAAATGTCCGAGGTTTGAGAATTTTATGACTGGCGAGGATTTTTTTTAAATTTTAGACTTATATGTTCGACATCGCGTTTTTAAACATTCTCTTACGGCCGTGCCTCTCTCAGCCGACCTTGGAGCAAGCGCTGACGTCGATGGGGAGGCGTGGCTACCGGTTCCGCCACAACTTTTAGAAGTAGACTTTCAGTATCTACTGTTAAACATCTGCTAAATGTTAAAATTAATTCAGAACTTTCTTGTTGTGAAATTTATGATGTAATTAAAACAAACAAACCATTTCTGAAAAACGTCGTGTCTAGTGAAAAATACAACTGAACAAATAAAGTTTAATATTTCATTAAACTCTTTAAACTTTTAAGTAATTTCAAAAATATGTCCTGGGTTGGACCCAAAAAAAATATGGTAACCCTAGTATTAACAGAAGTAGGATAGAAATCCAATGTTGATAGGCTATTTCCAATGTTTTTTCTTATAGAACGGTTTTTATCAGCTTCTAGTGGTAATTTGTTTGACAAGAACCCACTTGGATTTCAAATATTAAAGTTACATTGTGTCTAGTCCTTAAACATGTATACTCAGTTTGATGAAGATACAGGGTTTCAATTATTTTTAAAAGAAAACACACAATCTTTCTCTCTCTTTCTCACACACATAAGACTGAGTAGCCTTACTCTCCTAGCAAACGAGGATAAATTTGCAGTCTTTGTTTTGCACAAAACGACGAAATGTTTTGAAGTCCGTCTTTAAGATTACAGTACTTGTTTTTTCTTTTATCCAACTCGGAGCTCGGAAGAATAGAAAAAAACAATTATTGTTGTTTTAATTTTGTTGCCTTTGGTTTCTGAGGGGACACTTGTCATCTTAAGAATAAAATAATAGTAGTAAACCATTAGAATTGTTTCTTTTTTATTTAAGAGGTATTTGCTTTTGTCTACGATAAAACTTCAGAATTAACGAAATCCTGATTCTGTAGTAATAATTTCTTTCTTAATTAGTCAGTACACCTATTTGAATTAAAGGATATCAACTCTGAAATGGTGACCTCGAAGGTCATTGCTGATATTCGAAAATTGAACTTTTTTTTACAGTTAAACAATTCAAAATTTGAATTTTTTATGTGGGTTAATTATTTAATGTTTTACGAACATTTTTTAAAAACTCAAGGTAAATGAGTACTTTTGGTTTATATAATATCGTATCAAATGAAAATATCAAATGCGATATACAAATGAAATTCATTTATTGATTTTATGTTTTTTATAGACTTTCACTTTCCTATCATAAACTAATATAATTTCTTATATTTGATGATTATATTGTATCTTTTCAGCTATGGTCTTTTGGGTCCCAGTGGATGTGGTAAAACGACTCTTCTTCGTTGTATTTTAGGCAGAGTTCGTCCTAAAAAGGGCTCTGTCCTTGTATTCGGTTATCCGCCTGGGAAAGGAGATGAAGTGAAGATTCCGGGTTCAGGGGTTGGATACATGCCTCAGGTCAATTAAAAACTTCTTATTTTTCTATTTTGCGTAAGATTATATTTTATTCAAAATTCCATCAAAGTAGAACCAAAGGTACAGCCAAATAAGATAGACCAGTTTGATTATATGAAGATTTTAGGTGAATATCTTTCATTAATGTGCATTTTCAATCATTTCGAAACAATGACTATGCAATGAAAAAATACTTTTCTGGAATCTGCATAGATATTCAGTAGGATATTTTCTATTTCAATAAACATGCATGTAACTAAATGGAATGTAGGCAAAAACAAATTAACAATCCTTCTAGAAAGAACTATATTTGCTGACACCGTTTTTTCTGTAAAGTTTGATTCTTTATGGGGCCAGTGGTAAAGGCACTGGGCCGCTGATAAGGTGTCAGTTTCCATTGGAAGTGAGGGATTTATCCCAAATTCAACCTCTTCAGATAGGACCTACAATTCACGCAGGACTTCACAAAAGTTGGTACCAGTAAAGCAGGACGATAGTCAGGCTGAATTTCTGGTCTCAACTTGGTGCTGTTAAGTTAGAGCTTACTTCTTCAGGGCTCCTTGGAACTCCACAGTTCATGCGTGAGATCTTAGCAGTAGTAGTTAGTTAATATTTCTTTGATTCTGAGTATTCTATGTAAGCAGTAATTTGAAATTTGTTGTATTGAAAACTATTTCTCATTTAGTTTCATTTGCCATTGTAAACTTATAAAGAGAGGTCACAGCCTGTATATTACGGATTTTAATGCCCTTATGTGAGATGCAAGTACACATGAAGTATTTCACAATGAATGTGGGTTTGGGGACCAACGCTCCACGGTTTTCCAGATATTGGGCATTGTTTTGGATTTCTGCTAATAGCTTAAATATTAGAAACGCGACCGAGGGAATATCGTTGTCGGCAATAGCTCACGTGATAATGTTACGGTTCAAGATGCTGCGGTCGAATTCGCTACATCTACTCCACAACCTTTTTTTTTTTTCTATCTCTACTATTTAATTAACTTTCTTTAGTATTTTTCTTTTTCTTTTCGGACATATATGCATGCAGTAGGAGTGCTAATGTAATGTAAATGTATAAAAATTGCAGAATTTCTTTGGTTCTGAGTATTGTATGTAAGCAGTAATTTGAAATTTGTTTTATTGAAAACCTAAATTTGGTTTCATTTGCCATTGTAGGAACTTGCTGTTTTTATGGAACTAACAATCAATGAATCATTTCGCTATTTCGGTCGAATTCATGGACTTTCAAGGCAGAAATGCACTGAACGAATAAAATTTCTGGTAGATTTTTTGAAACTCCCTCCAGGGAAACGTATAGTAAGGAATCTAAGGTAATTTTTTTTTTCTTTATCACTCCCTTATGTTACATGGGAAATGTGGGTGGCGGGGAAGCCAAGCACTGAGTTATCACTCCCTTAACCAGAGGTTTAAAGAATGTATGAGGTAACTGTTTTAAAGTCAATTTTGAGGTCTTCAATCTGTCTTAACAGAAGAAAATACGGAAGAGAAACACCCACTGACAAAAGAAGCACAAACATCCCAAGTCAACTCTGGGATTTGAATCTAAATTTAACCGCTCACAAAACGGCTCAGACTGAATGGCTTTTTTAGTTGTAAGTTTCGCTAGATTAATAACAAAAAGAGATAGTCGTGCCATTACATAGAATAACTTTATTCTTTTCAGACCTAAAGAATTGTCAAAAGCTTACGGAAACCTAAAACTTCCTAAGTGATAGAAAAAATTACAGCCTTAAATCTCTTCAAATATCTAAGTTCTTGAATCCTCATACATTTTGGAAAACTTTTTAGTCTTTTATTTCTGTAAACATTGCAGTAATCATTTCTCATGTTTAAAGTTCTGTAGATCTAATCAAACAAACACACATTTAAATTATTTTGAGACAGAATTATATTGTGTGTGTAAATAAACACAAGGTAAAGGGGGAGGATGTAAAGGAGTTCGTCCAAATGGTTGAGAGAGTGGAGGATATAAAGGTTCCGATGTTATCACTAATCGGGACAATGAGCGAACTGGACTGACAGTAAGATTCTCACAGGTCTTGGACGTTTGAGATTGAAGCTGGATTCCTTTTTGTGTGTGTCGTCACAATCCATGTGACAAGACGTATAAGTTCAAAAAGCTTGTAGCTGTGGTCCATTGGGTTTTAGTTTTGTTCAGAATAACATTAGCCGGTGTTTGTCGAAGTTTCTGTTTAAGAAGAAGCTCACAAAGAATATCGAAAGCATTTTAAGATTTCAAGAAATCCCATCTTATGCTGGGCGAACACGTACCAATATGCGGCAATATTGGTGGACAATATTGGTCATTTTCATTGGTACCAACCGTTTCCAGCAATAAAAATGAACAATATTGCCCATTGGCGATTGTCGGAAAAAAAGGAACAATTTTAGTTGGCGAGAAATATTGCTGGTGAGCGAGCGAATCACATGAACGGATGAAATCACGTGACAATGGTGATGTAGAAGGAAGGCGGGACTTTGAAAATCGGAAAATCACTCACTCATGCCGGCCATTTTGTTTGAGAAACAAGGCTTAAAATCAGCAAAATGGGTCGGCCCAAAAAAGATAATTCAAACAACAACATTTTGTCAATTGATAATGAAAGAATCTTAATTGATTTCTACAGAGGGACGGCGTTTAATACTATAGCAATTCTGTACGGAAACACGCTCTCTCTAGCTCTCCCTAGTGAGCAACGCCGTAACCAGGCCAATACTCGTAAAGGAAAATCTGTGTGTTCGCGCACAATACCAACTGCCAATATCAATAATGACCAATATTGTCCACCAATATTGCCGCATATTGGTACGTGTTCGCCCAGCATTAGGTTTTTATTTGCCTTATTTATGAGAATTTTACAAAAAAACATCATCACAAAAAGCTGTAATTTTGCATGTTTTTCCAAGTTTATACTGTCATATCCACATTGAATGGGATGTCGAGAGCTGCTGATCTGCACACTCAGTAACTTTCCAATAGCAAAGTTCTAATTTAACGTCTTTAGGATTGTATAAGTAATAGACTAGCACTTGTATTCCTATTAGAAATTGCACAATCCAATATCTTATAAAAAAAAAGATGTAATTACGTGAAATTTGTATTATGTGCATCAAAAAGCCCATTGTCCTGGGATCGTTTCTGGAAGGATTTAATGCAATTCTTAGTCATGAAATATATATAGATTAATGACAAATTTTCCGAATATCTAATTCAAAATTATTCAAATTAATTTTATTAAATGCTACGAAAAATATTGGAGTTTTTTTATTGATTGACATCTTACTCTGATGACTCTTACCACCCATCGACAGACTACATTGATCCCTGGCTTTGATTTATGTCTGATGTTTTTAAAACATCTCGAACATATCCTATTCTGAGCTGAAGTCCTTCAAGTCAATTTCTTTTATTTCTGCTTCAATAATCAAAAACAATTCTCAAACTTGTATTTAAGCACAAGGCGTTAACATCCATTGATTTTACAATTAGGAGATGCAAAACTTGAAGCAATTTTAGCTGATGAGTGGTGATACCTATGAACACTTAAGTTGATACATTAAAAATTTTGAAGAAAAAAATATAAATTTCATTCATCCGATTTGAGAAAGTTTTTTTAAATTATTATTGCAGCAGAATTTAAAACAAGTATTTTTGTGGGGATTTATTCTAGATAAAGTTGTTGATTTATCTGGTCTAATATTGTGGTGAATTAATCTAGTCACTAGTCCGATAAAGGAAGGTAAACTGGGTCTTAGCTGGATTTGAACTCAACTGTTTTATTCTCGGGAGAGCATGGGCTTATTGTCCTCAAAATGAAAGATGACCGGCGGAAGTTTGAACTGCGCAGCCCTTCCGGTAGCTGATCAATTATGTCTTTCTGTCACAATGGACGACGTAGTCTGTTTTCACTGAGAAAGACATATTGATAACGCCAAATTAAAACTTCTCTCGACTATTACCGTTATTTCAATACCAGTTGCTAACAATAAGTATTTATATAAATAAATAAATATATATTATTTATAAATACAATGCTCTTTTGCAAAGTAACGAGGCTTTACCGTAATGGCGACGTCCTGTGATAAACTCATTCGGAAGTGCCTGACCAGAGTAATCGATGATACATGCGCAGATTTCACAAAAACAGGGCGGCCATCATTCACTGGGAGGACTTTAAATAGATGTATGTACAGTGATTTGTGATTGGTTGGTGGGCTTTAACAATTCATTGGGGATTTAAAAGACATGTGATTGATAACTGACTTTAACTGTAGAATTTGAATTAAAGAGAATTATGGAAGCACACCAATTTATTTTAAAATAAACAAACAGAATTTGACCGTTAACGGAAACATTCAAAATGTACAGTAGATTGAATAATGATTGATCAGAACAGTAAAAGATAAGATAAAATAGGATAAAATAGAATGGAATAAATAAAACTATGATTCACTATAAAATCATCACAATATTGACTCAGTGTCATGGGAATGACAAAATTGAAACAACCCAAGCCAAAAATATAGTTGATAATATCAGAAGATACATAGTTAAAGTACTTTAAGTCAAGTTTCTCTACTTATCTGTTGTCTGAAAGCTACACGATCAGCATGTTATTAAAAATTATCTTGGAAAAAAGATTGTTAAGCTAACGTTGTAATTTATCTCAGGTAGTCACTGATTCTTTTTTGTCCTTCTGCTTGACAGTTTAAAGAAACACAATTTATTTTGCTCTTTGCTGTAAAACTTTACCTTTTCTATTTGTTTCAGTGGTGGTCAAAAACGACGAGTGTCCTTTGCTCTCGCGCTGCTGACAGAAGCCCCTCTGTTAATACTCGACGAACCAACTGTCGGAGTGGATCCATTACTACGCCTCAAGTAAAAATTATATTTGTAAACAATTTATAACTACATATAAACTTAGCTTCCATTGCTTCCTAGGAACTGAGAATCTAGTGCTGGGGTGGGGTGGAACCATAAATAACCAATGAACAAAGGAGATTGGGCAGATTTGCCCCACCCCTGTATAGCAATAAGATATATACGTAAGGAAAGATATCCATCAATTGAACATTTTTTTATCATTACGACTTGTCTCAATTATTAGTCCGTTTGGAGTTATATATGTCTCGATTTGACGTTTCAGTCATTCATTGTAATGAGGGTGGTGCATGGTTGTAGTGGTTGACTTCCCTGCACCCACACTCATTACAATCAATGACTCAAACGTCATATCTAGACGTATATAACTCCAAGCGGACTAATCATTGCGACGAGTCGTAATAATAAAAAATGTTCTATGTAAGGAGATCTTTCTATGGGTATATATCTTATCACTATGTAGGGTGGGGTAAATTCCCCTAGAGTTTGCCCATTTTCCTTTCGTGGAAATCCATAAAGACTTTTTAAACATGCTCCATTTACCTGTTTGTCTGTATGTGTATCAAGAGAGGACAAAATGAAATTTTATTATTTTTTGTTTCTTTGTTCCCTTTGTTTTAATTTCTTTAATCATATTACTACTTGAATAGCCTCCAATTGATAAGTTCTGACCTGACTTCTTTCAGACTTACATATATTATAAAATCTACAAATATTGTAAGCTTTACATATGATTCAAGTAAATAATGAATTGTATTCAAATAAGTTTTTAATAGCTTTTTTAATATTTTTTTTTCACAAATGCTAATTTTAAAGATCAGTTCATTTAGTATTTTTATCGATAAATACCAATGAAGAGTTTTAGAAAAATTTTGACAAGGGAATATATTAGTGACTTTACCTACAATGAAAGTTCGTAAATTAAGAAACTTTTACCATCAGTGTAGATTTTTTACAGAAAATATTGGATAAACAGCTGTAATTGATTTGAAAATTGCCTGAAAGGAAATGGAATAAAGAGCCATGTTCAACATATTAGATTATTAATAAAGCAAGTATGAGAAGCATTATTCGACTAAAAAGTGCTAAGATTACATTAAACCTAAAGCAGAAGTGAAATTTATGCACGGAATCAAGTAATATGGAATCAGTTCTTGATGTCTAGAATCCTTCAGGTGAGTGACTACATTGTCAAAATCAAACAATTAATTTGGAATTGTAATAAAATAAAGAAGTCAATTCAAAGTTTTGTAGTAAACACAAAAATAAAGCAATTTAGCAAATGCTTTCGTTGTGAAAAGGGACATTAGTATTGATTACCGCGCAAAACTTATTTATTCACCCCTTTATATTGAATGATCAAGTACAATTTCGAGATGTCCTCCTCCAGTTTATTTAGTAAGTGTAGACCTCATTTTACACCATTCGGGTGACTTAAGTAGCCAATGGCTATCTTGAACCGGAAGTGGTCACATTGGGTCAAAGATATCATATTCGTTCTCTACAAAATTGATTCAGTTTAGATATATCCCCACTATTTTCCTGATCGGGGTCAGTGGTCACCTTAGACCGAAAGTTGGATTTTTTTTTTCCTCCTAACCTCCAGACCATGGGAAGTGCAACGAGGTGCCTCATGGGATTTCCCACGGAGTTTGGGCTGTAGGGGATGTTACAGACACACATACAGGAATACAGACAGAGGAATTCCTAAAGCTCTTCTTCAGTTTACAATGAATTAATGGAGTTTTTAATTTTGTAAAGTACCGTATATGCTCCAATAAACGCCGAGGCTCTTATTGTCGCCGGTCTCTAATAAGCGCCGGGCTGCAGAGGGGACACGGCCAAATAGTAGCCGGTCTCTAACAGCAGCCGGGTTTTTGATATTTGCCTACCGGTACTAGTGTAAGCGTCCGTATTTTTATAGTCGTGCGTAATACCTTACGGTACATTGCCTTACAAAATGCCGCCGAAACGGTCATTTGACATTGCCTTTAAGATTCGCGCGGTGGAATACGCGAAAGAAACTTCGGGTGAGGCGGCCGCCCGTCATCGCGGATTCGGACGACGAATAGCAGCGAAAGGTACAGAAAGACATTGCCATTTATCTTTAACAGTCTTATGAAGCATGTGAAATTCAAATAAATTTTAGCAGTTCGTAATATTAGCCGGTATTTATGTGTAAAACTATTGCGTTCTGAAGGTTTTTTGTAATAATGGCCAGCCTCTAATAGCAGCCGGTCTCTATTAAGCGCCGGGAGCCGAAGCTAGTTTTGCAAATAAACGCCGGGGCCTCTATTGGAGCATATACGGTGTGCTATCGTAGAATATAATCTTACTTTCTCTAATGAAAAATGTTTTTTTGAAATTTTCAGTATATGGGACCACCTTCTCTATCTAACTGGTATCACTGATGTCACTATTATTATTACCACTCATTACGTAGAAGAAGCAAGACAGGCCCATAGGGTGAGATAGCCTTAATCCCTTCAAATCCAAACCTTACGTATACATTATTCTCATTGCCCAGAATTATAAAGGGGGAGTCCATTAATTACGAGAGATGTTTTTTTAAAAGATTTGAACCCCCCCGCTCCCCCTTACGTGAGATTTCCCCTAAAATTTTTAAATAATTAAATTAATTTGATATGCATGTATTTTGCTTCATACCACTAAGTACCTAAAGCGTCACTGATGTCTTCTAGGAAATATATTTTTTCTATGAAAGAAGAGGAGAAAAATGATACTATGTTTAAGGTGCACTATAACGAATTTAATTAAATTTAGTAAAAGTAAAAAAATAGGCTGCGACACCACCTTCCCTAATTCTTCACTGACTCCATGGGTATTCATGTGCTTCCTCTATTGTAATGATTGGACACATGACGTCCTTGTCTTTGGTAGTATAGGAAGACAGTCATTAGACGTATCTACATCCCCCTCGTGCAGTCACTCCAGCCTATCGTCCACGGCGCACAGCAGCTCCTCAACCCAGGGGACCCAGACAGGGAACTCTCCGAATGAAATCTGACACATGCGCGGAGCTTCTTTCAAATCGGGGAATCCCGGGCATAGACAATATTACAAAATGTTACAATCTGTAATAATATGTGTATTCTCTGAATTAAAAAGTTGACGTGAGATTTTCATTGACTCCCCCCTTCCTTTAAATGAGATTTGGTGAGATTTTGCCGCCCCCCCCCCCATTTTTATCTCACATATTTAATGGACGACCCCAAAACACTATAAAATTCAATTTATTGAATTTGAAAGAGATATGAAATGCATCGTATATTTTTCATTATTATCATATACTTTGTTGTTGTTCAAATTATGTTTTAAACCTCAAGCTGCAACAATGTCCTCGAGTTTCAATTTACAGAATTTTTTGAAAAGGTTTTCTCTGTATCTGCAGGTTGGTTTCATGCGTTTTGGTCGAATTTTGGCTGAAGATTCTCCTACAAAAATAATGAAGGAGTTAAAAAGTACTAATTTGGAAGATGTGTTTATTACATTATGTTACAAAGATAAATTAGAGCACACTGACAACACCTCTGAAGCTGCAGACCAGGAGAAGGTAAAAGTTATTGAAATTCTTTGGTACAGTTGTTAGATTAATATTATTGTAGGGAATTTATTATAAAAGAGGCAAAAGCATAGATTATACATTTATCTTAGAAATGAAAACTGACTTTAAGCATTTAAATTTTGTCAAATGGTAGTAAAATAAATGCTCTTACTTTCAAAATTCACTATCCACAATTGACCACTTATCTGTGGAGAGTCAATGACTTAATAAAATTTTTAAAATGGCAAATGGTCAAATGCCTTTTGTCATATTTGGATCATGAATGAGCCACACTGTCAGAGCTGGGAGGGGCGAGTGGGGTCAGGGACAGCATTCAAAAATTGCATTTTATTCTTAATATGAACTCTGATATGCTCCCGATCAATAATTTCATTCCGTTTTCCATAAAGGACACGTATTTGACAGTGTTAGGCATTTCTTTCAGTTGTGTCAAGTCTTTATCTGTTTACTTATTTTCATTCCAAATTTTCTAGTGTATTTGCTTTTCTCATCAACACCCGTTTACGAAAAAATAGTGATTGAAGTATATTTATAAATTTATTGGCAAATATTTAACTTTCTTTTATGTTTTCACATTTACGCTGATTTTCTTCATTATTAATAGTCCGTAAAAAAAGCCGAGGAGAGTAAAATGTACTTCCAAGAGCCTCCTGAGACTCCTTCAAAAACCGGAGAATCTGGTTTCTTGGCTCGATTAAAGATGAATGAAATGTATTCAATCCCTAATTTCAAACGTACGAGAGCAGTTACTATTAAGAATTATATCAAGATGACAAGAACCTGGCCGTAAGTAATTAGCATATTATTATTATTATTAATGATATTTGGTTTCAGGGTATTAAACAAAAAAAAAAATCATTAAGAATTGTTTGCTCAATAATTCGACTTGAGTCTTAATTAAAGAATCAATTAAACATGTAATATCAAAAGAACATACGAAGTAGTCATACTTTCATCAATTGCTTCCTTTTCTGTATTTGCTTCTCAATTAAATTTATTTCTATTTAATATTAAGTATTCTTATCTCAATTTATTTATTTTCATTCAAATTTTGAAAAGTATTTATCAATAAGATTCTGTTAATATATATGGGCTGGGATCCAATAGTTCAGGCTTTAATTCAGGCCATTTGCAATCCGGGATATTTCCTAAGGATTTTTTCCCCTCCGGACGGTCCCTCTTTTAAAATGGGAACCAGATATGTTTCCCAGGAGGAAATGTGGGCGAGCATTGGACTGATGCCCAAATCTTAATTAAACCCACTGCAACATCGGAGCCTAAATCTTCGGCGTTCCTATGATCTAGCGGAGGAAATACTGTATTTGCCTAATATGTGGATGGCTTACTTAAACAATGGATGTAAGTTTTAGCAAATGCGTTCACAATGTTTTTCATTTGAATACAAATATTTTGCTTATTATCGAACCAGATATTTCTAAACAGCAATTGCATAAAAGAAGAATTATAAGAAAAAATAACATTTTAGAATATTCATCTCAAAAAGTGTCTACATTGGCATAACTGTAGATTGTACTTTATTTTCTCTCTAAATTGTAGGTTTCTGTTGTTTCAATTTATTCTACCGTCGCTGGAACTGGTTCTTTTCTGTATGGCCATTGGTGGGCATATGAGAAATCTTCCTATCACGGTCACTAATGATGATACTGGGAATTACGGTCAACTTTTCGTGGACAATTTAAAGGGCCCTTATTTCAATCTTGTAAGTAAAAGGTATTAATAAAAAACTATGTAGAACAAGTAGATATCAAACTTTAATTATTTGTACTCTATGGAGGATCAATGTTTTCTTGCAATTAAGTCTGCAATATGGACTAAATAGTTTAAAAAGCTTAATGTTACAACAATAAAGTAGTCCATTTTGGTACAGGAAAAAAACAAATACAAGAAAAAGTATATATTCGATTGAATATACTGTATATTCATGAATATCAAAGAGTTTAAAAATTAGTACAATTATTAGAGTTTAAGAGATTTATCAGGGCGGGTTCTCCAAAAAGTTCTCTGACCTTCTCACCCCATAAAATGGTTAAAAATGTTTCCTAAATTAATTCTTTCTCGAAATAACTTCATATTTCAAAATACAACAGTAATACCTTACGTAGAATAACTTATTTCTAGGCCTAATTCCACTGTGGGTCTAAATTGAATTGGGTATTCTTGTGTATGTTTGATTTTTCCTAAGTACCAAGGTCTCAAGTAGTCGGATAATCGACGTTTTATTATAGTGAATATACATTTATATTAATTAAAGTGATTTAACGTATTTTCTACATTATCATCACTCATTAGCTGTAACTATTCAGTTGTGTGATAGTTTGGATTCGATTGCTGAGAGATCAGGACATTGACATCCAGATCACTGCTACTTATTTTATTTCTTTGTTTAAATACATGTATATATTAAAAATACTTTTTAAATATATTTAAAAATTCCTAAAAATTCTTTTCTTTGTTTTGCTGAATTTTACATAAGTTCTGCAGTTTATTAAATTTAAGTTACTCCACTACAGCTGTAACTGAGAGACAGAGTTTATTGTTTAAATTCCCAATTTTACCAGCCTCTTTACAACTTTCTGTTGTTCGTTCTTCGATATGTCAACCTATCAACGCTTATTTTCAGTTCACTGCTCTTTTTCTTCTTCATCTGTATGTATATAAATATGGTTCCCTCTTCCCCCCACCCCCCTAAAAAAATTTAAACCAGTGCACAGTGGTCCAGATGCACTGAAAACCTGGCCAAAACCTCAAAAAATAAAAGTTCTAAACGGTTTGAGGTCAAGCTAGTGTCAAGCCCATTGTATTCAAAACTATCTCTGGTGACAAAAAAGTCGCACACCTCAGTTCATGAGACACACTCGAATGCGACGCACACAATAACTATTTGAAATTTTTCTAATTTTCTGGCATAAATTCATCAATTTAGATAAAAATAACAACACACAAGACAGGAACATTTAAAAAGCTTTTTTAAAAAAATACTTAAATTTCCAGGAGCCTTTCGGATTCCTTTGCGGAAAAGCCCTCTTCAACACAATTACTATTCAAAGGTTCGAATCTATACATTGGGATAAGAAATGACACTCAATAAAATTAATTTTAATTAAAATTGAGTTTCTAATTGGTGGCAAACATTGTCAGAAACAATGTCATAAAGGTGGAAAAGTTACGCCAAATGGAACAGTCCAAAAATATTTCTTCACCCCATGAGAGGAATCCAGAGGTCATTTCGTTTTTTATGTCGTCATTGAAGTCGTCGTTTTCTTCGTTCTTCTATTTTATCTGCAATTTTTTTGCATACTTTTGAATTCCTTCTATGGGGTGAAGAAATATTTTTGGACTGTTCCATTTGACGTAACTTTCAGAAGGACTTTCAAGTATTTTCCCATCTTATGACATGGTTTCTGACAATATTTGCCACAATTAGAAATTCAATTTTAATTACAATTTTATTAATTTTATTGGTTGTCATTTCTTATCCCAATGTATAGAAGTGAACCTTTCAAGAGTAATTGTGTTGAAGAGGAGTTCCGCAAAGGAACCCGAAAGGCTCCTGGAATTTTAAGTATTTTTTTTAAAAGCTTTTTAAATGTTCTTATCTTTAATCTAAATTATTTAAATTCACACACGTAAAAATCCTTTTAATAAATTCATCAATGTTTTTAAACACTTCAGCCGATTTTGTTTTTAGGTAAATCTATTTTATTTGGTTAATTTAAACATGAGGCTGTAACCTATTGCCTCTGACTCTAGTTTTTACAATAAGGGGACTTCTCTATGTAGGATAGTCAAATAAGTGGTACAACATTATATCAAGTTCTTATAGGAGGTGAACAGCAGCAGAGAAGGGAAAAACGAAAAAAGCACCTGATAGGCTTTTATTATTGCAAAAAAATAATCATCAGCCTCGAAAATCAAGCAGTGCGGCACCTTGTTCTAAAATTAGCTGTAACTAAAAAATTGATGCAGTAAAATCACCAATAACTCTTGAAAGCACATTCTGAATGGTTGGACATAAAAAGCATATTCCACGCTCAAGAAGACTTCAGTTATCTCTCATCCAGTCTGCCAATCCTTCCATCAATTTTGTCTTGCATAAGAAGGCAAGCAGACTTCGTGGGTAGCAGCTCACGAATAGACACAAGATCACCACTAGCGAAGGGGAGCAGTTCCAGCCAAGGGGTGCGGCCACTAAGAAGTCTCGAAAAGACGGAGAGCATGACAAAACCACCTTTTGAAGAAAATGGAAAACACTCCAACTCGTACGAAAAAAAAAATCATCTACCATGGGAATCATCTCAGAAACAGAAACAAGCTGGAGCATATACTCTTTTCCTAGAAGCTGCTCTTACCTGCCAGCTGTTACGATCGGAATCAAGAATCTTTAACATAGTATCCAGTTCGGGTTATCCACTCTATATGCCTTCTGCATGCCTTCTGCACTTTGTGACTTCTGCACTTTGCCTCTAGACTAGGTATAAAGGAGTGCGAGGTGCGTAGAGGGAGAGGCAAAAAAAAAAATGCTTTAAGAACGCTAAAAGATCTTAAAGAAAACCGAAAAGTTGCAGAAATCACGTCATCGATGAAGGCCTACTGCGGAAATGTTCGACTCTTCTCCAGACTCTTTCATATGGGCTGGAGCTTGAAGGAGAAAAACTGGCAAAAATCCACCAAGTCTACGTTAACCTACATCCATGGTATCCGTATGCCTGCCACGGTCCACAAGATTCTGGTTCGTGGACCAGCCAGAATAATAGCTTCCGCCCTCTTGCCGATTGGCCCTCTTAAATGTTTTAAGAGGATTAGGAAGTGAAGAACAAAAACATGCAAGAACGACCTCATGGGAGAATACTATGAGAGACGTCATGCTTCAACTTTTAGACAATCGGATCTTTTAATTTCGACTTTGCGGCAGCCACTGGCACAGAATAGCAAGAAAAGGAGCTCTCAGAAGAGATCATCCGCCTTCTGAAGGATTCACAGAAACAGGGTCAGTGATTCTGAATAAAGTGTAAATAACGTGAAAATTGCATTTTTTCATCATTTCTTTTTTTTTTTTTTTTGTACTTTTTTTTTCTTCACTTTTAACTAAACCTAATGAGTCTTTTTTTTACTGCTAACTCGCCTTATTATTTATTACAACACCTTTGTAGGTCATAACATCAACGTTCAGGTAAATACAAAGAAAAGGGGTTGTGGCCAGGTTTTCGATGCTTCTGGACCACTGTGCAGTGGATGAATCTTAATATGCATATTCAAAGTTAGGGACAATGTAACGTTGATATTTGATATCTTTTTCTAAAGGGATCCTCAAGGAGAAATAAGAAGACAACAAAAATTCCCGTAGTAATCTAATCAATGTTAATATTTCATTGCCGATATCATAGAATGTTAAGTCCTTAAAACATTGTTCATAGTTTAACTCCATTAAAGTTATTCAAGCTTAGGCAATTTTAAGTTGCAAAACAAATAAGACTCAGTCCATTTCTGTCAAGATAACTCAGAACTGTGTATCGTAAGAAAATGAAACAAAGCAAAGAGCTAAGTTTAGACTTTGCAAGTCAGTTAAAAAACCATTGGGTTGGTAATAAAAGCCATTGCATTAAATA
Source organism: Thereuonema tuberculata (assembly GCA_023159025.1). Classification (NCBI taxonomy): domain Eukaryota; kingdom Metazoa; phylum Arthropoda; class Chilopoda; order Scutigeromorpha; family Scutigeridae; genus Thereuonema; species Thereuonema tuberculata. The sequence goes on from JAFIDM010000002.1 coordinate 24,209,490, forward strand.
CCCTTTACCACAATAAGTCGAATCTAAAGCTAAAACTTTAATGTCAGTTTTACCTAAATTGAACTTTAACTTAATATGAGGCTCCCCACATATCCAACACCTAGGAAATGTGAACGGACCTTGATAATTGGCATAAAAACAGTGACCACCTCTGTGAGGGTGTTAGAAAAAGAAAATTCGAAAATGATCATATTCTTGAATTTGTAATTAAAAAAGATAAGTCTGGGCTCTCACTAACAGAATTCACTTGTAAATTACAAAACTTTAAACAACGTTTTATACTGTTTTATACTGTTAAGTTTCATTTTTTTTTCCAAAGATTTAATATAATTTTAAAGTTCAACGAGGAGTAGATGCAGTGGCAATGCTCGAATAACTTAAGGTAAAAATATTGGTTGCAAAAAGACAGTTGAGTAAATTTAAATTTAGATCATCTGTATAATGAGTTTTCTTAATTTTAATATTGGTGCATTAGGTAACTCGTGTATTGAAGGTCTGGGTTTCTTATTGGACCATTTCGATGATAATGAATAGAAAGATAACAGTAACACTTATCTGCCACTTAAATTTCCAATTTGTGCGACAAATATTTTTTTTAGTTATTGTAATTATTATGCACCAAAGGCTAGGTATGGCAGCTTCTTGTCTAACATCCTCCTTATGTCTAACATCCTCCGACATGTGCCAAAATCAATAGTAATCTTCCTTTCAGTAACTTATAACAAACAATTTGAAGTTCTACTTAAGAACCTTTGACATCTAAACATCTAAGACTGATCTAATTTTTGTCTGATACACATTGAGAGCGTTACAAAACGTTTAGCTCGGAAGCAACAAATATCAAATATTGCTTCAATTCTAATTGACAAAAACATCTTTGGTGACTATATTAAAAAATGTTATTACTAAGTCAACCCATGGATAGAGAGATAAGGTCTAAACCCAATACTGTCGTGTTCCTTCATGTCTCTTTGTCAAAATGCTGTCAATCAACAACTAATCACCTGACTAATCACCTGAGTTAATTTAATGCTTTCGAGTGTTGTTTGCATCTTATATGAATTACGGCAAGATTGCGCACTAAGAAAACTATTAAAAATTGTTCTTTTTATAGATACCAGTGGAGACGGTAAAAATAGGCATACATTACGTGAAAGAAGGAAAAGCTTGGGGTGCCTTTTATATTGGTAGGGAATTTACTGACGATCTTGTAAAAAGGTAAGTAACACAAATTTATACTAAGCAAGTTAGTGTAGGTTTGAGTGTAATCCAAGAAAGAATCGCTAATGATTTGGGTCTATATTATGTATAGTAGATTTCTCAACCACTGTGCCGCAGCGTAGTGGTGTGACATGAGAATGTCCTTGGTGTGCCGCAAGAAAATTATGAGATTCCTTGGTAATCTTAACTCTTAGCCAAATTAAACTTTAAACATTAAAACTGGGCAAAAACTACATTCCGTCTCGTTCTAACAACGAAGGATAGCAAAATTTTAATTCACTTCTCAAATCACCTTAGGAAATGTTTCAGGTGTTTTAAAAGCTTAAATTAGACTTAAATTCTTTTGTAAATCATAGGTGTTTTCCAACGGATTCTGTTGTACGAATAAAAGCAAAGAAAATTTTGATGCGATTTTAGGAAAAAGATACCGCAGGATTTCTGCAAATGCAAAAAGTGCGCCCCGAAGCGAAAATTGTTGAGAACCACTGATGTACTGTGAACAGGTGTTATTTCGACCCAACCTTTTGTTTTCTCCCTTTTGCTGTTTTTAACTATTAAAAAAATTAAGATTTTTTTTAATCTTGCTGAAAACCAAGATTTTATGATGTTTAAATTTTTTATAGTTTTAGTGCAAATGTAATAATATATATTAAGTTCAAAAATAAGCAGGAATTTTTCAAATAATGGGTTCACGTTACTCTCAATTTGGGCCGCGCTGTCGGCGTTGTCGCTATGACATCGGCCTCTCACCTGTGAGTACTGGGGTTCGGTTCTCATGTGGGTTTCGTGATGGTGGACGATCCGCGCTGGGCAGGTTTTCTCGGGGTTCTCCCGTTTCCTCTGCACTTCTCCCACCATACTTTCTCAGTCTTTCTCTCCATCTGTTCTTATTTCCTGTGGGATAGTACAATAGACCTCCGGTCGCAGTGCTTGGCTTCTCTGCCACCCACATTCATTACATAACATAACATATACTCTCAATTTGGGTTACTTGGATTCGGACCATATTTTCTCATTTAAAATCAATGAAAAGATGCTGTTATGTCCAAGATAATGAGAGTGTCTTTGAGCACAGTTCAGATACACTGCGAAAGCAAAGAACATTATAAGTTATAATCAAAAATAGATAGATACACTTTTTTACATAGTAAGCAAAATGGTCTTTCGGAGTAGAAATTACGAGTTATTAATTCATGAAACAGAAAAGCCTATAGTGAAGAGAGTGAAAACAGTTACATTCCTGCGTATTTTAGACTCAAAATACATAGGTATTATTATATTTTCACTTCAACTATAAAAATTGAAAGTTCTCGCCCTCTGACGGTAAGTTGATGAGATGCAACCAAAACCCTGTGCCAATCGCTTCACTTGGACTTAACAACAGTGAAGTCAGGATCCGGAACTAAAATTGGAATTAAAGCAAAATTGATGACATAATTAAAATAAAATAAATAAAATGATGTTATTTTTTAAAATCTTCTTGTGATAGATGGAGCCGACAGACAGATGAGTGCATATCTATTCCATTTTTTTTTTGTTCTATTAATTTCTCAGTTTTGGTTCTTTTCTTTTTCACCTTTTCTCGGTTTGTGATGAATCCCATACTCACGTACGGCAGGCACCGACAACATTTCGTTATATGCAATAGATGACGAAAGAATATAACATGATTCAAGGCACCTTCTCTTAAACTGTTGAGGTACGTTGCAAGGATTGCTGGCTTATTGACTTCGATGATATGATTGGTCGCCATCCCATATCATGCTTTAATTCCAATTTTAGTTCATTTACAGTGTTCCGGATCCTGACCTCACTGTTAAAGTCCAAGAGAAGCGATTGGCACAGGGTTTTGGTTGCGTCTCATCAACTTATCGTCAGAGGGCGAGCACAGCGGTAGATAATTCAACTCTTCACCACCGAAGCGTGACTGACGATGAAGATCCGCATATATGTTTATGTCACATCGTGCACACTGTACTGAACTATCATTGGATAATCATGTTAGCTGTCCTTATAAATTCTCATCATTTCATTGTTTAATTTCATAGCATGAGGAAGGTACCTCTCGGGACAGAAACCGGTCCTATTATTTTGTATAAATTAAGTTGTCATGAATAAATGTTTTAAGCAGATGCAAGAGTTTTACCAGTTTATTAATGTCCTTTTCTTTCGGCCATTGCCAGGACTTTTTGGTGGACTCCATACAATCCACAATAGCACCATCACCACTAGTGCTCATTACCATACCAGCAAATTATTTTCCATTCCAAAGGCAATATCTTTGGAAATCTTCCAAATTGTTCAATTGTTCCTGTTACATTCGCTGATTTAAATATGGTTGTTAACTGGGGGAAATGCCTATTCAAAAAAATGATTTCACCCAATCTGGCCTCGGAAGATTTTCTTTGAATGCAGTTACAGTTCTACCAGAACTAGCTAACAAGGAGACGACACGGCCTGTATCTTTTAATTCGGAGTGCCCTTTTGTGAGATGAAAGTACACATGAAATACTTCAAAAATATATATACATGTTGGGGCCAACCCTCTTTAGTTTTCGAGATATTCGGCATTATTTTCGTCGATTTTCAAGTGTTCGCTTATAAGCTCCCTGCTGTCTCAAAGAAGGATGGGTGATGGTTGTCCAGTGGAAGCGTAGCTGCCTCTGAAGCCGAGGTACGCGCGTTCAAACCCTCTGCGGGGTAAGAATTTTTTTTTTTTTAAATTTCATTTCTTTCTTTTTTTAGAAAAAAAAATTATCATAAAGAAAAAAAGACAAAAAAAATTAAGAAAAAATAAAAACAGAAAAAAGAAATAAAAAAGAAAGTAAAAACTTTAAAAAAAGAAAGAAATGAAATTAAAAAAAAAAATTTCTTACCCCGCAGAGGGTTTGAACGCGCGTACCTCAGCTTCAGAGGCAGCTACGCTTCCACTGGATCACCATCACTTTCTTTTTCACTTTCTTTTTTTGTTTCTTTTTTCTGTTTTTATTTTTTCTTAATTTTTTTTGTCTTTTTTTCTTTATGATAATTTTTTTTCTTTCTTTAAATGAAATTAAAAAAAAAAAATATTCTTACCCCGCAGAGGGTTTGAACGCGCGTACCTCGGCTTCAGAGGCAGCTACACTACCACTGGATCACCATCACCCATCCTTCTTGTGAGACAGCAGGGAGCTTATAAGCGAACACTTGAAAATCGACGAAAATAATGCCGAATATCTCGAAAACTAAAGAGGGTTGGCCCCAACATGTATATATATTTTTGAAGTATTTCATGTGTACTTTCATCTCATAAAAGGGCACTCCAAATTAAAAGATACAGGCCGTGTCGTCTCCTTGTAAGTAATCCTACACTACATCTGAAGTTCATCTGCGGGAAATCGAAATAACATATTTTATCAAAGTGGCTAGCGAAAGCTAATTCTTCTTCCTTTCTGAACATCTTTGGATGGCCCGGTTTCTTAATTTGTTTTTGTTTTTTTAGCTTTCTTTTATAGTGGATTGGCATATCAAAAAAAAAACAAAAACGGCTCAGCTTGCCTTTGCGTCCTTTTGTCTGATTTAACCGCCTCTAAACGTTGTTGGCGTCTAGTGGAGTAGACGGCGGTTCACTGGGTTCGAATCCCGGATGTTTAGTTTCTTTCCTGCTTCATCTCTGTCCCTTTACCTTCCATCACCCCAGTCACTTCGCCAGTAGGGGTGATTATGACCAGATTCCCCTAAGTTCCTGGGATAGCCTTCGTCCAGACATAAGGACTGGAAATACAAAAACACAAGGACGTCAATAATAATAAGAAAAAAAAATTGTTGAAATTGATTTTCAGTGTAAGCTATGTATCTGCAACTTCCAGGCAGTCTTTTATATTTCCTTGGCATTGTCTTTAGATCTTTAAACAAACAATAGGAAAACGGCATTGCTGGAAGCTGTGCATTATGAAAACAGCATTTCTATGCCTACCAACCTCCTTAATACCTACATATATAAAAATATATGAAAAAACAAGTGGTTGAGATACTTTTTGGAGTGGGACAAAGTAAACCCCTTCGATCACATTTTCTGCACACATTTTACAAAACACCAAATTTTACAATAAACATATCTCGCAACACAAATTTTACAGCTGCATTTCTATTATCAGGTACGTAGTTACTGAAATGTTTATTTATCATATATGTAACTGCAGCAAAACTGTGTGGATGTCAAATTTCGCAGAGGAACAAACACAGCTTCTTTGTCAACAAACAGAACGAAACTGTGCTGCTTCCTGGTGGATACTCACAGAAGCAGTTTCATTAAACTCGTAATGTAAACTACTGCTACGTAACAGCAGCACTAACAACAAAATCGGCTTTGCAGCATATATATGTTTCTCCATTGACGTCAAAAAATTTTTTCGTTTGCGCTCATGTGAGACTTTAAGGATCCAAATAACCCGTGTTGACGGTGTAGATGCCTATAATGCGTTGTCTTTAAAATGTGATACTGATTTCAACTTAAAACATTTATCTTGGAAATTTATAACAATTTATCGTGAGACTTTAATGAATGTTTCCTTAATAGTCTCTCTTTTTTTTTAAAGCAAACTTTAAAATAAATAAATGAGGATCTTAAGGCCGAAAAATGTTGAATTCAGGATTTATTAAAACGTTCTTATAAAGATGTATCAACAACTATTTCCTGGAAAATATGAAGTTTAAAAGTTCAATGTTGGTCAATTTTGTTTTAAAAGTTGTATTTGTTTCTGATTATTTTGGTGGTAAAAACTTGTCTTGAAAAAATAATACCAGGCTATTAAAGCAAAATTTAACATGTTATGAATATCAGACTATCACAAAATCATACACACTACATTGAAATATGAAAAGAAAAATCACAACTGGACAGTGAATATGGCTTCGCACACTGAGCCAACATCAACGGGAATCCTGAACAGCTGTATCATACTTATTAGGAATCATCAGCAGAATTTCAGTGAAAGGACAAGAGTTAATACTGTGTATGTCACAGGATTATTTTTTATTTGATCGTTTTTAATCTCTGCAGTCATTCCCTTAACTTCACCTCAATGGTTTCCCCTTAACTTTCGCGCAGTCTGAGCCAAACATCAAGGGTAAATTCTGCTGATGATTCCTTATAAGGATGAAACAGCTGTTCAGGATTCCCATTGATGTTGGCTCAGTGTGCAAAAGCATATTTACTTTCCAGTTGTGGTTTTTTTAATCTTGATTTATGAATTATTATGGATGTTAAATTTTGCTTTACATTGAAAATTCTTTGTTAAAATACTTTTGATTTTTATTTCTATTCTATTATTTACATCTCTTCTCTTCTCTCGTAATTTCTATTCTTCTTAACAAATCACTCCTTTCTCACAATTAGTTGTTGTTTTTTGACAAAAGTAAATAAAGATATAAGAGAAGAATACAGCCTGCACACTAGCTTAAGCATAAAAAATATCCACTGAAGATGCCTCGTCGTACTGAGGCGAAAGCTATGGACTTTTTTAATGTTTTTTTTATGTTTATGAGCACACGTAAAAACTTAAGTAAATAAAGGTATACTGTACAAAAAATGTTCATTAAATCCCTACCAATTTCGAAGAAAAAAAGACTTTAAATATTGAATTTAGTGATTTTTATATTAGTGTGTGTGTGGTTACATTCCAAGGCTGTTTGAGAAAATTAGTGATCCAAGTCTCTAAAGCAATTTCCGAAATAATAGACTGCATCTAAGACATGAAAATATTATTATCAAGAAAGTCACGCTTGCTGATTATTGGACCTAAAGACACTTATTGCTATCACCCTCTAGGGTATGAATAGCATTTAAAAAGGATGCCATGTTAGTTTTCACAGGATATAGATAAACAGGAAGATAGATTGAATTAGGGCAAGGATTAAGATCTCTCCAGATGATTACTTGACTACCTTACTTATTACACTTGCGCTTGGCTGCGGGTTAGAGGTAGCGGGTTCGATTCCCGGCCTCGGCGGAGGACGGGAATTTTTCCACGCTGCTTTCTCCTCCAAACGGGCCCTAGGGTCTACCCAGCCCTCTACAGAATGGGTACCGGGTTTCTTTCCCGGGAGTTAAAGGCGGGCGAGCGATGGGCCGACCCCTCGTCCTCAACTTTGTCCCGTAGGTTCTGAACACTGGAGCCTACCCTCAGTTGCATTGCGCGGTCCTCTGGGTCTGATCGCAACTTTAACTTTAACTTATTACACTTAGAAGACTTTATTAATAGAGACACATTAAAAATTTGTGATTGAACCCAAAGCCAAATGGATTCCGGTTTGAAATTTACATATTATTTATCTTCATATTTCTTTTGTAATAATCAATATAATTTGTACACATCTACGTTTTTTTCTAATTTAGATACACAGAAGTAAAAAAGGAAGCGAGGTATACCAACATTGAAGTTCATTTGGATCTGTCAAGTAAGATACTCAGTATTCTACATTTTGCATTGAAATAGTTTATTAGAAAATGATGTAAAATACAGATACGTACGTAGAATCCTATGACATTTGTCATTCAACATAATATTCAGTACATTTCAATACTGATATGACAGCACTAATTAAACATACGATCATGGTTTTATTCTTCTGTACTGACAAAGAACCTTCCGGAAATGGGTCAATTGCAATCGGTGGGAAGTGTCATTCTTGTAGAAGACTCTTCAAGTTTAAGATTCTTATGTACCATTTTTTTCGAGCATCACTATTCAAAAATTTGGCAAAATTAGCCTTTTACATTATTGTAAGTCTAGAAGATAAATTTGAAGCATTTTCAAATCATTAATTACTGTTTAAACGTGCAGGTAAAAATTAATTAAACACAGAGACCTTATTACACCTTTTACTCACATTTATTAACAATTAAAATTAAAACAATGCGACCTTTCAAAGTTCGAAGACTGAAACTTTGAAACGTCGCATTGTTGTAATTTTAATTGTTATTATATGTGTAAAAGATGCATTATGGTCTCTGTGTTTCATGATTTTCAAATCATCTTCAATATAGCTTAGTCTCGCTGATTAGTGGAAATTCTCACACCAACTTAACAATGCAGATATAAATTCTAGCATAGCATATCTTCGGCATTCATTTCACGAACATCAATTTTAAAAAGTCTGTTTCATTTGGATTTGATTCCATTCTTTCTTGTGTTACAGATTTTCAATTATTCCTCTGTGAGTGATTTACTGGGTTTAAAATAAAGGTCAAAACGCTAATATCTCAATTATACAACGTAATGAACAAAACATTTGTTTATGCTGATGCTTTGCAAATAAAACAACTAAACATATTGACTTAATAATTGAGACTTAAGAAAAGAAAACATTAGAATGCTATTTAGAAAAAGCTTAAAAAAATAGTAAGGAACCAAACTCTCGGCAAGAAAAAAGTTAAAAATATAATAGTTAAGGGGGATGTCAATACTATAGTTCATTCATTGTATTTCTGAAGACACGTGATCTCAGTTAACCAATCATTATCATTTCCTTTCTTCTTAAAAAGTTAGTGTTTAGTCGTCCATTTCTGTTATCGATTCCGGCTGCTCTCTCTTCTTGCCTGGCGTTTCAAACAGTGTTCGAGGATTAGTGATAAGCGAGGCTTCAGTTTCCTTAATAATATTGAACACTGAATTAGATGAAAAACCTGCTGCTTCAGCCGTTTTACGATAGAGATAGACGTTTTGAAATAAAAAAATATTCCAAATGATTCCTCTCGATTGACTCTTTCAAAGTCATTTGGCAAAACGAACAACGGTGTCTGTTCAGAGGCGCCATGTTCAGAACCAAGTTCAAAACGGAAGTATGCGGAGTAACTAATGCTCCATCGTTCACCATACATGGAGTTAGTCACGTGTCTTTAGAGTTATAATGAATTGATTATAGCATGGCTTTGTTGTAATAAATGGAAACACACAAAACTTTTAAGGTTAATCGTCTGCTGCCAAACTGTGTATATGAATCAAGATGCCTTGCCATTAATTCCGACCAAGGTTAACAGTGTGCATGAAGTTTTGTGTTTTGCAGGACCAACAAAGATAACATTAAATACTTATTCGTGATTTTGCTGAATGTCTGATAACATCATCTTTGTAAGACTGAGCCTCTAGTAGTCTTTGTTTGCAGTAGCTTTGTCGGAAGTAGTGCAATCACTGTGAAAATAAAGACTTCGAATTATAGTTTCTCTGATTTTGTTCGACATCTTAAGAGATCCGTAAAGAATAATTTACTAAAACGAAAATGTGTAGAACGTAGTTTGCGTTCTGTACACGTTGTGTCTGTAGACATGGTAACACTTCGACGAATTACTTAAGAAAACTACTTCTGAATACCTTCCATGGGAAAAAAAAAAATCTATTAAAAGTGGTTTCAGTCAGAAACATGGATGTAGTAGCGTCAGTGTCGAATTTACCAGGAACAAAACAAGCAACTGCTTGGGGCCTCGCGCCGAGAAGAGCTACATCGACTACGAAGTGTCGAAAGAAGTTGTAATGTACATGATGAACTGCAATAAACATTTACAGTTTATTATAAACTGCATAATTAATGATAAATGTGTTTAAGTCTTCCTTCATTTAAACAAAACAATCAACTCAAGCATCGCAGCTAGTACTACATGGGTACAAATATGAATATTTAAATATAATTGTGGCTCCGGTAGTCCACTCGTTTAGGCGCTGGACTGCGGACTGGAGGAGCCCTAGTTCCTGTCAAATGAGTACCGGATTTCTTTTTCGGAGTTAAAGGCGGGCGAGCATCGGACTCACCTCAATTAGTTCCGTTGTTCCTGCATGACTTCTTGCATACTGTTTTTTTTTTTAAATATATAATTATGTATGCTATTATGAAATATTAAATCTAAAATACAAACAAATAAAAAATTAGAAATTTATGTAATTTTTTAAACAATTATAATTATTTCTGTTAATCATTCAATAATTATTATTGATATTTAATTTAAAAATAATTTTTAAAATTATAATTATTTAGATTGTCTAAATTAGGAATCAAAGAT
>JAFIDM010000002.1:24229271-24241799 GCA_023159025.1 Thereuonema tuberculata
TATAATAATTAATTATATTATTACACACACTATGAATAATTACTCAATATTATTCGTTTTTACAAAATGAACATTTTTCGTTATTTATTGGAGTAGAATACTTTATTGAATAAAAAAGAATTCTACGTTATGTGAAACTGATAGAAATTACTACGACAGACCATCCACGTCTTTTGTCATTTAATACCAAAGCAACGAATACGTTTCTGGAAAATAGGACTTCAAAATGGGATATAAGTTCCTCTATATAGAAATTTCTATATTTATAAATATTTCTGTATAGAAATAAAGTATTTCTATATAGGCCTCAAAATTTGGGCCTATTCTAATCAACTCAGTACAGCGATTCATCACTGTCTCCTTCCTGATCTAATCTTAAAGACACTTTCTTGTCTTCAATATCACTTTCGCAAAGAAAAGACTAGTTTTTAGTTTAAATCTAGTAATATTAATTTCATTTTTTATTGTTATCTTCTTTTCTATTCAGAATTCCCATTCGTAGTTCGACAAACGCTTTGTTTAAATAAATCCACTGAAATAAATAGCGAATACTTACTTATGTCAACTTCTGTATTTATAGATCGTGATTCGTTGCTCCCTGTAACCATTGCTTCTGATGATTTGCTTTTGATCAAAGGCTTTTCCATTAGTTACAAATTAGTTTTTTCTTAACCCTACTTAAACAGAAATAAAAAGATAGGTTTCCATTGCCATGAAACAATGGAGCTATGAGCATTGCTTCGCGCCGTTGCTATGTGTAAGCGTAGCTTTTGTTACCAACTCTCCTTTATTCAATTGTTTCAATGGTTTGCTGTCATCGGGAAATTGTTGGTTTCATTGTTAATTTGTCAATTATTTAAAGAATGTTTAAAACATAAAGATTTCGTTGAAACCTTACAAATTCAGGGCTATTTCTTCCACTAAATTTCAAATGAGTTATCGATCAATTGCGTATAATTTTATGTAGTATCTAGCTTATACGATAACATACTCTTCTCCATGAATTTATTAATTAATTTTAATATATTAATTTATCCTCAAAAAAAATGTCATTTTATAGAGTATCTTATAGCAATTTTGCATCCCAAAAAAATTAAGATCCCAGCTCCTATGTAAATAAAATTTATATCATTATTCATGGTATAAATAATACTGTTTTAATAGCAGATTCTAAACATGAAAAAGACTTATTTCACGAAAGGGTGAAACGCAAATAACCTTGATAATAATGCAAATAATATTGCAAGATTTGTCATCAAAGTTTTTGACCAACCCGTGTTTTGACGTATGACGAAGATCTCTTTCTGTTATCTGCTTTCTACACTTAGAACATCCTAGAATATCCGACTCCTAGAACATTCCCATGTTTACTTATCATCATCCATGTCTCGGGGTTTCTTTAATCAAGAAAGATATAATACGTTGCATTAGCTATAAATAGCATCGTTTTATGGCAAATGACAGAATTACAAACTAAGTGTTCTTTACTTTTTCTTAATTTCAATAGTTTTCAGTCCTGATTTTAATTTATTCCCTCCTAATATTCTTGGGGGGGGGGGGGTCTTAGTAGCGGTCATTCTAATCCTAAAAAAACATTGAAATGAGCAGGCGTCCTATTAGGAACGGTTTCCGAAATAGAGTTTCTTATTTCGATTTCGGAATTGGCGGATAGCATTCATTTAGGTCCTCCCACTCAATATTTTTATTAGATTTATTGTTATTTTTTCGGAACGAATGATTTTCGGAAGAAATCGGAACCGAACCACTCACAAATTAACCACATTGTCAGTTTTGTCAATTCTTTGATTTCGGGCTGATATGAAGTTAGCCCCCACCCCAACTTGTAATTGATTTTATTTAATATTTATTTGTAACAAACCGGAACAAACTCATCACAAACGAACAAGATTGTCCTTTTTTATTTAGTTATTTCTGATTTTGTGGGGGTGGAGAGGAACAATTTCAAAGATTTTTAAAAGGGGATTATACGTTAACGTATATTAATCTATTAATTTGCGAGCGCAAATATGATTCAAATTAATCGGATTAACTGTATTCACTGACTACCGCTCCATTTACGTGGCGCTGCGATTTACTTTAGTACTACTTCACAATTCCATATCCGAAATTCGGAAAACCGAAAAGCTGTGAAAATCCAAACCATTCTGAGTGGCGGCCTGAGTGGCGTCAAACATTGATGTAACAATGACTCTGGGGCCTGAGGTGCAAACAGTTGAACCAGTTGTGTATCAGTGCTGTTACTGTGTAGAAGTGCGTACAATCACTGTAACTGTACTAGAATATCTGTTTCTGTTTATTTTATTGAGCTAGATAAACTGTTAAACAACATAAGCATAGGGCATAAAGGTGAGATGGAGGTACCACAGAGGACAAATACTAATGGTGTAGCCATCGAATTGTGTTAGTCTCAAATTTTTATTATTTGTGCTTTATTTCATTACAAGTTAAGCTCTATGTGTCCCACGACGTCATCTGACATCTGAATTTAGTTTTTGACAATCTTTGTCTCAACATATACATGGAGTTAAGAATGTTTGAGTGACTTGCTAACGGTTTTTTGCATGAATTTCAGTGTTTTCATAATCGTTATTAATATGTATAAATATTTCGTTATAAATCGTTTTAAATATAAATGATCCACATTCTTTTGTTGGTTTCTTTATTTTTTTCTGCATTTTTTCAGACTGCAAGTTCAATTAAGTGGAGCACAAAAGAAAAAAAACTGGGGAAAAAAAAATGTTTTGCTTCGTAAAAATAATGATATTTTTCTATTAGAATATTTTCGATTTCTGTAGAAAGAATATTTGCAAACTTGAAAAAATACATTCTTGAGATCATATAGTTTCAATAGAGATAATACAAACCCTAGATAAACCCTCCAGATAAACCCAGGGTTCACTCAGCCCTCTGTGAAATGAGTAACTCAGGGAGGGCGTTAAAGGAGGGCGTTCGTCGGACTGACTATCCGGACTCAACTGATCCCATTGGTTGAGAATCGTTGGCAGGCTCAACTTCTCGCTCTCCTAAGGGCCTGCATGGTCTTTAGTGAAACACCTTTACCTATTTATTGTAATTTTCTAAAATGAATTTAAATATTCACTATACGTATAAGGGCTCGGGCGCACTACCGATTTTTAGTTGAAAACCACAAGAGTTGTAAAGGGGAAACTTAATTAGCGGACCCGGAGGGTCTTCATTTGACTCCCAAAATGGAACAGAACCCATCTCTGGGTCTGACTAAAAAGCCCGGGGCAAAAACCCTCACAATAGGAGCGCTCAACGCACTGCTGGAGGCATGCAATAAAGGGGGATTTCCCCTTTTAGAATCCTGCGATTTCAGTTGAAAAACCCTGTAGTGCGCGCGTACCTTAAATGAAGATGTTAAATTACATCTTCATTTATACGTATAAATCAACATCTCCATTATTAATCTTTCAAAGTTATATTTGTAAACTTGTCCAAAAAAAAAATTCAAAATCATCCTTGTAATTGCATTTATTACGTTAAAGTCATTCATTCCACTGATTTCACCTTGACACTAAAAAAAGGTGACCGGCGAAACCACGACTAAACCATCAACTCCCTTTGGCACGAACTGCGGATTTTTTCCAGTCTGGTAATGTAGCTTTTTTCTATGAATTGCAGAAGTTCATTCTCCGGCGGAGGAGCACTGTTCGGACGAATATTAAGAACAGGGTTACTTGGTCCTTCAGGTCACGCGGAAGTAAGGCTCCGGGCGTTTCTTGACGAACGGGACTAAATTGAGTCCGTCTTTAACCTACCGGAAGGAAACCCAGTACTTATTCTAAAGACGACTCAGAGAGGATCCTAAGACTCGTTTTGAGGAGAATTCAAAGTGAAAAAAATCCAAGTCCTCTGTAGGAATCGAATTTGGGCCCACAGTGCCGCTTCACGTGGCTACAGAGTCAACCCACGCGAAGATTTAAAGAAAATGTTCCTGTTTTACTTTAATAACTTTAAAAATATTTTCCTAATTTCTGGTTAATGCCACAGATAGGTCAGTTTGCTTTTTAGTTAGACAGTTGGTGAGCCGACTTTCAAATACAGTAAATCCCCGATTTTCCGCGGAATTGGGTGGCACGGCAATTGCGGATAACCGAATTCCGCGGATAATCCGAAATAGGACGAAAATCAACACAAAAATGCTTTTACATGTTTTATTTACATTAAAAATTAATGTGAACAAATTAAGGAACGACGTTTTAGTGGGAATGCGCTACTTTAGTTACCCTCTCAATGATACAACTGCAACTAGTACCTCAAGCGTCAGACGTCAAGTTTTATTTCAAATTACACTCAACTTACGAATTAGTGTACGTGAATGAAAGAATGTAAAACAAATTTACAAAATAAGAAAAAAAATTCAAGTTGGTGGCTTATTTGACAAGTCAGTTGTCTGATGTAGAAAGGGAAGGCTCTCCCGTAATTTAGTGTAACCTGCCTGCCTAAGCTCCGCCCGCAAGGTCGTTTTTTAAATTGTTTGTCTATAATTGTCTTCACTTATACTTTGTTAGCCTCTTTATTCTAGATTTTTTTTTTTTTAATTTCGTAATTTATTGTACATTAAAAAAAATGGAAACAGGAGAGGTCCGCGGAAATCCGCAAAGCGTATAATCGGGAGTTTATTGTATTCGCATTATAAGATCGCACAAAATAAAAATAATTAAAAAAAAAAAATCCATTCACTTAGGTTGAAAGTTTTTGATACTCCTTATACACTGGTCCACTTTTAACCAAAATCCTTGTAAAAATGTGCACCTATCTCTAAATCCCAGCTTTCTAAAATGCATAGTTTTTGAGTAATCATGATCATGGATGTACGGACAGATATCCGGATATGTGTATTGAATTTAAAACATTTTTCTTCTAACCCTTTTTTTTTCTCTCTCATTCCAGATTTGTACACAAATCTGGAATGCATTTATATTTTTCGTTTTTGCTATTTTGGGGATAATAGCGATAGAGATTAGTTCATCTTACCAAAAGGTCTTTCATATCACAGGTTGGTCCAAACAACTTAAAATTTCTAGATTTGAAGGTTAGTCCACTCTGCCTCTTAACGCCTCAATGTAAGCTTAGTGTAAAGTTATCTTTCTGGTTTCAAGAATAAGGTATTTTAAAGATATAATTTCTGTAATATCTTTACTCCCTCTTCAAAAAACTTCAGTGCAAATTAAAATATATGTGGTTTTTTGATATGTGTCTTTGATGTGTTATTGATTGCATTTCATTTCAAATTGAATTGAAGTATAATTTGTAAATTTGAATAATATATCTTGAAACGCCAAAGCTTTTTTTCCGTTACAACCTGATTTCATTAAAATTTCACTATTTTTTTTTTATCCAATTGATTCCTTGATCAGGATACTGAAGGAACAAAGAGTGCAAATATTCTATTAAAAAACAAAGATGAGACTATTTTTCTTATCGCGAAAGTTGTGCAAATCCACAAAATAAAATAGTCCCAGTTCACATCTTGTAACAAAATCGTTATTCTTGGAATTGAAATATCCTGAATGCTTTACTTGTAGTTTTAGGAAATCAAAAAATTCCATTTTACTTCTCACTGTTTTTAAATACACAATAAAATTTTGAATTTACTTCGCGCCAATTTTCGAACAGTTAACAGTAAGGAAGCGGAAGAATACGTGATGTCATTAACTCGACTGCAAGAACAAAGTGAAACAATCTATAAAAAAGAATGAAGTTAATTTATCCCATGAACTAATATTCTAATTGTAATATCTAAAGTCGAAATAATGCGAAATAAAATAAAAAAAAACTTTATTTATAACAATAACAATAAAACATTTATTTTAGATTTATTTTACATGGGAAAAACAACAAGAAATTAGACTTTGCTATTTTTATTTTACAATGGTAGCTGTCATTAATTACGCCTTATTTTCATTATTATAGCAGATGAAATGAGGAAGATCATGATCCATATAAAGGTGACGGCAAAACCGATCCAGACACCCCAGTCCAGGATTCCCTGACCTCGGCCCAGCACACACCTCAGTGATTCGACAGCGTAGGTCATCGGTAGCAGATGACTGATGTACTGCATCGCCTTCGGCATAGCTTCTATAGGCCACACGACACCTGGCAAACAAATAAACATACAATACAAAGTTATTTTAATGATGTACAGTGAAGCTCGGCTATAATACGGTTGTTTACATCGCGAATTCGGATATAACGCGATTTGGTCTTGGACCCTTCTATTTTGGAAAAGGTGTATAATTGTAAAATTGTAAAATTTACCATATTTTTGCCCAAAAATTATGAAAATCGATTGATTTTAGAGAACTGCTCGCGATTTGCTACTTACAATTAATACTTACTGGGTAATACCGCAAATCCCAAGATGGCGGCACCAAACCGTAAGAAAACAGAAATATGAAGATTTTGGCTAATATAACCCATCAAAGGGTCGAAAAGGTAATGATTTATAAATATTTATAAATATAAAATTCTCTCACATCGCTCTGAATGATGTAGGTAATCGCGAAATGACCATTTTAAATCGATTTGGAATCGTGTGGGCGATAATAGGGTTCGAGTATACGACATTTGACATCGCCAAGTAAAAAAAGCTCGGGCAGATCGCGATCTTCGAGATCTTGGATCCGAAAGATCGCGATGTGACGAGCTTCACTGTATTTCTTGTCTCTAGCTCTACCGATGAGCAATCAAAGAGCAGAACCTGTTTTAGTGTCCTAATCTCATTGTATATTACAATAACTACAACTTTTAGTTTCTTTGGGGCTTCTTTTGAGTTTCCCCCCAAAAATAGGAAATTGACAATTTGAGGGAAAAAAGGTTTTCTGACAAGCATTCAGCTATCCGAGGATTTCATTTCCATATTTTAATTTTGTATTTCTTTTCCTTACTCTTTAGCTTATGAGAGGCCATTTTCGGTTGTTGATTAAACAAATAATTAATGAGAAAATAAATTTAAAAATTTTCATTTAAGTAATTAGTAATTAATTTCTTTATTACAATTTCAAGTTTTTAATATGAAAATCTGATGATTAATATTCTATAAAATCTAAAATCTTATTATTTTATATTCAGAATTAATATTATTAAAACTATAAATTATATTTCAACTATATTCTATATAATGCTTTCATTTTTATTATGCAATACAATCTTGGTATTCAAAATGACGTTCAATGAATACATGAAAATTGAACACTTCAACGCATCTTAACATAGCATTTGCATTCAATTTTTTAATATAATTAACTGAACTACAATGAACGAAACTTACCACTTAATAATAAATTCGGATAAAAAGTTCCTAAAGACATCGTTATTGCTGAGGTTTCTTCATTGCAGACTGTTGATATGAATAAACCTGTAAAATATACGATACATCAATTTATCAATATTAAAATAACAAGAATTTTAATAGAAATCTTCTGACATATTAATATCAATTTTCTATTATGGCTTATTACGAGGGTCAGTCAGTAAATAATGCCTCCTATTTTTTTTCTCCTTCAATAAATCAGTTAAGTGAAAAATTTGAATTTGGCTCAATTCCTCAAACCTTCTTTTCCAATCCACTGCAGTAGCAACTTCCTGTGTCAACAGGTGGCAGCACTGCATCCGCTTGCAAAATGGCTGACATCGATGTTCGTATTAAACATTAGAATTAAATACTCTATACAGTTGCCTGTGGCATACGATATCCATGTTCGTTTACAGTAGTCAACATATATCAACAATGTTTACCCATAATTATGCAACAATTCAATAATTAATTAAGGCATAATTAATTTTATGCAATTCAAACATTCAAAGAATCAAATATTCAGTAGGTGATATCCCAGAACAGCTGTTTCACTCTTATTGGCGATCGTCAGCCAGAAATAATCACCGGTAAATAGGAAGGGTTCAGGAGATAGATGAAATTTTAACAACTGTTTTAGGATATCACTTAGTAAATCTGAGTTATGAAGTCTCAATTAGTAATATATCTTCTCGTTATTCTTCCTTTCTCCATCATCAGTAATAAATTAAAATAAAACACTTCAACCACAAAATATAGCGAATTTTCGGGATCTATTGCCTATACCCCTTTTTCAAGCCTTTCTTTTTACTTCCATTAAATAAATACAAAATAATACATAAATCATGAATATAAAAATGATAATAGACAATTATTGAAATTAAAAATCGATTTTTCCATAATTCTTATTCTCAATAATAGATGCTAGCCGTATAGTAAAGCCGTCCACTGTTTTCTTTATTTCTATTACAACATTTATTATTGTTAATAAACAATGCTTCTTTTATTTTTCTTTTATTATTGTCCTGTTCAATATCAATAAGATACGGTCTCCAAATCTCCGTGAGTTGTTCGTACATACATTTAAGGCGTCTTCGCGGCATGCTGAGGACTCAAGAGACCTGCACTCCACAACCCCACTGATTTAAGACACACAGAGGTCATACGACGGCCGACTACATTAGCGTAGCCGAAGCTTTATTAACGTCTGTGGTGGCAGTTCTAAGCGGGCAATCACAGCCCAATTGCAATCAGTGGTACAACTACCATGTGACGGTGCCGCATACCGAGTTTGGTCGTTCTCGGATCATTCTTTCAGTATGTTTTTTGTTAATGACTGTATATTACAACATAAATGGACTCAGAAATTGACAGTTAAATCTTTAATGAAGAAAAATTTTTCGAACTTACCATAACACATTCCGCAAAAACCTTGTAAAAGACTTAGTAAGACCACCCAGATAAGATTACCCTCTGATGGCAAACGAAAAACAACAATTAAGAAGAGGAGCATCAAGGTCACTTGCACGATCATGACACCTATTTGGGTAATTAAATGGCTGAGCATCAACTCTACTGAATTCACACCTGTAACAAAAAAAAAAGGCTATGTTTTATCAGGTATTGCATAATTAAAAATTTCTAGCAATTATATATATTATACTTATAAGTTAGTAAAGTCACTTTAACTCACAAGATGTACATATTAATTTTCAAAAAATATTTAAATTTAAAAAAAAAGAGGCTACAGCTTGGAGATACAGCAAATACAAACAAATCGGGTAAAGAATTACTAACTATACAAGTAAAGAATACTGACTAGCCTCAGTTACGTCTCTCAATTTCAATGCTTATGGTTATTTTTATCTTTCAATTTGATGTAACTACCTATTACGATGTGAACACTTTTTTGATATTGCTGATGTCTTATCTTCAATGGGGATAACTCCTAAAAAATTGTTTATTTAAATAGAAGGGAACAATGATTTTAGAATGCCTTGTATATTTTTTTTAATCGGTACATATCCGAATTTGCGAGTAGAAAGCAGACTTTAGCCACGCCAACCAGAAACGCTTGGCTGCCATGTTGGTTCAGCTGTGACGTCACGTACGTTGAAACATTCGCTTGTCCAGTTGCAGTATTGGTTGTTCACTAGATTAAACCAATGGAAATAAATTTTAAAGGTGAAACTTCATAACGTTACAAATTCTGTATTGTACCGTTGTGTAAAAGGTCAACAATTGCTACACCGCAAAACAATTTTATAACTATTCTAATGAATTCGAAAAGGCGAAAAGCATGGTTATATAATCGTCGAGACAAGGTTTTCAGTCCGAAATCTACACTGTTTGTATGTCAGGATCGTTTTAATATAAGTAAAATGGATAATCTAAGTGTTTATTATTTATTTAATTATTAACACATTGAATGAAAACTAAATGTTGAGAAATCGCAGGGTTCTGAAATCACCCGTGTTGTCGCGGCATCGTAGAGTTACGAAACATTGTATGAAGCTTTAACTGTATCCTAACATTAAATGTTTATAAATGAAATATATATGAACATTTACACTTGATTAGTTCCGGCCACTTTATTAGGTACACCTATCTAGTAGCGTGTTGGGCCTCCTTTAGCCCTCAAAACAGTCTGAATTCGTCGAGGCATGGATTCATCAAGATGCTGGAAACGTTGTTGAGGCATTGTTTAACATGCGGACATGAGTGTGTCACGCAGTTCCTGAAGATTTGATGGAGATGTAGGCCTGGAGCGAATGAGCCCGTTCCAGCTCATTCCACAAATTTTCAATCGGGCTGAGATCCGGGGACTGAGCGGGCCACTGCAGCAAAGAAAAGTCATCTTATGTTCCTCAAGCCATCCCATAGTGATGCGGGCGTTGTGCACCGACGAATTATCATGCTGGAAGTAGCCATCTGCATGAGTTTAAACTATTAACATGTACGGTTGCAATTGGTCAGCTACGATGTTTAGGTACGCTCAAGCATCCTGACGTGCCTCCAAAGGTATCAATGGACCCAAGGTGTGCCAGGAAAACATCCTCCATACCATGACACTGCCCCCACCGGCTTGAAGATGGTTGTGAGACACAGCATTTTTGCACTCAGCAGGAATGTACCTAATAAAGTGGCCGGACAGTGAGTATATGTAGTTATATCTACGTATAATTCAGATTTTTGACAACTGATAATGTGATAAAGAATCTTTTCTAAGGCATTATTTCGTTGGGGACTAAGGCAAAAAAAATTGCTCGAAAATATTCAATATTAATATAGCAAAGAAATTGAATGTTTAAAATTGTTATTGCTTTAGAATTATTACACAGGCCTACAAAAAAAAAAAATTTTTTTTATTACACAGGCCTAGACTCTTTGAACTGATTTTAACTATATTTGGGGCGCTGAATCTAAAAATGAAATCAGTTTTTCTCTATCAGCTATACTTTTTTAGATGCAGCATACTCTACGAGTAATAGTTTCAACTATATATATATATAACGTACACTTAAACAAATTCATAAATAAACTATGCAGAAACAAAGAGGAAACAGCGCTTAAATAGATTATTTATGAATTTATTTAATCGCTGTTTCCTCTGTTTCTGCAGTCGTATATCAACAACAAACTATCAGCTTATTATATATTATTTTTTTATGATTCAAATTCATACAAAAGTATTGTAAAACCTTTTTCTAAGTACGATGTGACAAAAATGTAACTCATTTCAATCCCATTGCTTCTTAGAGCATCTCCTAAAATGACCTTATTTTTATCATTTGTGCTGCTATCTGTCGATATCTGATTCCAATCACTCAAATAACTTCCAGAAAAATCCGCTAGATGATTGGTGCCTATTTATTGATAGCTCTATTAAAAAAAATAGAGAATTTATTTATTTGTCCTCCAAATGAAAGTTGGCCGGCGGAAGTTTGAACTGCGCAGCCCTTCCGGTAGCTGATCAATTATGTTTTCCTGTCACAATGGACGACGTCGTCTGTTTTCACTGAGAAAGACATGTTGATAACGCCAAATTAAAACTTTTCTCGACTATTTAGCGTTATTTCAATACCAGTTGCTAACAATAAGTATTTATATAAATAAATAAATATATATTATTTATAAATACAATGATCTTTTGCAAAGTAACAAGCGATTACCGTAATGGCGGCGTCCTGTCATAAAATCAGACGGAAGTGCCTGACCAGACTAATCGATCTCACAAAATTGCGCAGATCTCACAAAAAACAGGGCGGCCATCTCTCATTTGGAGGAGAATAAGCGCAGTTTGAAATGCGTCCTTCTACACAATGGCAACAAATACGGCTCAATACAAATGAAAGAAGAATATAATGTCGTAGCTTTGTTCATGGAGAAGATAAAATATCAGGAACATCAATGGGTAATTTGTGTGGACTTAAAGATGGTAAACTTTCTCCTTGGACAGCAAACTGGCAACACTAAATAGATTTTTCCTGTGCCTCTGGAACAGCAGGGACCAAAAAAAAATCACTGGATAAAAAAGGAGTGGCCTAAGAGAGAAAACATGGCTGTTGGGAAAAACAATATCACTAACGAGCCTCTAGTTGGAAGAGAGAAAATCATCTTTCCGCCACTGCCAATCAAGCTAGGCCTTATGAAGCAGTTTGTAAAGGCTCTTTCTAAGAATGGACCAGGCTTTGCTTACATAGGAAGAAAATTGCCTCAGATAAGTACAGAAAAACTGAAAACTGGAATTTTCGATGGCCCACAAATAAAACAGCTTATCAAAGAACTGGCTTTTGTGGAATCCATGAATGAAGCTGAGCAGAAAGCATGGATGTCATGCAGAAACGGATTGAATAAATTATAAATTGCTGAACAGACACAAGACAAATACAGATTTAAAAAAAAATAAAGAAACATGTGAAAATGAAAGCAAAAATTGATTTAATTCCTGGACATTAAATCAATGAAAAGTAGTAATAAAGGTGTAAATCTTAAAATGAATTCGAAATAAAGATATTTAACTAAAAAATTCAGCAAGAAGTAAGAAGCACATAGAAACAACAGGTATGGACAATTTCTTTGTTTTGACATAACATACGTCCCAATCGTACAGGGTAGGCTTAAAAGAATGGTGGAGTTTCAAAGACGAGTATTTTCTGTATTGCTTAACAGTCATGACAATT
>JAFIDM010000002.1:24255721-24271736 GCA_023159025.1 Thereuonema tuberculata
TTGGAAAATCGTAAGTCGAACCATTGTAAATCGGGACCGTCTGTACACTAAAATTCATTCAATTAATAAAATCCAGATATGAAATCTCGATTAGTAAGTGAAAAAAAAATAAAAATAAATGTAAAATCTGATTTGAAATTAGAACTTATAAAATGGAAATAAAAGTAAAAAATTTAAAAAAAAAAAGAAAAACAGTTTAAAAAAAATTGCTTTTGGATGCCTTTGTCCAGTCCTTTTTAAGGTAATCGCAAAAGTTTATTAAACACTGTTATTTTATTGAAAACACTTCATAATTTTTAAATTCAAGTTTAGGGTAACATCTACACAACTTTTGTGGATCCTCTGGGTCGTACCCTAATGTACTAGAAGGGCTGAAGGTACATTAGAGAGAGCATCCATTAATTTGAATTGTTGCCTACTTTTTTCTCATATTTATTATTTTTAATTTCGAACTTCGTTGATATTATAAATATTTTTATTTTGTAAGTTTTAATTTCAAATTGCATTTTTATATTATTTTTTAAAATTTTTGTTTGATGTTTAATCAAGATTAATTATTAGGTTAATGTAATTTTATCTAACTGAATGCATTTATTGCTGTTACTAAATTTGTGTTAAATTTAATTTAGTACTTTATTAATAAAATTAAATTAATTGTTTAATTAATTGCGCAAGTTAGAATATCTGAAGTGGAATATTCTAAACATATCCACACACATACACAAATTCAAAAAGAAAATAATGTAAAGATACGGTACATTATTGGAGAAAAACAAAACCTCAAAATGAAAAAATATAACTTATAAAAAGAAGCCCTTTTGCATGATATGTATTGAGTATTAGTTCAGCTAATGATATCAGAATTGAGTTTTGTTTACAATTCCTTAATATGCAGAAGCACTTGTCAAAGTAACCTGTCGCCATCTAGTGATTAAAAGAGGAAACATAGTTGTAGTAAATTCTTCATGGAAGGATCTAACCTTAGATATTATTCAGTGTTTTGAAACTGAAAAATCAATGAAAAATATAATATAACAGAGCTTATCAAATCTTAAATGTATTAATTTTACTGCACTAATAAAATAAGTGAATATAATTTTGTGCTAAAGCATAAATTTAAGGGCGACTAATAATAATAAAAAAAAAAATTCAAAATAATAATAAAAAAGGAAGTAGAATAACGTAAGAAAAAAAATAGGAAAAAAATTTAAAAAAATTGGGAAAATAAAAAGAAAAAAAAGAAACACGATGACATTAAGAGAAAAAAAAAGTAAGACATACGGGTTTAAACCGAGAACCTCCAGCTTATGAGTCCGAAACCTAATCATCAAGCTATAGCTAACAACAGAAATATGTAGGGTTCTAACATTTAAGCTAATAGATTTGGTCGCTATCACAATAGCTCCCAAATGTGTCACTAATTAACAGGGAAAGTGTACAGTATAATGACTGTATTTAAGACTGTCCTGAAACATATAAAATATATGTTTTTTTGTCTTATAGACCGATTACTTAATTTTTATTTATAATCATATATTTTGTGGGCTCGGTAGCCGAGTGGGTTAGGGCGCTTGGCTGCGGGTTGGAAGTGGCGGGTTCGGTTCCCGGCCTCGGCGGAGCGCGCGAATTTTTCCACGCTCCTTTCTCCTCCAAACGGGTCCTAGGGTCTACCCAGCCCTCTCTAGAATGGGTATCGGGTTTCTTTCCAGTATCCATTAAAGTCGGGCTGACCTCCCGGCCTCAACTTCATCCCATTAGATCCTGAATGCTGGAGCCTACCCTCCAGCCACCCCATAGGCCTGTAAGTGGGATATATTTTTTAATCATATATTTTTCTCTTAAGTCCCTCATTAAGTTCCTCATTAAATAAATAATATCCGGATGAATCCACTATTTTGTCAAAATTATCTGGAAATATTGATATCTTAATAAAGAAATTTAGTATCTATATATAATTTACAATTTAAATATTAAGAATCTTCTGCTTAGCCACATGAGCTATTGACTTGCAATTTGGCAGCAGTTTATGTCTGTCAGTTTTGCCAATTTTCAATGAACGTTTCAAGCATTTTACAATGCATTTAGTTTTTCTCTCATTAAATAAATCTTAATGTAAAGAAGGCTTAATTTTATTTATTTTTTAAATTTAGGATATCATCTTCTTAGGACTGGGTACGTTGACCAATGGGATCTCAGGGGTATGTTGTCTGGATTATTTAATCAAATATGCTGATGATATCAGTGGTTCTGCAGCCTGGGTCTTTTGTGTAAGTAGCTTTTTTGTAAGGAACTAAACAGATCAATAATAATGTTACTGCATCTAAGCTAAATCATTCAATTTAAAGAAACCTGCTTCTATTTCACTCACTTGTTTTAACTGCTGATGTTATTAAATGAGATCTGCTTTAATGAATCTTTTCTACTCCTTTGTCTGTTAGGGCTTAGTGACTGTGACTGGTATAGTCTATGCGGTGGATGTCATTTGCCTTCTTGGGAGCAGACGATGGGAATAAACAGTATTTAATTGTTAAATTTTTGTCATTGTTATTTGAAAACAAAAATTGTAAATTACTGATAACGATTTAAAATTATTTGTAAGACATTGTTAAAGAATTGTAAATTATCAGTACCATTTGATTTAGACTTGAAGTCCTTGATTCTCAGAGGGAGTTCATGAAAACTAAAACACCAAGCTGTGTGTCTTTCTCCATAATTCTTGTAAGATATTAGCTATCCATTACAGTTCTCCAGAATCTTCAACTACACTCTCTTTCAAAGGAGAAACATTACTCTATTTATGTGGAAATTACTTTTTAATTTTACTTTCAAAGAAATGAAGCTCATTGATTCACTTTATCTGTGTGTGTGTGTGTGTGTCACGCCCCCAGGTGCAGTTTGAGACCCAGTTCAAGGACAGGTGAAAGTTTCTTACATTCCGACCACGGTAACTTGTCGATTGGAAAAATTCCAGAGCCCCATGACGTCAGCACTAGCCTCTCGCAGAGGTTCCGAAAAATGTTACATTACAGCTATAAAACAAAAACAAAATTAGTTTTAATCCTGTTTAAAGGAAATGATATAGTGCTAGTTATTGGTTGACTGCTTTCAATAAAAGATTTAACTGTATATTTAAGTTTTATGTATTTCGCTTAAATATTATATATTTTTTAAGCTTTGAGGCGTGCTTGTTTGTGATTGGCTAAAAGAAATCACGTGGGGTTCCTTCCGATCGTCAAGTTATCATGGAAATACTAGATTACAAGAGGGCTCCAAGAATTCAAGATTTAGATTTGGTAACGTGTTAGGTAAGGAGACAGATCAGATGATAGGATCCCTGCAAGGATTCAATTTGGCCATATATAAGAATTGTCCATTATAAGCTGTAATGCGACTTTAAATACATATTCCTGATTTTAGAGCTGAATAGCCATTGTTATCATAATTATAGTATATTAATTACAAAGAAAAAGTCATACGTACCTTGTCAGTAATAATAAATTCATAATAAGAACTTTTTATCCCTAGTATTTCCTTAACTCAAATATTTTCTTAACTGTGAGTAAAAAAAAAAATCTTAAATCCCGCCCAGGTTCTATCGATCATCCATTCCTGGTATCATGTTATCGACGACTCCTACCCTCATACTTAAATGGGAGGCTGTGTATGTTCCCCTAAGAACTTTTGAATCGATGGATGAGTCTTCTTAAAACTTGGCGTGCAAAGACAAAGTAACTTTTATGTGTGGAATTCCTTCTGATAGAGAAATCAGCGCGTGACGATGACAAAAATTCCCATAGAAAAGCATTGGAACTGAAACAGGATGAAACGAAACAATAGGTGCTCATCTTTTCGCTAATCAACTACTTCTGTTGATTATGATTCAATTCATAGGATTTTAGTAACTTAAGCTTAATGAGGAAAGAATTTCTTTTTCAGAAAATGTAAATCAATACTGCTTCTATTCAATACGTTTTTTATGATTATTATTTACTGTCCGGCCACTTTATTAGGTACATCTACCTAGTAGCGTGTTGGGCCTCCTTCAAAACAGCCTGAATTCGTTGAGGCATCGATTCCACAAGA
This sequence comes from Thereuonema tuberculata, assembly GCA_023159025.1. Lineage (NCBI taxonomy): Eukaryota > Metazoa > Arthropoda > Chilopoda > Scutigeromorpha > Scutigeridae > Thereuonema > Thereuonema tuberculata. The sequence continues at coordinate 24,259,805 of JAFIDM010000002.1, forward strand.
TGCTGAAAACGTTGTTGCGGTATTGTGTACCATGCAGTTCATGAGTGTGTCACGCAGTTCCTGAAGATATGATGGAGGTGTAGCCCTGGAGCTAACAGCCCATTCCAGCTCATTCCACAAATTTTCAATCGGGCTAAGATCGGGGACTGAGAGGGCCACTGCAGCAAGGAAAAGTCATCATCATGTTCCTCAAACCATCCCATAGTGATGCGGGCTTTGTGCACCCGTACATTATCCTGCTGGAAGTAGCCATCTGCATGAGGATAAACTGTTAACATATACGGTTGCAATTGGTCAGCTACGATGTTTAGATACGCTCTAGCATCCTGACGTGTCTCCAGAGGTATCAAAGGACCCAACGTGTGCAAGGAAACATCTCCCACACCATGACACCGCCTCCACAGGCTTGAAGAGTTGTTGTGAGTCACAGCATTTGTGCGACAGCGGGGTATACCTAATAAAGTGGCCGGACAGTGTATATAACAGATGTTATTAAAAGAAAATATATATATTTCGTTTTTGTGGTTTTTACAACTTAATATCATAAGGAAAATAGGCATTAAGTTTTTCCAAGAACTTCTTTTTCTATTTTATTTTTATTCGTAGATTGTCCACATTTTTATCTTTTCGAAATTAACGAAGCTTTGTATGAGGAGTACCAGGGATCTTTGCTAACTATAGGCTTATTATTTTCCATCTGCATAAGAGTTAAACAACTTCATCCTTATTACGCATAGAATCTATAATGAAATACCTGTTATTGCAAGACTAACAATTCAGTCAGTTTTCAGAGTATAAATATAAAAATAATTTTAAGATTTTTACGTTATATATTTAATGTTTTACTAATATAGAAAAATATATTGGATACTTCTACTTTGTTTAGTTAAAACCCTGTTTTTTTAGCGAATCTAACAGGAAGCAACTATTGATATTGGATTCGCTAAAAAAATATCTTTATAACTAAACAAAGTAGAAGTATCCAATACATTTTTCTACATTAGTAGAGAAATATAAGTTTCAAAGAACTGTTGAACAACATTGTAAGATTATGGGAACACTGTTAACCCCCGCTTTCATTCTATCTTTCAGCTTAAGATTAAGGAACAATCCTTTTTATTAATAAAGTAAAAATAAAAAAAAAGTAGCTTCAGGTGCACAGATTTACAAATATTCTACATTAAGGTAATTTTTCGTTGCCTTTTTTTGGCAGGTTTTAAAACGTACTTGTTGGCAACCTATAGTGGACAGAGCGCAGAGGATAATTATATCTAAAAGTATGATTTCGAGACAGCCTGTTGATGCCAATAATGACACTATAATGCAGGCTTAAAAATGTTCTTAATTCTTAATGAATAGCCCTCCCTCCAGAATACATTTTTCTTTAGGTAATCCAAGATGGTAATTTCTTATTGTATAATAGTAATAAATATTAATATACTTTATTTTGAACTATTTTTCCCGGTCATGTTTAATTTAAAAATAAATTACATCATGAAAATTTTTAATAAAATGAAGGATCAGACAAATTTTAAAACAAAAATAGCAAAGAATATAATCTGCTTGATTCTTCTGGCACAACATATAAACAGAGCGGACCACCACCCATATAGCAGACATGTGTCCTCACAACACATAGATATACAAATAAAACAAGGTAGGGATAGTGATTAGTAAACCAAAAACAGTGCTTCGCAGCGGCTTTTGAGTCACCTTTACTTCAGAATAGACTGCGCCGGGGTGGTCTAGGAAATGCTCGCGCGAGTCTGTTGCGACCCCATGCTATCTTACCCACCCCTATTTATATGGAATAATCGTCATTCTTAACTCAAACCTTGTTAATACACTGAATCTGTATTACTAAAACCCTTTATTTCTCTGTCTGTCTAGCGCAATTTCCTGTGAGAATGGAAAATAGAAACAATTGTACTGAGCGAATCGAATCAATACTGAGGTGCGGGAATCGAACCTGCAACCTCCTGATCCGAAGTTAGACGTCTTATCCTTCAGGTCACGGAAACTACAACTCAATTTATATTGTTTTTTGACTTATGTTTCCTTCCCCCCCCCCCCCACATCAATAATGAATGTATTCAACCTTTTTTTTTAATGTCAAGATTATTTATTTATTTCCGCCTGTTTATTTGTAATTCGAAAATGACAATTAGAACCATTATTGCCGAAACGTTTTATTTTAAATATAATATTCTTACTTAACCAAATTCTGTGATATAAAAAACAAGCGCGTGTACACGGGCACGGCCTAGTTCCTAATAATGATTTAAAAAAAAAAAATTAAGTTGAGAGTGAAAAGGTTTAAAATGGGGAGAAAAAAATGAAGTATAAGAATTGCCCATGAGTGGATCGAACCCACGGCCTTGGCTTTATAAGCACGCAGCTGTAACTAACTGAGCTAACAGACCACCTACAACTGAGCTAACAGAAGCTGTTGCGAAGCATTGTGGGATGTGTCTACAGACAGACAAACCAGAGATATAAGATCTTTCAGAAGCCTGAAAAAGAAAAGAAAATACGTAAATATTCATAACTTGTTTGCAATTTCTTCCAAACCTTAAATTACAAAAAGTTACAAAATAATATCTACATCGCACAAAAACCACATAATATGAAAATAATATAATAATTTATGTCCCCAAATTAATAAAAAGAAAAGTCTTCACGTTCGGTGGCCACTACCGAACGACAGAAGTAAAAGTAAAAAAGTAATAATTAACAACATGTTAATGTATCAATAAACAACACAAGAAACAGATTAAAAAATGAAGAAGAAAAAATCCACCAAAATCTATTTACTATTTATAAAAATATTAAAATTTCATATCTATGTACAAATACCATGTAAGGTATACTAATTAATTATTACAATTAAATATATCTACAACAAAATTTAAATAGTAGGGAACAATATTAAGGCCAATAAAAACATCAATAAGCGACAAAAAGGAAATAATATCCAGGACGCAGAGCTGTACAAGAAGAAACAAAATAAAAAAAAATATACACCTATACATACATACATACACATATATACACATATCTGCTTGATTCTGATAATCAAGAATTTAATACTGAAGAACGGTACCTCATCATTTTCCATATTTGAGATTACAATGCCAAAGCCTAAAAACTTTTACACTTGAACATTTTTCTTCCCTGTCTGTTTGTAAGCGCATCACTCTAAAATGGCTGGGCTGATTTTTTGAAAAATTAGATATGATGCTTAATTATTGTCCAAATTAAAAGATGAACACGATTGTTGTGGTCTTCAATCCCAATCCTTTAAAATTGACCTTGTGCTAACTACCTGCTTTGCTATGGATCCCTGAACTATAATAAAAGTTAAAGTATCCCTCTACAGGCCTGGGCTGGCCTTTAAGGCTCCCAGCGTTTCGTGACCATCGGGACGAAGTTGAGGTCGGGTGGTCAGCCCGACGCCCGCCCGCCTTTAACTCCCGGGAAACAAACCCGGTACCCATTTCATAGAGGGCTGGGTAGACCCTAGGACCCGTTTGGAGGTGAAAGAAGCCCTGAACTATAATAACAATTCCTATTCCTATATCAATATTTCTTCTTCTTTTTATTATTATTATTTATTTTCTTTACATTTACTCTGCTAGGGAAAAGAGATTTCCTATCAAACGGGTTCAAGGATTATATAATATTATATTTTTTTAAATTAGTACATATAAACAGTGGCGAAGCAACGCCTTGGGGGGCCCGGGGCGGGAGTTCCATTATTAAGCAACAACCAAAAAAAAACAAAAAAAAAAAACAGAAAATTTTTCTTAGGTGGGGCTCCTAAGCTGGCTGGTGTAGCCCCTAGGCTGGCTGCAAAAAACAACCAAAAAAAAAAAAGGAAATCTCCTATTTAACAACCAAATAAAAAAAAAAGAAAAATCCTAATAATAACATACAAAAAAAAAAAGTACACAGAATTAACATATTTAATATTATTTATGTAACGCATTTTAAACATACCATTTATAATTAATTTTCAAATACCAATTTACCTTACATAATATTTTTTTATAAATACAGTAGAACCTCATTATAACGGACCCCATTATAACGGACGTCGCTTATAACGGACAGTTTTAAAAAAAATGTAATAATAATAAAGGATGCTTATTTTTATCTGACGAGTTTTACATTTCCAACCATATGTGTTTGAAAACGTGTTTGCATATTATGAACACTTACGGCACCTCCGTCAGTTATTAACTGGTGAAATAAGCAGCAAACAAACCCAGCAGAAAATAAATTATTTTTTCAAACCAATGAATGTAAGCAATCAACATGAACCAGGACCTTCTTGTTCTAAGATTAATGCAGTGTATACAAACACATCTCTTTCAATTCAACCTACTATGTTGAAGGCTGTTTTTTTATTTTTTTTATATAATAAACACTTTTTATAGCTAACTTTTGTACTTTCATTGATATACATTGATGTACTGCTGCATTACAACCATATAAGAATTATTTGTTATAAACCGGACTTTCATTAAAACGGACAACCTTCAGCCCATATTAGTCCGTTATAATGAGGTTCTACTGTACTATGAAAATATTTTTTTTGTTTTGAATCAAACTTACAAATTTTTCAATCAACCAAAGTTTTAATTTTTTTTTTTTTTTTTTTTAATTGAAGTATGTTTGCTATTAAACATATTATTATTAATATTTTTATAATAATATGCTATTATTATTATAATATGTTATTATTATTTTAATAATAATAATAGCATATTATAATATATGCTATTATATGCTATTATTATTATAAAAAAATTCAATTTCTAAATTGTTTATAAAATTTTCCAGTTTGTAATTAAAATTACGTATTCCGTGATTATTAATATATGAATATGTCAACTTTATATTACTGTCAGATATAAGGTTTTAATCTTGTTTGTTATTATTTTTTATTTCTAAAATATAATAATAATTTTGTATGATAATATTGTGTAATAATAATAATAATAATAGACTCATCAACCTCATCACCCTACATGCAAAAGAAGTACACACACTTAGGGAACATTTCCACCAAAGAGCACAACACTCCGCACTACACTTAGCCATTGTCAAGGCTGACACACACCTCACACCCCTGGACCTCGAAAACCTTACTCCAACACTCACCACCCCTGACTCTCACACTCAGCAGCTGCGTGAATCATGGGATAGTAAGGAACTCCATGGCAGACATCACCACTAACAAAGTCAGCCTCATGTCGACATGGAAGCGTCGAACAGATGGCTGACGAGTGGTGAGCTGTTTGGGGAGACCGAAGGGTTCATGATCGCGATACAGGACCAAGTCATCCCCATACGCAACAACAAGAAACACATTCTACACGATGCAAACACCATGACGACAGATGCAGGAAATGCCACACTACGCATGAGACGATCGACTACATAATATCAGGCTGTCCCCTTCTCTCCCAAGCAGACTACTTCCACCGACACAATCAGGTAGCGTCGATCGTTCATCAACAGCTAGCACACAAACACTCACTTATTAAGAACACGGTCCCGTATTACAAGTACATACCGCAAAGCGTATTAGAGTCATCCTCAAATAATCTGTACTGGGATCGTCCCATTCACACAGACAAAACCAACAGACCTGACATCACACTTGTTGATAAGGTCAACAAACAGACCTATCTCATTGATATTGCAGTGACTATCAGCAAGAACCTGCAGAAAACTCACGCTTACACGATCAAACCAATCTAGGCACACGAGCTCCAGAAGCAGTGGAGGCAGAACCGAGTACGTGTTGTACCCATCGTCTTGTCCGCCACTAGTCTGGTGCCTCACACATTGCACCACAGTCTCAGCACACTAGGTCTTAACAAAAACACTTATGCAGAACTGCAGAAGGCTGTGATACTCAACACAACACGCATAGGTTAAGAAATTTATGGATACAACCACATATCTCTAACATCCCAACCCTTTTGCTCCCTTTTTTACATTTGACAAGATATGCTTTAGTCCTTGACCCGCCATATTATTTTAGCTGGAGAAACCCAAGAATAGAAACTTTTATATAGCAATAATAATAATAATCATTAAAGTATTCTACAGTGATACGTGTACAAACTGATAACGAATAGTCAAGATATATGAAAATTGAATAGCAAAGCTTATCGTCATTTATTATGTTTTTTTTTTTATTATTTGGTGGATTTTGTTAATCTTCATGTCGTAGCTGAAGTGAAAGTATTTAAACCAATCAGAAAGACATTTATGATGGAAGTTTTGACTTAATGGTGAAGTTTGGCATTGATGATATTGTCTTTGTAGAGTACAAGTCCGTAAATCAGGATGCCCGAAATCCGGACCACCGGGGAATAAGGACTTTTCGAAAACTCACGAAAATATTTTACATTTAGCTGGTTGTGTGGAATGCTGTCAAGCCAGTGGCGGCTCGTGGCTGTGAAGTTAGGTGAAGAGCTAGTAGGAAAATAATTATATTATAATATATAATATTATATATATTATATATTACAATAAAAAATATTGTAATATCTTCCTTCTTATCTTCGTCTTTCCAACGTGAAAATGATGTTTCTAATAAAACACACACTATATCATAAACAGGATTCACATTTAAAACAGCTTAGCACTACGAAACAAGCCACTGGAAGAGAATATCGCTCTCTTTTAATACAACTTCACCCGTACAGCGGGTGACGTTGTCATAGCAACCATCGCCTCGGTTGTGATCTAAAGCTCCGCCCATGAGGTTGACTAACTTGAAACCGAGGCCAACTTCACTTGTCGGTCAGCATCGCACCGCGCTGGGAGCCAGAACTTGACGCGCGGGACTTATAAAATATTATTAAATACAAAATACGTTTCTATTAAAACCAGCATATATGATAAGGAACATAAAGTTTTCTTATAATAATTGTTATTTTCTTATAATAATTGTTATATTATAAATAAATAATATTAATTTATTACAAATAATTGGTGAAGTGCCACTTCACCTATTTCTCCTGAATAGCCGCCACTGTGTCAAGCTTGTAACTATTTGAAGAGAATGATGAAACTTATGACCTAATGTGATGTTTGCAGATTTACAATGTGATCGAACCGAAGAATTTCCACTGATTATTTACTGTTAAATTAAATTCTACTGGAAACTGTTAAATTAGCTACAAAAGACAAATTTAATGCATTGAAGATATAGTGTTGAAGTTGGATTCATTTTCACTGATGAAGAAATTATTTCAAAACATTTTAATTCCTGATAAGATAAAAGAGATTTATTTAGAAAAATCGGATGGAGAAAACGACAAATACTTTATTTATTACTGAATAAACTGTCAAAATTTACCTGCTCATCTTTTTTTATTTCATCTTAAATTGGAATTTTAAAAGTATTACCTGAGAAACCGGAAAATCCTAAAATCCGGATCGTCTCAGTCCCCGAGCAGTCCAGATTTTAGGAGTTTTTACTGCATTAGGCAAACATGAGTCATGACAGAAGCGATTTTGTAGTGTAAATTTGGTTTTACTCATTTCTTTACTAATAACTTTTTGTAGAATTGACTTATTGGATTTTATGCATAGTTTGAATGCAGATCAATTCTTTTTATTATTGTTCTTAAGTGAGATTACCACCCTGGTATCTAGAGATCCTAAGATATTAGAATATCTTTTGCAACTCTACCTTAGAAAGCAGAAACCAGTACTCAATATAAATGTAGATCTTTATTGAGATCTTTTTCTCAGTTTGTATACTTCTTCATTGTCAAATTTCGGATTTTAAAAGCCTAAATAATACAGCAGTCAATTAAGTCTTTAATGCAAAAGATAACAAGTATGCTGTACATGTCAACTGCATCATTATCTGTCTCTTTGTTGTTTACCTGATACGGTTTGTTATGAAGTAAAGTTGATTATATAAATTGCACAAGCAAGAGTGATTTAACAATCGCTGCAAGAGGTTATTTGTTGTGGATAAACTTTAGGTAAAATCACAAAAAATTATTTGCATAACTCATTTATCCAAATTCTTCAATAAATTATGATTTATTTCTGGAATAACGTCATGACTGTATTTGAATAGATTAGTTTTATGAACAAAAACCATGAAGTTGTACGTTTTATATATTACAGTGATTATAGCTGTTCTCATATTACCTTCACACGAATGTAAGTACTTCAATATAATAAGGAAAAGTTTTAGGTATCAAGTCATTCTGTATCATTTTTTTGAAAACAAAAACACCTAAAGATTTATCTTTCTCAAAATTCCAGTTTTTTTTTATAATTTTTTTCATATTTTGTTTAAATTTAGAACCATTTATTTTTGATAAATTTGTTCTGTTTATACTTTCAATCAGATAGTAAATCCAAAGTAATCTTGTGATAGTTAAAATGCTTTAACATGAATGACCAAACAAAAAAACAATAAACAAAAATTCCATCACAAGCTTTTAGACAAAAAGGTGGGAAATTTATCCCAGTGATTTTTTTTTTCCTATTTACTGACATTGGGCAGTTTTTTGTTTAAAAAAATGACTTCGTTTCATATTTATGTCTTATGTTGCTCAATCAATTCATCTTACCTTTCTGTTATTTGGTGACTCTAGTGCTGATGAAGGTGAAGCTGCAATCATGTGATCCCTAAGCTCTTATGATAGGCTCAATAATAAATATGATAAGACGGACAAAACTTAATAAATTTATCAAAATATTATAAATCCTAGATTTACAATTTATTAGCATTATACAGGGCGATTCATAAATAACTGAACACTCTGAAATACTATTACTCAGTAACTAGGTTTCGAGTGAATGTAAATTCGAAACCAATATGGTAAATAAACTATCGCAATTCATTTTTATAATCTTAAAAATGCTAAATTCACACCCTTTGTATTACAATGTCTGTTACTTAGTGTTTTTATTGAACAGAGCAGCATCGTTGTTATATTCTTAGTTCCCTGTTGAGCCGCCTCTGTCTGCTATGCACGCATGTACCGTATATTGTGTGGCATGGAGTGAAACAAAGTTCTGATGTTGTCTTGTGACAATTCACATCAAGCCTGCTAAAACTATTATTCAAATGCCAGATGTTCGATGATAGATGTAGTTGCTCCAAACATGCTCGATGGTGGACAAGTCTGGGTATCTAGCTAGCTAAGGAAGGGCTTGAATTGCTTGGAGGCACTGCTGGGAATCGGGTGCAGTGTGTGTGACTTGCGTTACTGTATTGAGAAATTACTGGTGACAGACGTGACACTAAGTGCAAACAACGGACTGTGGAATCTCCTGCACGTATTGATCTACATTTAAATTTAATTGCTACATTATGAAAGATATTTGCTGGCATAAGAAATGGCTCTCCTTACCATTATATCTGTAGTAGCGGTGTACTTCTCTACAATAGTGGCAGGATTTGAGCTCTGCCCAGCCCTACTTCAGCCTCTGGTTAGATGATCATATAGACTACTGCAAGGCAGAAGCTGGGCTGATCACTAAGCATAATACGAGATCATTCGAGAGAAGATCATGTCTCTCAGTCACGGCACAACCTTAGATGGAATGTCCGGTGCTGAATTGTTAAAAACGCCTCGTAAGGAGCTACTTGAATGAAACCCAGAGTCTTAATACATCAAACAATTGAAACGGGCTGATACCAATTGCTCTATACAGGAAGCCACATCTCTGGATGGTGGGGAATGAAGCTGCAATAGTAGTTAGGGTTTGCTTCACAACAAACTGATTGTCTCTAACAATGGTTCTGTTCTGCCGACCAGAGTCTTGGCGACGTGAATGAATAAAATTTCATTGTAGACAAATAGCTGAGATCGGATACAATACCAATAAAGGGATATCTTTTTACATTTGAATACGTGAATATTATATCTCAAAGAACAAATATCTTAGCAACCTTTTCTTTGCCCTTTAGTGATTACCTGAAGATTTCGCTGCCATCCTACTTTTTTCCTATCTCTAGAACTTCTGATACCTTGAGGTAATTTCTCCAAGACGTTACACATGTTGTTAACATTAGACATTTGAGTTGGTTCAGGCACAAAAATCAAAACCTATTAATGTAAGGCGAGGAATCTTGCAAATACGCTGGGATATTATGTAATTCAGTCTTTTTCTGAATTTCAATTGACTAATAGCAGTTTATTTTCGTAAATTTTTTATGCAGTTACATTTAAAATGACTTCTGATTGCAATGTCAACATGCTGGTCACTGGATTCCAAATGAATTGTTCGATACTCTCAGATTTAATAACAAAGGCTGATAAAATAACAGATGGCGATAAGGTAGCCGAGTACTGCAGGTAAGAAAAGAAGATATAGGTAGTATATTTGTTTCCATCAACTTACCTAAGGATTTATGATCGTAGGTTAAGAATAAAAGTACATATCATAACAGATATCATGTAGTTATGAGCAGATCTTTGGGAGAGTTGATTCGTTCTTATCATCGTACAGTTCCCAGTTGACAACTGTTTGATGAACAACTCTTTGTTTGTGTTTGTGGTGAAGGTAGTGAACTTATCCTCAGTTAAATATCTTTTTTGATGACTTTCTGCATCTATGTATATTTATGCAGATAGCTAAAGTTTGAATGCTGGTTCCAGGACTTTCCATGATGTTATTGTGGTACCACAAAGAATGTTTTTTTCACAACTTCTGAGCTTCTTATTAACTGAGTAACTCTGGCTGATGAGTGCTAATAAGCCCATTTAAGTATCAGAGATCCTTTTTTTTGACATTCATTCATATTTCACGAAATGTGAATTCTTAAAAACAAATATTTTTCGTGGAACTGATTTATTTCCTAAACAAAAGTATAAGATTTTCTTTTAAAAGAAAACTATCAGACAAATAGGTACCGACATACGACCATTTGCGCTCATGAGAAATACCCCTTAAAGCTTTCACAAGCACTTTCGCCTTGCATCCGACTGCGGTCGTAGTCGTAAGCGTATGACAGACAGCAGTTACGAGGCTCGCTCACTAGCACAGTTCAAATAATGGGAATGAATATCAAATTTTTTATACTTAACAGCTATAATTAACTTTTAAAAAAATTTGGAAATGTGTGTGTGGGCTAGTTCTGTGTATTCTATACTCTAAATGATTCCTGAATTTCCTATAGACGACATCATTTATGATTTAAGACCAAACAGTCTTAAGAGATGAGTTTCGGAACATAATCCAGTCGTAAGTTGAGGACTATTTATATTTAGGGTTTGTTTCATTTTTTTTCAAAGATACATTAATTAGAATAATAATTGAAATTAATGTTACTTTGACTTTTTTAGAATAAATTGTGTTATATTTAGAATAAATTACACTTAATTTAGAAAACTGAAATATAATTTTTGAATAAATTAAATGAGATTGAAATGAAAATATTTTGGATTAGAATGAACTAGTAAATCATCTATTTATTTTAATTTCCGGGTTATTGAACAGTTCAAGTAAATTTCCGAAGTTAATTAAGGTATCGAAATTAATTACAAACTGCGGTATCGAAATTAATTAAATAAAATACTGCGGATTTATGGCAGTATTCGATTTAATGCCATTTTTAATTTAATGGCACACTTTTATGAAAACTTTGCTTTGAATTTATAATAAATTGAAAAGATCTTGTTTACATTTTTTTAAGGAGAAGCAGCTTTAGAATCTGTCAATAATATATCATTTTTCATTTCTGGTTACGGCGACAAGTTAGCTGTAATAACCTCTATTATTAGTCAACTGATTCGTCTTCAGTTATAAACGTTCCAAAAAATTTTTATTAATTAAAGAAATTGGTAATGGCAAAATTTGATGTGCGTGAGAATCTTAGTAAGTAAAAATAAAGATAAAACCGCACACAAATAAAGATTCACTCAGCTATTTTTGG
>JAFIDM010000002.1:24281525-24294381 GCA_023159025.1 Thereuonema tuberculata
AACAGTCTGTCTTGCATTCCTGGTACGAAAATCCCCAAAATAGCTCAATGAATCTTTAATTGTGTGCGTTTTTATCTTTATTTTTACTTAGTAATTAAAAAAATGAATATATCAGCATATCTTTTAAAATTATGAATTATTCATTGCAAATTTACAAAATGCAATTTATAATCGATGTTTTTTTAAGTTGTCCTGTAGAAAAAAACAGAATATATATTCGATATACGACAAACTCTGGGAAACGAATTAGCGACTTAAATTCTTGAAGCTTGGCGAGGAAAGTAATTGATTCCTTTTCTTATGTCCTTCAACTCTCCGTAAAATGAATCAATATGCAGGAGGAAATTGATTCTGAAATATTTTCTGTAGTTTACAGTAAATTCGGTGACTTTGGATATAAAAAAAAAAAATCACAATATTAATTCATAATGTAAATGCTGAAATAAATATAATTCGTTTAAAATATGGTGAAACATTTCTATAAAATATTAATAATTACTCTGGGAACTTATACAGTATATCTGTATTGAAATTTCTTGTTTTGAAATTTCATCCTTAGATTAATCTAACCTTACAATTTTCTAAAATTATCTTCATTAGGAGTAAACCTAAAGAATACAATCAGTGCATTCAACAGGTTTTAAAAAATGCGAAAGACTGCTCTACTGATGAAATAGAAACCTTCCGCCAATCCCGCATAAACCAGTTAACCAACCTCTGCAAAAACAACAACGAGAAAGCCATAGGTAAAAACAACAACTGAATTTAATAATAATAGTAATAAAAAAAAAACTTAATTACTCTACTTGAAATTGCCTTAGAAAGTAATTAAAATAAAGAATACCCCTCCGCGTTGAAAAGTGTTAGAAGAAGATAATTTGGGATACAGACATGAATATGATAATACTGGGCTGTTGTAAAGTTTCTTTCTCCAGTCACCAGATGGAGCTTAAGTATATAAACCTCCCGGAAGTCGTTTTAAGGTAGCCTAAGCAAAAAAGTTTCAAATTTAAAAAGAAGGTCATCAAAATGTTTTGCTACATGATGTAATTCTGGTTACAGAAATCAGAACAAGTCTTATGTAAATAAAATATTTTTTGTTGTTGAATGCAATGAATGGTGCTGCAGCCAAAATCCAAAGATGAAACGATTTCCAATATGGTCGTATTTTCGTGGTCCTGGAAACATTCTCTTTCCCGGACATTTTGTCGTGCTATTTTTTTTTTATTTCTATGTTTAACTCTTTTATTTTATTCTCTTTCTTATTTTTTGATTTTAACTTGGAAAAGTTTTTTTTTCTTGTTTAATTATTTTCAGCCTATATTTCTCTCGTTTCTACTTGTTTTTTTCCAGTTACCATTGAACTTTCTCTTTCTTTATTGCGCAACTATTTTTCACGCGGGAACTTGACCGTCCTTTGTGATTGCGCTCGTTACTATTTGACCTGTCTTGTATTTGGTTAATTCTTAGTCTTTTCTATCATCCTTAACCAATTATTTTAGGCTTTTATTTTCTCCTCCCCTTTCGTCTTAAGTTTATTTTGAAATGCCCTGAGAGATCGTCTCGGCTTCACTCTGGTAACACGAAAAATGTAGTCTCCTATCTAACAAGACGATATGAGTATCGTCTTGGTTGGAGACTTATAATTAACGCAGTTAATAGCAAACAGTTTGACGGACAATGAGCGGACGGACTTATTTTATCCGTACTTTGTTTCATGGCCAAATGAATGTGTTCAGCTTACTCTGGAATTTGTGAAACTTGTGCCGTGTTTGTGCTTCAAGAAATCATCTAATCTGGCCAAATGAGCAAAACTACGGTTCAAACTACAGGCAATGTAGTAAACTACATTGTCCTAGGCATAGGACAATGCTTTAAGTAACTTTATCTTTACTTTCATGCTGACCAGATACTGTCCTCCAAATGAGAGATGGCCGCCCTGTTTTTGTGAGATTTGCGCATGTATCATCGATTAGTCTGGTCAGGCACTTCCGTCTGATTTTATGACAGGACACCGCAATTGTGCTAATCGCTTGTTACTTTGCAAAAGAGCATTGTATTTATAAATAATATATATTTATTTATTTATATAAATACTTATTGTTAGCAACTGGTATTGAAATAACGCTAAATAGTCGAGAGAAGTTTTAATTTGGCGTTATCAACATTTCTTTCTCAGTGAAAACAGACTACGTCATCCATTGTGACAGGAAAACATAATTGATCAGCTACCGGAAAGGCTGCGCAGTTCAAACTTCCGCCGGCCAACTTTCATTTTGAGGACAATAGGCGAGACTGCTGCTACTGGGAATCTGTGTTATCTGAACTCTCAAATAACTTTCCGTCAACTGCATTTCTCCAGGGCTGCAATTTTTGTATTTAGTGGTGTTTTACTTCTTATTAAAGGATAAGCCGATCCTCTTACCGTGCATTTCTCTTAAGCTATTTATATATTTTATTTATCTTACTGGTGTGACGTTAGGGAATCCTCTGTCACGTAAAAAAAATAATAATAACTGAAATAAGTAATAAACTAAACTAAGATATTAAACTAAAATAAGCTAACCGGGAACGACGGGGTTGTAAGTCGTTGACTTCGAGAGTGACAGAAACACCTCTGCCGGGCCCATGAGAGTAAAGGCGCCGCCACCCCAAAACAATCCACCCGTCCCGTTACCTAACTAGTAAACTACACATTAAAATCATCAGAACACTTCACCAAATTACTCAGGATATCCCCACTTAGGTTAAACCCACTAAAAATAAGTGTTTTTCTCATTTTTAAATATAAAAATTAAACCAAGACAAAATTACCAAAAACACTGAAAAATATATTTATTAAAATTCACAAACATAAATGATACAAAACACAAATTTCTTAATCAAAGGTAACCCTTCCATTCCCCATCTAATTAATGTTTTAATCCCTTCCCTTAATCCCCATGGTGCACCATAAATTATTCTAATAAACCAGATAATAAAGTTCAAGTTAACACCTTTCACAAATAATAAGTTGTTATTACAATAAGATACAAAATAGAGACTAAGGACAACATTATGTCAATAAAATAACAAATATCTTCTTTTACTTTGTTTTACATTTTTCCTTAATTTTAATATTTCTTTTAAAGTCCTAATCTCAAACATAGAATAATTAAAATGTTAAACTAACAAAGTCTTTCTTCAAGGAACTTATCATTCGGGAACCTGTCTATTAAAAATGTTAAACTAACAAAGTCTTTCTTCAAGGAACTTATCATTCGGGAACCTGTCTATTACTTTATCTACAATAAGCAATTACTTACATCGCTTTCTTTATCTATCACAGTATTACTTTTCATTTTGGGAACACGACGAAATCATCCCCGTCGGGAAGGCAGTTCGAAGGTAAGCGCAAAGTTCGGCAAAGAACGTTCAGCGTAGACTCGGCATAAAACACTTCAAGTTTCACAATGTAATCTTGGACATTAGTCTTTACTCAGCGACATTAGTCCTCCTTTGACTTGTTCACACACGAGTGGAATTCACAGCAGCGGAGACGGCCAAGCACTTCGTACTCCATGTAGTGTCCCGTTCGGCGTGGAACTCGCTCCCCGTCCGGCGGAGCTTGGGCGTCGGATTTTTCCCCATCCGAATAACGCTCTCGAAGGAGTTAACACACTCCGGGTGTCACTACGCCAAAGATCGCCGCTTGCTAGAGAAGCCACCATAACGTGTTGTCTTTGAACTATAATCTGCGACCGATGGAAGTTTCGGCCACCATCTTCCGTAAACATAATAGTTGCCCGGTCTTGCCTCGGTCCTGCCGGCTCGCCTTACTCCTGACCCCGATATCCATCTGCGTCGAGTCCGTTCGATACGTAACCCTTTTCATGTGCGGTTGCACGTCAACAATCTTTAGTCATTCTTCCGATCAATCAAACCAAACTAACGCCTAGTGACAAACAGCTCTTCTCCGGACGGCTGTCCGAGAACGCCGGTCACTCGTCTACTCCTCCGGCCTGTGGTCAACGTATGGCCGGGAGACATTCCACCCTCCCGGGCGGCTTGCCCGAGGGAGAGCGAAAAACTCCCTGCCTTTCGCTTCGAGCTCCAAACGAATTCTCTCTCCCTTAAACTAAAAAATGGCAATTCTCACCACGAATTCCCGCCAAAACCACCGATTAATTAATATAGACCAATAAAACACTTGGAATCACATCACATGCAGTCGATGTGAGCGCTGTTCAAATAAACGCTAGCCTTCCCCGGGGGGGGGGGTGAAATCAAAAAACATACTCGCCGGCTCCTCCGTCTCTCGGCAATCTAATTATAAACATGTTTTATAAAACTAACAATAAAGTTAAAAATATAAAAATTACTCACACAAACCCTAGGTTAATATTAAACAAAAAATATATTCCCACAACTTTATATAAAAATAAAATACTTGTTAATCAAATACATTGACCAAATACGAAATTTTGATAGAAAACACACCTCGTTCAACTTTTCTACTCAATATTAAAATATATAATAAATAAACATGTAACGGACATTTTACATCGTTACACTGTGTGTGATTTCCACATTATTTCCTATTTTTATTTCTTGTTTAACTTACTCTTTATTATTCCATCCATCCATAGTTTTCTGTCCGAAGACAGGTCCAGTTCTATGGAGGTCTCACATGGATCTCCCAGAAACACCTGGGGAAAGATACTAGGGGTGGTTTCTTTATTATTCTTGTTAGTTAATTCTTTTCATTAAACTTGTTGTTTATTGAATCGTTTTGCATGTTTTCTCTTTTATTCATTTATTTGATCATGTTTTATCTTATTCCATTAACTTCAATGCATCTTTCTTCTGATTCTTTTTGGGCTCAGCGGAATCAGGATAATTATACTTCCCCGTCATATCTCTTTTAGAGATAATAATCGATTTCCGGGAATTAATGAACGATGCTAATACTGACAATTGATTGGATGAATTAATACATTAAATATAGCAAAATTATGCTTATAAGTCATATTGTGTATATGTTAGGCCAACAATTTCAGTTTTAGAAATCCTTACTATAAACAACTCCTTTAATTTCCACGATATTTCATCCTTCTTTGCGAGGGACACAATCCAGATCCAATTGTCAAAATTGAAGACGGAATTTCTGAAGAAAAAGAGACTCATGATCGAATCAGTTTTTGATCAAAATTGTATTAATAAGGATAAGTTTTTTAAAATGAATATTGCATCATTTGGATTCATTAAAGAATTTATGAAAAAATAAGTTTTTAAATGTTAATGATGTTAATTAGCATGAAATTTGAGGAATATTAGTATTATTTATGAAGCATCATTATTAATAATGTGATAATTGTTATTATACATAACAATGTTATTGAATACTATAATCTTCATTTGTTTACTTGAATACGAAAATGTTTTATTTAGTTCTTATTTGTAATCCTAACGAAATGCAGAGAAAGAAGAATAGTTTCTTGTCCTCTGGTATCACCTGATTTAGTCCCTTGTACAGAAAGATGAAATATCGTGGAAATTAAATGAGGAGTTTATATTAAGGATTTCTAGAAGTGTAATATTATTTACAGGATATATTATTTAAAGAATTTCAGTTGCTGAATCAGCCAGTGAAAAGATTGAATTTTTATTATTTTTTTTTCGGATATTTTCAGAAAAAAAATAAAGTTAATATTCCTCGAAGCTTTGAGAAAAGTTTGAAGTAATGCGTGTCAATTGAATGAATATACGCTGAATAGACAAAACGTTAGAGACATGGGTGATTGGAAGTTACGCTAGTTGCATAGCAAAACATGTTCTCCATGAAATAATCCGCCTATTTATTGGGACTTTTACTTTAGTTTGGTAACTAAGCTAAAAGTATCTAATAAATAGGGGGACATCTGGGCTTCCCAGTGGTGTATCGCAATCGAAATGGGTAAATGTTGCGACCTTACACTTGAGCATGGACGCATTGTCTGCACAAGATGGATCAATCTATCGCCCTAAGATTTTCGAAGGCAACCGTAACAAGGGTCTACCGCGAGTAGACCACAGAAGAACGTACCATTGCCCGCCAGCAAGCGGTGGCCGCCCAACGCTATTGATGACCAGGGGCGGCATAGACTGTCGAGGCTCATACAGACCAACACAAAGACAACGACAGCGCAGGTCACATCCAGTTTTAATGTCGGAGCGTCAGCGCTAGTGAGCGAACGGTACGGCCTACGCTGCATAATCTAGGCTGTGAGAGTCGACGTCCTACTCGTGTGCAACTACTCGTCATTGGGATTGCGTCTCGTCTGTGCCGGCAACATCAGAAAAAAGAAAAAACTGGATCTCTGTAGTGGCGCCGAGTCGATGAATCCCGTTATCAGCTATACCGGTGTAACGGGAAGGTTTGGGTGCGGCATCGACAACATGAGGTCATAATCCCATTCTACCAGATCAACTCTGTTGAAAGATGGTTTGGAGAGTCTTCTCATGGGGCGCATTAGGTCCTTTAGTGGGTCTGGAGAGGTCCTTAAACGCTGCGAGCTACCAGAATACGCTGGCTGATCACTTTCACTCTTTCGTGGTATTCGCGCATCCCGCAGACGGTGGTGTGTCTCAGTAGAACAATGCGCCGTCCCATAGGGCCGCTACCATCCAGGCATGACTAATCTTAATTTGAAACCTTTCAGTGGCCCGCAAGGTCCCTGGATTTAAACCCTACCGAACATTTCTGCCATTGATAGAGATATGAGATCCATGAATTCGGCACTGTCTATCAATGATAGAACAAAAATGGCTGGCACTACTTCCGGCAACTCTTCGCATCTGGTGGAATCGAAGCCTTGGCGTGTAGAGGCTTTTATTCGAGATACAAGAATACCGACACGCTATTGATTAGGTGTGTCTAATGTTTTATCTATTCAGTGTGTACAGTTTACTTTTTTTCAGAATTAAATATCAATTAAATATGTTTTTTTAGCACCATCAAAAATTATATAAGATAAAGAAACATTGAAAGAAACATTCGAATTTAGTTTTAAGTTTAATTATATATTTTTTCAATCAAATTTGGCTGAAGTATTTATCCTTAATTTGCTTTATTCAAATAGAAATATTTTTAGAAGAGGGTGTTAAATGTACAGCCATCGATTTTGACGAATGTTCGGGATTTGTTACACAAGCTGGTGCCAATCCATGCGAGTGAGTAATCATTGTTATTATTATTTAAAAGTTTCAAACGTTGGGTTTTCCCAGCAAAGACAACATGGCGGGTCAAGGATCAAAGCACATATTCTCAAGTATTATTATTATTATTATTATTATTATGTTTTTCTTCCTCGGGATCTTTTTTCCCGGTTTTATTGGTCCTAGTGCGAATGATACCAAGTACATAGGCACAATTGTCATTCACTATTGATCAAGGAATCATCTCACTATCCTGCAAGGGTTTAGTCTCGTTGCCTCCTGACATTCCATGCGAGGGTTCTCCGGTAGTTTCAGGATCTTCAGGCTCTCAAGGAGCGTCTTAGAAATTATATCGGTTGATAATAATGTTATTGAAACTATTACTCACATCTCTTACCTTTCGTATTTTAGGCCCGATACGTCTATAAGATTTATAAGGACCTATTTTTTAATGTTATCTACCAATGTGATATCTGATCTATTGCATGTTGTTTTTCTGTCTGTTCTAATTGCCTGATACCAGTACCGGGCAATTAGAACGGGCATCTTTTATAATCTACTCTCAATTATTGCTGTAGGTTCATATTTGTAATAGGGTACTTGTTCTTCACTAAACCATATTTGATTGCATGTTTCTGGTGAATAATCTTGGCTACCTCCTTGAGTCGCAGCAGGTAGTCAGTCTGGGTTAGTATTTTACATCCAACTGCTGTGTTGTATTGTTTCCGAGACTTGCAAGAGTCACTGTCAATGTTGGATCTTTAATACTGTATTTTTTATAGTTCCTGGTGGCGATTATTTGATGTTGATTTGATTTGAAGGAACACGGTTCCTTCAGCTAACCAGGCATTTTAAGCTTTCTTATCTATGTAAGATTGTTCAAGACCCATTGTAGTGTCTTCCACGCAATATTTTCTGGGCCCCAAGTCTCTTTCTAACTATTTCGATTTACCTTCACCTTTTGCCCTTATTGTTGAGGTTTAATGGACCGTATTTAGTATCAGCACGAACTATTGCTTGATGTAGCTGGGTTTTTCTGTTTAGGAAATAGGTTCTAAAATTTTGTATTTGATTATTGCGTAGTTGCATTAAATCACTCTCCCTCCTCCTTTTCTAGGAAACGCGATCTTCTCTAATGATTTCGAATGGAAATCTCTGTATTTAATGAGCGTTGTTATTGCTTTTCTCATATCTTTTAATTCCTTTTCAGTCCATCTCATTATTCCAAATGAATAATGAGTACCGGGTTGGAATACGTGTTTATAGCTGTTTATGGTGTACAGCCCGTTGAGGTTGGTTTTGATGATGCCGTTCAGTCTCTGATGGTATTTCATAATCAGCTTCCTCTTAATTTTCTTTTGCTCAATTCTCTGTGTATGAATAATCCCCAAATCCCCAAATATCCTCCCCTTCATTCATTGCTTCAAATTTCTTCCATCTTCCAGATAGTATCCTCGTGTTCACGTTTACCTTGTCTAATCTCCAGGGTTCTACCTAAACAGTGTATAGATTTAGTGTATGTAATAGTGTAAAGATTTAAATTGAATTCAAATCCAATTCAAATTTAATCTTAATGTCTCTAATGAAGTGCTATCAGTTGTTGTAGTTGATTCATGTTCCTGCATAAAGTTTGATGTCATCCATTTACATTAGATGGCTGATTGGCCGTTCTAGATGATCTTATAGCCCAATTGATATAAGATATTATAAAGTCCATTGAGGGATAAGCAGAACCACAGGGGATTCAGAGCATCGCCTTGGAAGATTCCATGTTTCATTCTTAAAGGATAGTTATGATTTCTCCAAACTTAATAGTTGTTCTCCACTGTGTCATAATTCTTCTAAGGAAATATATCAATTTTGGAGGCATCTTATATACCCCGAGTACTTCAGTTTGCCAACTGTGTTGTACCGAAAAACTTTTTGTAATCGATGTAGATAGTGTATCGATTTCTATAGTGTTTATAGGCTTTTTCCATAACATTATCCATTATCAGCTCTTCTTTGCAACCTTCAGATTTTGCGCGGCTATCGTTCTGTTGTTCTGCTAGTATTTGCTTCAATAAGTTCAAAGATCTTTTTAGCCCAAATTTTTAGCTTAGCTGATTTTGAACAGTTTGGCATGATTTACTTAATGCAGGGCAGTAGATTGTTGCATATAATATGGTTGGGGTTAGCACAACACAACGATCACGTGCAATCAGTAAGGTCAAGCTCATGTACCTTTCATTGTTTACTGAAGTTCTATTCAAGAACAAAATTACTGACATTTGCTGCAACGCTTGCATCGAAGTTGGTGGCCGTCACTTTGATCATTATGTGTTGTGCTGTTTAATAATTTACTTAATTTGTATTCTGGTCATAAATCGAATATCTAATGTCCTCCATTCATCTTCAAAGTTGTATATTTTGGTAAATACTGTAAAAATACATAGACATTATTTCTACAATTGAAAAGTTAATTTCAAAAATGCAGAAAATCACTGTCACAAAATAAAACTGATTGCTTTAAGAATTGGAACAAGAATTTCTGGACTTAGGATGTTTTTCAAGTTATTATTTCAATTTAATTATCGAAGATTATTATGTTAATAATACCTTCCGTATATTACCTCTAATTGTTATTAATAAAAAATATTGTTGATGGTATCTTTAATATTCTTCTGATATTTTGATATTAATGATCTAAATTCTTACGTATACGTTTTTATGCATTTACTAAACCGATTTTTCAGTGAGCTTTGAGCATAATAAACTGTTTCTATAATTACAAGAGGCATTGAAATACAGTGTATCTTTATTTTTATTATTAGACGAGCGAAGCGAGTCTCTCCATTCCAACTAGATTACATTTTGTGAACCATTTTATTCAAAATCTACAGTAGCTAGAAATACGAAATTTTGCAGTCCCACGTAGAAATCTATGTAGAATCATTTTTCTTCACTTAAAATGCACAGTCATTTTTCAACACTTAAAAAGCACTTAAAAACCATAGTGTGTGTGTGTGTGTGGTCGGTTCGCACCGAAGTGCGAGCTTCGTTGCCGAAGCATCCGTGCTCCAGGGAGCGCTAGTGTTCCCAAGACGGCGAACCCCTAGCAGACTCCCTAGAATTACAAGGGAAAGATACTGGGGTGGTTTCCCGTGGCCTTCCCCAGGACGCCATTAAGGAATGACGTCAGACCGAAGAGAAAGTGAAGAGGAGGCTACAACACAGGAAAGGAAATTTTTGAAACATCCATGCTCGCTACCGGGATTTGAACCCGGGCGCTGGCAGATTGATCTCACAACAGACCGACGCCTGAGACCGCTCGACCACACCAGCGCGGCAAAAACCATAAGAAAGACCATAACAAAAGCGTCTAAGTTCTGAAACCGAAACAAAAACTTATAATTTCTTATAATCTTACAGCGTCGTAGCATTAAGCCCTTTTCGATCTAGTTATTGAAGATGTATATATTTATTATGTGAATATATTGATTTTGCAAATTTTCAGAAGTATTTTAACAGTGCGCAAATCTACTCAAAGCCCAGCTTTTTGCTAATCTATTTCTATTTTTTAACCCGCTGTTTCTTTATACTTTTCAGCGAAAGGACAGTATATAGGAAGTGTCTTGAGAAGAATACCCCCGAGAGCTGTGAAGGGTCTGTCAAAGTTATAGTGTTAGATCTCATAATGGATTCATCTTTCTATTGTCCATCAGCGTCTCCAAGAGTTATGGGTGATCAAATGCTGAAAATCATAACAGCAATCATTACATGGCTGCTCTCTTTTCACCTCTTAGTCTAAATTTTATTCCCTGTTGTGGAGATTAATTTTTTTTGTTTATTTCTTTGTTTCCTAAAAGTTTGAATCATTTGTATAGAAATGTAGCAACTAATATTGTAATCATTCAATCTTGATCAATTCTTTCTGCTGTAGGATTGACAATAAAAATGATAAATCAATCGACTTAATTCTAAAAAAGAAATCATCTATACAGTTTCAATTGCATCATATTTTTATTTCATATTATATTTCATTTTATACCATTTTACCTTCACCATTTTGTTGATTTTTTTATAACGCGAAAATATCTTTGCAACATTTTTTTTTAAAAAAAAAAGTTAGAAAAATTGTATTTGCTGTAATTTAAACGATTCTTTTTTTTAAGAAGGCAAAACACAAGCAACAAGTATTTATTTATTAAGTCAAATGAAAGATTTTAGTGACCACGGATTTTCAAAACAATTGCAGACAAAATCAAGAAGACCACTATCCATATAATGGTAACAACGAAACCAATCCACACGAAATAGAAATCAATACCTTTTCCTCTACCCATAATCCAACGCATTGACTCTACAGGGATACGTTGAGGAAGAATATTGCTCATGTAAAAAACTGGTATTGGCATGGCTTCGGCTGGCCAAATGACACCTAGAGAGAGAATACAGAAGGATTGTCAATTATCTTATGCACATTAAAGAGTATGATAGTCTATCTGAAACTGAAACCTGTGCATTTGGTATCTGGGTGTAGGAATGCACATAAAATTCAGAGCTTCATTACGGTCAAACTAATAGATTAGATAACGTATTGGATTGGCTAAAAAGTTAGTTCTTTTTTTACGTACGTTGACTCTAGTAACGCTTAGGTGTCTTTACCGTCATTCGACACCATTTTGTTATACTCTATTGTGACAGCTGTCATATCAACTTGCATTTAAGACAAAAACTTATCAAAATTAGTGAATTTTGTGTCGCCAGTTTAATATTGAAGATGGAAGACAATGAGCAGACAAGACCATATGTTTCTTTGATGACCAGACAAAACTATTACAGCTTAGCTGGGAAGTTCTGATTCATCCGCCCTATTCACCAAACATTGCTCCTTCGAATTTCCATCTACTTCGGTCTTTTACAAAATTCTCTTCATGGAAAAAAAATCAATTCTATGCTCAAAAAGATTAAAAGTTTTGGAAAGACGGAATTATAAAGTTGCCTGAAAGGAGGAGTGGAATAAACCACTGAATACGTTGCTCAACAAAATTATTTGTTAAAATGAAAAATGTTTTTTTATTTTTAGTTAAAAACAAACGAACTTTTTGGCCAACCCAATAGTTTACATAAAACTTAGACTTAATTAAAAAAAAGTAATTTACATAATTTTTTTCGATTAAGACCTCAGCCCGGGCGTAAATAACCATTCTTTACATTGAAGTGAAACATGGGAACCTACAAGCGCTGCCGATTGGCTGTTCGGCGCTTGACGTAACAAGATTGCGTCTGAGCGCCCTGGCGAATCGTCTGTTCCGATTAGCTGTAGGTTAGGTAAGTTGAGGTTTGACCCCTCCAGGATGTTTATATTGAAAAATTTTAAAAAGTACCTTAGGTAGGTTAGGTATCCCACGGAGGCACACTGGGGCCCATTGGGACGCTGGAGGTAAGGCTCCAACGTTTCAGTGACCCGAGACTGAGATGAAGTCGGGTGGTCAGCCCAACGCTCGCCCATCTGTACCCCCGGGAAAGAAACCCGAAAAAGTATCTTACCTCGATTACAATAGGAAATTAAACGATGAATCGCCGCAGAAGGTATGATTTCCATCAAGCGCTCGGGCGCCATCTTGTTACGTCACGCGTCGAACAACCAATCGGATGTGCTTTCATGTTTCGTATCAATGTAAAAAATGGTTATAAG
>JAFIDM010000002.1:24298498-24309288 GCA_023159025.1 Thereuonema tuberculata
GATGATGGTAGTTTAAATCCTTAAATATTTAATATTTATTTACGTTCAAATCTAAGGGTTTACTTCAAAAAAAAAAAAAAAAAAAGAAATGTAAGCATAATAACATATTAAAAAAAAACAAAACAAAACAAACAAAAGACTATCGAACATGGAGTCGACGAAATATAATGGCCTCCCTTGTTCTGTAATCTAAACAAAGCCTCGTTTTGGCGTCCGCCTGTTTCTTGAGGACTCTTATGTTTACTTAGAAGTTCCGTTCCTAGCGAAAGAGCTTCCGCTCTGCCAAGCAACTACGAAAACTGCTTTTAACTCCAATCAAACAGGAAACCCAAGAGAAACAGGATGTGACTGGTTTAGAGCTAGCGGAGGTAATAGCCTAAAAGCAGTCCCCAATTAAAAAAAAAAAAAAAAGAAATGGATAAACTGTTATCATCGGACAAATGGCAGATCCTCATTCAGCCCAGGGAAATCATTAAGATCATTTTAATTGTAAGTATTTGAGTTACATTTTTAATCACGTCACGTGATAAGGTTTTGAAGTGGATGATATCAAATTATAGGCCTAATTTCAAATACGTCGCAGCTGACTCCTTGATCTTCTTCTTTTTATTATTTTTTGTTATTATCATTTTTCATTTTAATTCTATTTTTTATTATCATTATTTTTATTTCTATTATTTTTTTTTTAAAATTTTTATCTAAGGGTTTTATTAAAGACGTTTTTCCTACAATTTAAATTTTGCATCAGCGCCTGGAGGGTGGGGAATTTTACTCCCTTCCATTCCCATATAATTACATAAAAAAGCTTTTAAATATAAGAGCTAAAAATTAAAAATATCTTTAAGGCATAATTTATTCTCTATTAATATATTATTAAAAAAGTTATATTTACTTAAAAAAAAATTAGCATCTTCATCCCAGCCCTTCTTAGATAGATATAGCTTTTTAATTTAGATCCTTTATATCTAACTAGTGAAATATATATTAAAATAAAGTTAAAATATTTGACTTTAACAAATATTTTAGAATTTGCTTTTACAATCATATTTTTGTTAAATGTTAGATATAAGATATGTATTTTATAGTTTTACAAGTTGTAGTATTTCTTTCTTTTTTTTTTTCAGAATAGCATTTATTTAAAATTAATTAAGAAAATTGAATAAAGAACATAAGAAATATATACGAAGAATGCGTAACTGAACTTGGCTTAAAATAAACCCGAAGCTGTTAATGATTTAAGGCTATTGGAATGTAGGCATGTCTTAAGAGAAAAACATCATTCATAAGAAACCCTAAAGAAAATTGAAACTTTTATGAGTCACAAGTCGAATGCAATTCTAAACGCTATTGAGAAAGTGGATTTTTTGTTCTTGAAAAAGAATTAAAAATTGCTTTAGGCATTAAAATTGAAAGTTCTAATGGCATAATAGATAATAATATGCTTTTTAAAATAAACTGTTTTGATTGTTCGGCCATGTTGGTGCTGCGGACAGTAACAAGAAACCATTATTACATTTTTAATAGTATGATGCAATGCCATTGTCAGCAGAATCAACCTTCGTACTTGGAATATTTACTTACATTCACAATGGTAAATTTATAGAACATTTATATAAAATTGCCTATATTATAAAAAAAAATCAATTTGTCATTATATCATTATAAGCTTTATTTTAAAATCAAATATCCATCGTACTTTACTTTTTTAATAAATAGATAGTTGGATAGATAAATATGTAGATAGATAGAAAATTACAATTAAAATAGAACTAATAAAAATAATTTATGTTGGTTTTAATAATTGTATAATAAATTAAGAATATCTATAATGAACTTCAGATTATTTAATTCTACTTCTAAGTTTTCAAAGCTATAAAACAAAACTATATTTTCTACTTTTTTTTTTTTTTATTTCTTTAAAGTAAAATTTCATAATATACTGTATTGTATTCCAAAATGAAAGCCAAAATTAAAATTCCCTAATTTTAAGATATTTTTAACCATGCAAAAGGGACGTAATATCAAATTTTTCTTACGACTTAAATATACGATCTAAAATCTAACCAAATACACCATCATTTTCTTTTTCAACGGAAATTCCTCGTTTTCAACACTCACATTAAAAAAAAAAAAAAAATAAATTGAATTCTTAAATTTTGGAAAAAAAAAAGAAGTTTCTATTACAATACTCAAAGTGTTTTAAAATATTAAACATTAAGTTAAAATATTAAAATTGCTGGGAAACTGAAAGAATATTACTATTTTAAATAAAACTTAAATAAATTTAGGTCAGCATATCCTGAGATATAGTTACTATTTTTAGTAATGTTTATATGTTTGCTTCAATTGTAAATATTTGAAGAATGAGAGATGGTTGTTAAGTGTTACAAGATGTGTTAGTATTCAAAGATGGCGGCCGATTATTCATTAAAATCAGTTTTATTACTCCGTGTTTATCCTACAAATTGTACTTAGATTTTCTAATGTTTTCATGATTATTTAGTTATTAGTTATGTATTTTCAGAACTTAATTACTACAAATAGCAGTTGGTTGAGTAAATCCGTTATAAATACAAATCTTTTCAGAACTTGTCCGCTGACCAGACGAATGGGTGGACACCGATGTAATAGCACTGAATAACAAAAGATTAGATTTTCTTTGTAAAATTTTAATTTGTAATTAATTACACGGAGTAATGTATTTGCACATTTACGTACAATATTATATCTGAAATCCTAGAGTCCAGATATAATTTGGTTTTCGGAATTTTTCGGAAAAAAAAGAATGACACTGTATTATAATTATGGTACAAATACTATCGATAATGAGAGAAAGAGTTCCTTTTTAGGCTTCTGATACCGTGAAGCCTGATATCCCCGGTTTGTCTGTCTGTTTGTGAACAAATATCAACTCAGCAACCACGAAGGCTAGAGACTTGATTAGGGTGTCGTTGAAAAGGTCTTGCCAAGAGTAGTTCAGAGCCGTAGAGTTTATAAGCTGGTCGGAAAATTATTCAAAAGTTATTGAATTCAGGCTATTAACAAGGCTTGAGTTAAGAATGACGATTATTCCATATAAATAGTGATTTTTCTGTATTTATATAGTGTAGATAGGAGCTACTTGCATCTGTTTTTTTTTTTTTTTTTAAATCATTATTAGGAATTTAGTGTATTAACAAGGTTTGAGTTAAGAATGTCGATTATTCCATATAAATAGAGATGGGTAAGATAGCATGGGGTCGCAAACAGACTCGCGCGCGCATTTTCTAGACCACCCCGACGCAGTCTATTCTAACGTAAAGATGACTCAATCTGTACTCTACTCATCCTTCTTCAGTGTTCATGAGCCTATTGTGGTGGATTTTGAATTGTAAAGTTTTCAATAAAAACAGCTTGTTAGCTTATTATAACTTTTGGGTAATTTTCTTCATTCACGTATCAGAAGCCGTTGCGAAGCATTGTGATTACTAATTGCTATCGCTACCTTGTTTTGTTTTTTATTTTGTTTTCACTGTTACCCATAAGATTATCTGAAGTTTTTATTTGCATTTTCAGTCAAATTACACTTACACTCACGAAAGACATTCGAATTTTAGAATTTTAGAAAAATCCTCTGAGAGCAGCATTTCAGCACAGTAATAGCGCTCACACACAACTGAGCCAATTGACTCACCTCAGCCGCATAAGTCATCGTTCGATCAGTATTTGACTCCACTGACGCCGCGAAAAAAAATGGGCTTTTTTTAAAGGTTTCAGTATTCAGAATTTCGGTTATATGTTTGTGAACACACATAATATAAATCATCGAGAATTAAAAACAAATAAAAAAATACATTTGTTGAGACTAAAAATATTATAACATGATAATAATTCTCACAAAGGGATTAAGCTACTTAAAATTATATAACAACTTAGTGATAGAAAAAAATATTGGTTTTTAAAAAAAGAAAGCAACTGATCCCAAGTAAAAAAAAAATTATAACTGTGGTTTAGATCAAATAAAGATGGATTTTGACCAGGCTACAAAATTATAGCGCTCAGTGCGTTTCAAAATCCCATAACCAATCAACTTTTTTTCTTTCAACTTTATAATGACAATATTCTAATATACATTTTTATGTTTTTATTTGTACATTTACATATTTGATCGTATATATATAAAAAAATTTTGATATTTTTTTTTTTTAAAAAAGTAAATAAATAAATAATAAAATCATTTTTAGCCTACTTTAGATAAGCTCACTCATTCTATTTCCCGCTAATAACATTTGAACTGTTGTTGGATCTTCTTGAACCATGGATGTGTTTTTTAACAACAACAGATGATCTAATTTTTGTGTTTGAATCTTAATTACTTTTTTTCTGTTTGGATTATTTATTGAGACAAATTCTTTTAAATAATCCTCTAATTTGTTCCCAATTTGAATTGATTAAAATTAAGCAGTTTTTAAGGATTGAATTAAGTAATTCAATCCTTATATTATAGGATGGTATTATGGGATTATAGTGAATTGTTTTCAAAACTTCGAAAAATTTGTACAATGGAACCTCGCCATTCGTCCGCCTCTCTATTCGTACAACTTTTTCAAGTAAATTTGAACTCGCCATTCGTATGCTTGCTCGCGATTTGGACAGCGTGACCTCGGTACTGGCCGCGCCACGCGGTCGCTTCAGTTCAGTCTCGTACTAGCTTCCGTACGCTACGCATCATCCACGCAAGCTTCGTGAAACTTTATGCTATTTTATTGTTATTTTTTGTTATTTTTATTAAAAGTAGTACAGCCATGGATCTAAAAAAATTACTGATTCAACTAAGCCTAAAAGGAAAGCAGTGAGAACGACAATTGAATTGAAAAAAGAACTCGTTGCGAAGTTTGAAAGTGGAACTCGTTTCTCTGACCTGGCAACTCAGTATGGCATGGCGAAATCAACCATATCGTCTATACTGAAAAAGAAAGAAATAATAATAGAGGCCTATATATTTATTGTTTTCATAGTTTTTATGTATTTTTAGGCTTAAAATATTATTACAAAGGTTTATATAAGCAATCATCTGTGGGTCTGGAACGGATTAATCCAATTTACAATATATCTTATGTGAAAAAATGATTCGCTATTCGTACAAATCGCCATTCGAACTGCCTCCTGGAACGGATTGTGTACGAATAGCGAGGTTCCACTGTATTAATCATTTTTACAGTAGAAAAGAAAAAGATGGTTTCTTTTTTATTCTTTTTTTCGCTTGCATCGTTTTCACAACTTTCAAAATAAATAAAAATAAAGAAATTTAAAGGACATTTCAAAGAAAGTAGGCTTAAGTTCTTTCGGAACGTTTTATTTTAATTTTTTGGGCATTTTATTTCCATAGCTTTTAATTTCATTTGATCCCTTATTTCAGAACGTTGCTAGCATTAGATTGCTTGGACATCTCACTTCATATTGTTTTGTTAACTTTGTTTATATTTCCATTCCAGGTCCTTGGTCTGATATGTAATGGTCTGGTTCGAGGCTATGTGCTCATGGGAGGCAACCCAGACTACTTCCTGTTGTCCTTCTTGACTTCCGGTGCCTTTCTCATCATAACTCCAGTCTCGCTTCTGTCTCTTCTGCTTGGAGAGCGTCCAAAGAAGTTTTATTTTACGGTAAAAAACTTTCGTTTTTCTTTTAGAACTTTTTAAATTTAGTTTATGTAATCAACAAGGTTATAATGACATTTTGTACTTTGGTAGATCTTTAGAAAATGAAACATTCATTTTTCTCTATATTCTATTCAAAATATCGTCTAACTATCGTTAGAGATCCGTAAAGTGGACTGAGAGGAAGTGTTCGTCGCAACAAATTATTGTTGGAGAATATATCAAGGTGAGATGACAGCCTAGAATATTGGAAAGTGTGTGTGTGTGGATGGGGAAGGAATTGAGCCGTTTTCTTTGAAAGTGGTGTAAGTCCATTTTATATTATATGATATTTAAGGGTTTGCATTTGAATGATTTGAAAAATATTGGTATATGTTAATATGTTCAATTTATGTTTTTTTAATATTAAATTGATCCAAGTTTATAACGTGATCGTTTTTAAAATTTTAGTTTAAAGAAATTTATACTTTTGATAACCTCAAATGGATTTACACCACTTTCAATGTCAACAAAATGTAAATAAACGAAAAAAAAAAACAACATGTGTGAGTGCCACTGTACTCACGAGGGATGTGTAAACATAGACGCACCTGCGCCATAGCGCCGTACAACACAGAATTGGAAATTATCTGTCGGGGCAGATGTGACGTCATTTCGCATGCAGGTGTTATGCACCTGCGACATTGCGCAGTACTCACACGGAATTGGAAAAAAAATGAAGACAAAAAATTATATAGTAGGTACTCCTATAATTTTTGAACTAAATATTATGTCTTTGCGGAAAGTGGACGTGCACCACTTTCAAAGTAATTATATTTGTAATTTCATTAACTACGGAAATGTTTATTGACAAAATGATGGATATTTTGAAGGATTTTTTTTTGAACTGTTTACAGATAAAACGTTGCTGCGAGATTATAGCAGAACGCATACTTGAATAACAAAGCGCACAGCACAAGTATAGCAAGGTGTTTTTTTAAAAATTTTGTAAAAATTTAATTACTGAAAAATATGAATGAATCATAAATATATACAAAATGTAGAATAGGAACTGCAGTACAACTCAACAGTCACATGTCAAGTCTCATCACGTCATCAAAAACATTTGCATATTTAAATTTGTATCAATGAGCTTTGCTCATTATTTTAATTGAAATAAAATAAATTTATTTTCGAGCAACATAACGTTTCTCTTTTATTTATTTTTTTTTTATAAACTTCAACATAATAGAAATTATTTCACAGGGAATAATAATAAATAATTTCATATCACCAACAAACGTCATAGCAGATTGCATTCATTGTTCTCATTAACTAACTTTTTGTCAAAAATGGACTTACACCACTTTCAAAGAAAACGGCTCAATTATTAAAGATAATTATAACCCCTCCTCATTGCATCGGCAAAAACTTGAAGAGAAAAAAAGTAATTAAGGCAAGGAACAAATCATGGCCATGAAAATAGTAGAGGACTATTTTTCGTTAGAGGATATGAGCCGCTGTATTTGTTTTTGGTGTTTTTGATGGTCGAAAATAAATCCACGTCCTTCCTTCAAACTTCCAGGGTACTCTACTTAAGAGCAGTGTGAGCCTGGATTGCTGTCATGTTGTTTACCGTTATGTCATAACAAACATTCTTTCAGATTTCAGCAATTCACACTATCAATATTCATTATTACGCGAATTAATCCAAAGAGAGCATAGTTCAAGTAGTGTTAGCCATTTAATAATACATTAAGATCTATTTAAACCGAAGTTTAAAGTAATAACCCTTCAAAAAGAATATGGTAACTTCATGGGTTCATTTTTTTTGGTGAAATGGCTCACTTTTGTTAATGAAACGAAATATATATCTTTCAATCACTCATGTTAATATGATGGCGAAGTAATATTTTGCGATGTTGATTTTTTTTTAATATTCCAATAATTTGGTTAAATAAAATTTTCTTTTTTGCCTAAACAAAGTTTTCGAAACGTATAGTACAGTATTTGTCTTGTATTTAGTGATTTATTGATATATTCATTTCTTTTAGGAATTACTATTAGATATTTTGGCTGGAATCCTCTACGTATCTTCTGGTGCCTGCAGCTTTGATTATTACACATCCTATTTAACAGCGACCAAATATAAACATGCTGGTATAGCATTTGGAGTAAGTACAAGTCAGAAACAAATAGTAATAACATATAAATATCGCAATTCACTCCTGATACATCTTTTATTCATTATATTTCGTCGTCTCTGAGCGAACTTGACTTCATCAGATGAAAAGAAAGGGATATCTTATCCTTCTTCTTAAAATTCATATATATAAAAAGAAGAATTTCATAATTCTGATTTAAATAAACATTAACAATTTGTATTTAGGACAATGGAATTGTACTGGATAACAATAAAAACTTTTTGTTTAAAGAATAAAAAACTGTAAGATCGTGAGAAATGCATGAATAAATAATTACAAATCATATTACAGTGTTACCTCCGAATAGCGGACAGTCACGGGACCGGAAGTTTCGTCCGTTATTGGGAGGTGTCCGCTATTGGGGAGGACTATCTTTTTTTCTTTTTTTAGCTTATAGCATGTCATTTAATGAAAAATTACGTACAATCTTAATTAAATTTCTACAATTATCATTGCAATATATGAGAATATGAACTTACTCTATGCAAATTACTTACTATATTCCTTTTAAAATGAGTGCTAATCCGTTTGTCTTACTTAAAATAATGACAAAATTAATTACAATATATAGAAAATTAATTTCTAGCATCCATTTGATGCCTTAAACATGTCCAATCCTAAAGTTTGACCGAATTCTCTGGCTTTTTCTTGAAGCAAAATACCGCTTATAGGAATGTTCTTTGCACGAGCAGAGCGGAACCATTTTATCACCACTTCGTCGATTTTGCTTCTTTCAGTTTTACGAAACTTCAAATTCTTCGAATTTTCGTTTGAATTCACCATCCACATTTTTCTAATTTCATCTTTGTCCTTCAAAAGTTCACTTATCTGAGTTTTTCCAACTTTAAAACGTTCAGCAAGACAACGCACACTTAGCTTTTCTTTTTCAACAACTTCAAGAAGATCAATTTTTTCTTTCAGTGCCAATCTCTTCCTTTTTGACGCCATTTTAATTCGCACTAAATTTAATCAACACGTTTATAGGATAGCTTTACGAGAGATTGATATTTACAAAGCAACTGCAGTGAAATAAAGGGCCTCAGATTCGTGCATTGAATCATGGGACACCGATACAATGTATGTATGGGACACCGATGTAAATACAACCATGATGTGTTTGTCGAAATGTTAATCGAAAAAAAAAAATTTTACAGTTAAAATAACTGTCCGCTATTCAGAGTGTCCGCTATTCGGAGTGGATAACATGGAATGTCCTATTTTAAGGGACTGGGACCCGCAATAATGTCCGCTAATTAGAGGTGTCCGCTATTCAGGGTGTCCGTTAAAGGAGGTAACACTGTATTTACAGAAATTAAAAATAATATTTACAGAAAACGTTGTTCATTTTTAATACATTTTTTGAATTTACTTAAGTAAAATTACTGACTTTAAGAAAATTTTCTTTATTGATACAAGAAAATGAATTAATGATAAAAAAATTTCTTAAAGTCACTAATTTTATTTTAAATAAATTCAAAATATGTCTAAAAAAATTAACAGTGTTTTCTGTAAATATTATTTTTAATTACTGTAAAATAATATCTTTTTGTAATTATTTATTCATGCATTTCTCACGATCTTATTATTTTTTGTAAACAATATCTCTTGTAATTTTATGCATTTTTCACGATCTTATTGTTTATTCTTTAAACAAAAAGTTCTTATCTTATCCAGTACAATTCCATTGTCCTAAATACAAATTATTAATGTTTATTTAAATCAGAATTATGAAATTTTTCTTTTTTTGTATATGAATTTTAAGAAGAAGGATAAGATATCCCTTTCTTTTCATCTGATGAAGTCGAGCTCGCTCAGAGACAACGAAATATTATGAATAAAAGATATATCAGGAGTGAATTGCGGTGTTTAATATAAATAGTTCTAAAATTTTCTAGTAATAATATACTTTCTTATTTCATTATTAAATAATTCGGATATTTTTCTGTGAAATTTTTCTTTTAATTTTTTTATTTTTTTAATTTTCAAAGTTTCTGTATTGTGAGTTGCAGCATTGTTTAAGTCCTTTATGCATGTATTTTTGACAGATTTAATTGAGAAAAAGAATTGAAATTGGAACAACTCTTCATAAAATAATTGGACGTGGATATTTTTCCATCGTTCAATTATCCTTCAAATAAGTGTGAGTTTTTTGTACAACAACAAAAGAAAAAAAAAATTAAAACGCACAAGCTAAGAGTTCACTGATCTGTTTTTTTGAAATTGCGATACCGGAAACCCAAAATTTCTGGCTTCCTGACCTTCTTCAGTTGGATCCGCCCAGTATCTTTCATATGTTTCTTGAGTTCACTGAGATGTAAGATACTGGGTGGATCCATCTTGGGTTCCCGGTATCGCAATTTAAAAAAACAGATCAGTGAACTCTTAGTCTTGTGCGTTTTAATTTTTGTTTCTTTTTTTGTGTGTTTCTTTTATAACTTCTACCAAGTCGATAGCATTGAGAATTAAAAAAGGGTCTCAGCATTTTTCTTTTGCTGCATTGTCCAAGCACTTCGCTTTAATACTTTAACCCTAAACAAGAGTTAACTATTGTAGACTAGTTTGCCTTCTAAACGTAGCTCACACCACAAGGAGGCAGATTGTTTTATAACCAAGGGACATAAACAGAAGAAAGAAAGAAAGAAAGAAAAAATAACGCAGGTCTGGGAATTGAATTTAAATCCAAATGTGGCAAGGGGTCTATCTTCAACTGTTTCCTTCTAAAAAAGAGCCATGGAATCTGCACCCAATAATGTAACAAAAATCTATGACTAATTCATAATTTTAAATCTTTTGCAAGATGCATTATCTTATATATTCTCAGTTGAACAAAGAAATTTTGGAAACAAGTGAATATAATTTTGTGCTAAAACATAAATTTAAGGGCGACCCATAATAAAGAAAAAATTAAAAATAATAATAAAAAAAAAAGGAAATAGATTAACGTAAGGGAAAATAAAAAAAAAATAGGAAA
>JAFIDM010000002.1:24309388-24336140 GCA_023159025.1 Thereuonema tuberculata
AAATAATTTTGTGCTAAAGCATAAATTTAAGGGCGACCCATAATAAAGATAATTAATAAAAAAAAGGAAGTACATTAACGTAAGGGAAAAATAAAAAAAGTTATGAAAAAAATCAAAAAAACGTTAGGAAAACAAGAAAATAATAATAATAATAAAAAAAAAACACGCGGACATTGAGAAAAAAGATTAAGAGGGGAAAAAAAAACACATACACACACAAAAAGTAAGATATATAAGATTTGAACCGACAACCTTTAGTATATGAATTCGAGACCTTAACAATCAAGCTATAGCTGACAATTTGTTTGCATTTCTAACATTTAAGCTAATAGCGAAAATCCAATTAAAAAAATACCTCGAACATGGAGGGGCATTAGCCCCTGAAAATACCCTATTTCTGCGCTGTTTGGGCCTCTGAACACGATGAAGAAATCTGTTTGTCGATCTGACCTTCCGTTCGGGAGTTTTTAGGGAGGGGGTACAATGACAACAATGTCAAATATCTCGAACATGGGGGGACGCTAGCCCCTGAAAATACCCCATTCCTACAGTGTTTGGGCCTCTGAACACGATGGTAAAATCCGTTTGTCGACCTTCCGTTCAGGAGTTGTTAGGGGTGGACAGACGCAATAGCTACAGATTTCAGTCGCTATCACAATAGCTCTGAAATGGGTCGCTAATAATGTAGTGTTTCGATTCGTGGGACTCGACAAGACGAGTTGCAGTGAATATAAATGAAAATAGTTAATATTGGTATAATTTTAATGGCATTTACTTACTAATATCATTTGTTTTTTGTTTTGTTTTTTAAATGAAATCCAATCAGCTATACAAATATCGATGTAATTTCAGTAGTGATTGATGATGGATTACAGCAATGGAAACAAGTTTACAGTATGGTTCTGAGTTTACAGTATGGAAACTCAGAAAACATGTTTTCCTCCATGAGAGTATCTACGGTATTTTATTTAAAACACTATTTAACAGTATAAATATAAAATATAAAACGGAATTCAGAATTCAGACTACATATTTTTATTTCCTCTTTATGTACAATGCTGTAGCAGAAATATTCTTTTAATAGGACCCCATTTTAACCCGTCCATGCTCACAATCGTGTCTAAACTGAGAAGAACCATGTCAGTAAACTATCTCCTATGGTCCTTAGCCATAGCCACATATAAATTAGGAAGTAATTGTATTCAAATTCATCCACAGGCATAAAACTCCTTTCTCTAGCTCGTAGATACTACTGTACAGTGTGGTCGGGAAGTTCCCGTACCCCCAATTATATAGTAATAAATGTAAATATTTAGTATTGAATGTTATTTGCATTGTTGACATTAAAATACAGGTGATCGTGTCGGACTGCAGATGATATTATTACAGACTAGAGTTGAAGAAGAATCCGCCTCACCTAATGATATGGGCTGCGATGACATCACGTTATTTGTTTGGACCATATTTTTTTGATGGTAATGTTAATGGCGCAACTTATTTACACACATTACAAACATGGTTAATCCCACAGTTTGAAGACGCGGGTATCATGGAACGCCTATGGCTTCAGCAGGACGGGACACCTGCTCACTTCGCTATTACTGTGCACGGGTTTCTTCATGAACATTTTCCAGGATGCTGGATTGGTCGCGATCTCCAGCATCGTCAGCTCAATTGAAATGGCACCACGAAGTCCTGACGCCTGACAACTCATTGTGGGTGATCATCAAGGCCTACAAGGTCGTTATGCTACAAAGGAAGAATTGCGCAATACAGTTGAGGACGCATTTCGAACCATCACACCGAACATGCTTCAAAAAATGTTAAATAGGACGTGGCGGTGTATAATGTGTAAATATTTTTTTTAGACATGAGATTTAACGCGCGTTAGAACATTTTTACAGTAAAATAAAACAAAGAACGCACATAACTAAACAAAACACAAATTCACTGAACTACTTTTTTGGTATTTGAGCTGGGAATCTGAGACAGTACTGTTTCGAGGTTAATTGACCTCTCATCAGTCCAATCCGCCCAGTATACTTATTCTTGATTTTGTTTTGATGTTTTTTAATTAAAGGGTCATTGATTTGTATGTTGGTCCGTTTTGTATATTGTCCCATTTCACTGAGCTAGGTATGCTGGGCGGATTGGACTGATGAGAGGTCAGTTAACCTCGAAACAGTACGGTCTCCGATTCCCAGCACAAATACCAAAAAATAGCTCAGTGAATTTTTGTTTTGTTTAGTTATGTGCGTTCTTTGTTTTATTTTACTGTATAAATATTTTCTTAAAATATGACTACCAATGAAGGGCTACGGGAACTTCCCGACCACACTGTACATTACATGAACTACATGTGTATCATCCATGCGTAGGGAAGTAATATCAAACTGTTTGACAAGTATTGCACAAATGGATTGATAGGATAAACTAGTATTCAGTTATTTACTTTTCAAATACTGCTATTTAAAGTAGTTACAATAATTGTTTATTTACTTATTCAAAGCAGTACCTATTTAAATGTTTACAGGTATTTATCGTATTCATAATAGATATACAATGTTTTCTATTTCTGATAAGTTCTATCGTAAAGTAAATCTAACAACATTTGTTTGCCTAAAATTTGCCCATTAATTGATTTTTGTTTTTATTCTCTTAGACTATCTCCATTCTAACTGGACTTTTGTATCTCATCAATGCTGTTCTTCTGTTCAGGGATAAGTTTCCGACCAATGTAATGGAGAGATTCCCTTTTCAAAGGAATATCAGAGTTTAATTATAATTTATCATTACTGTGTTTTGTATTAATTCAACGTATATTTACTTTATAATGTTGTTTTGCATTGTTTAATGTTCATGAATCTTTAGTATTGTGAAAAAAATCCTTAATTGTTTTTATTAAAAAATAAAAATTTATCAATTTCAATACATGAAAATTTAATTCCAAAATACATATTTGTACCATGATCAATATTATATATTTTTAAAAAATAAAAAAGTCCATCCTTTAGAACTGATAAATACATGACTTTAAAGTTACAGCAAAAAAGTATGCAACTTTTATACAGCAAATATATTTTATATATCTTAAAACTATATATATATAGGGAGAGGCAATTTAAGTGAAACTAATTATTACATTAGTATCTGAAAGATTAATTAATAAACGAAAGTCTTCAAACCCGTTATAGTTACATGAGAATTAGACCATTTTTAGGTCCTAACTTTTCTTATATCATCATCATCCTATTTTTTGATATTGACAGATGAAGTTACTTATCCTGAAGCTATAAAAATGTAGAGAATATCTAACACTTTTCAATAAACAAAGGTAATGAATATAAATGTACTATACAAAGAAGTCAGTCGATCGT
Source organism: Thereuonema tuberculata (assembly GCA_023159025.1). Taxonomy (NCBI): domain Eukaryota; kingdom Metazoa; phylum Arthropoda; class Chilopoda; order Scutigeromorpha; family Scutigeridae; genus Thereuonema; species Thereuonema tuberculata. The sequence continues at coordinate 24,312,766 of JAFIDM010000002.1, forward strand.
AATAACACTTGTTTTAATGATTTGGTTCCTCAATAAAGCTTTCATCTTCTTTAGTTTTTGTTGGAAATTTGACAAACTGTATTTGATTGGATTTCTGAAAGTTTTATTACTTTCAGATAATGTGATCTTTTTAACCAGTATTCCAGGGAAATAATATTGCTGGAAATTAAAAGCATTTACTACTCTAACAACAGTTTTAAGGAATGTAGGATCATCAAACAACACTGCATCCTTCCATAAATCAAACACTTTACATTCATAAAAACTCATACAGTAAGAGGAGAAATAGTATTAACCATTCTGAGAAATATCAGTGTTTTGAACCAGAAAAGACACGACAATGAAAGATTTGCTTATTTAGCTTTGATGATGTCTACATTGTTTCCAAATCTCTCACTTTTAAAACAGTTCTGAGAAGTACACCTTATGGTTTTAGTACAAATATTCTTTAGTCCACAAATATTCTATCTAGAAATGCTCTCAGAATATAAAAATCATTTGAATCTCAATTTTGTGATTTAGTCTCTCACAAAAACAAAACTAAACTTGAAATTCCTTTGTTAGACACTCATCTCAATTTGTTATTACAACAGCCATCTTTTAAGATAGAAAATATCTTCAAAGCAGACAAATTGAAATACTTAATGAAAAAGAAAATACACCGAAAAGAAATGGAAACAATAATAAAATGGTTAATTTACTTTTTTTTTTATTCCAAGAGATGATGGCTTATACGTTACGAGTATATGATAAATGATAATTTCCAAACCTCACGCCCATTTAAGTTTAATGAGACAAAAATAATAAGTTCAAAGCAGTAAGAAAGCACAGGACATATTTCAGCCTCTTTCCAGGATTAGAGCATAAGATTTCAGAAAAAATGATCTTGTAAAAAGTCAATCATACCATGAGAATGATTTTCAAAAATATTTTTAATTGGCAAATATATCATTTATTAGTTATACTTAAATTCCTCTTTCTGTGCAAAAGATAACTATTTGTAAATATTATTCACTTTTACACTTTATTTTTAATAAAAAAGTTCAGACAATTAATTCATTCAGTCAAAATGAGTAAAAAAAAAAAGTCCGGTGGCATTTATATTTATTTTTGTTCAATCCTAATGTTTTTACTGTGACACTAAGGCTAAGTTTTACTGTCGAAGTTTCTGGAAAGCTCACCCTATTCCATTAAGAAACGTTCTGACTGTTCAGATCCGCTGTTTAAGTACACATTGTATTGGCTTTGCAGTGCACATTTCAAGCAGGGTTTGACATCTTCCCTATTAACATTACCTAAGAAGAAATTGTCACCCTATCTTCTTCAGGTGTGAATGACGGCGCCATCTTTTTATTTGCTTCGCACACCTAAGCCCTTTAGCTCTTTACCCTTTACCCCTTTAGCTCTTGTTTGAAACGTCATAACATCTCATAGTTCATGAAGGCATCCAAACCATATAGACAAGCATTGAATAAGGCCAAGATCTAAGGAAAAAACAACAAATAAGTTTGTTTACTGCTAAAAAAAACAAATTAAACGCTTTAACAAGTTCACTGCCATCTTTGTAAAGGTTGTTATTCTCTGGTGCCTCTAGATTATTTGACGTTTTTATTGTAAATGTAGTATAAGAAATCAGTATACATCATGCTTCAAAATAGAATAGAATAGAAGTATGTAGTTTTTTACCTATATATATATATATATATAAAAATGAATGAATGTTTGTTTGTTTGTTTGTCCTAAGCCCTTTGACCTATCTGGACCAAACTTTGCAGAATTACTCTTTAGGACCCTGCGTAAAAGATAGGCTACCTTAGAACTGCGACCCCACCCCCAGGGGTGAAAAGGGTGAAAAGGGGTAAATCCGTGAAATAAACAAATATGCACCTGGTGGTGACAATGAGAACTAAAGCCATTCATATATCCCGTATGCTTTTCCATATCATTCATCAGATTGCGACGAAACTTTGGGGAGTTGTCGTGAGCACGCCCGCGAAGCTTTCTGAATTAGTAAAATAACGGGCCCTTCTATTTAGGGTCCCTTCTCGGGCCCCCTAAGTCTATTGCAAAAACTGAAAAATTCGCTCTCCTATGGGGACCAGGGACACCACACTCGGGTGGCTTTCTAAGTGTTCCACCCCCAACCGACACCGGGCCTTTTCTTTCTTTAAGTGACATTGCAACGCATGCGGGTGCAGCTAGTTTATTAATAAAAATAAACATAAATTCTCAAAAAATTTATGCAAAATCAAATTGTGTGTATAATCAAGGAACTTTTTTTTTTTTTCAAATTTTGAATTCTAAAAATCAACATAAAATCAAGAATCAACAAATTTAGAGAATCTAGTGTTTTTCGACACTGGTATATCACTCATTATTTTTTTGCAGAGGAAAAAACAACAACCACCAAAGTTCGGTGCCATCAACTGTTTACAGGTGTTGAAGAGATACCGCACACAATACAAGTTTCTCTTACAAGCACCGACAACATACTGATCAATACGGGTTTGTTTAGCCAGCGTACAAAACAGTGCTGTGTAGTCGACATGTTTACTACTAGCGCTATCTACGCTGATCCTGTAGTCGGCAGTGAACATGTTAATTTAATACGTAAACGCTACTACGATTTCTTTTCTACAGAATGATGTAATATTAATCACTGAAATTATCAAAATAATATTCATTTAATTGAATATCAATGTTAAGAAATTTGATTTTGTCAAAAACAGCTTTCAGATTAAAATATATATATATATATATATATATATATAAATATTTATATATATATATAGTCTAAAACAAATAAAAATTCCGATTCGTGGCCCTCACTGTTACCGGGTTAATATGTTTATGGATTTTCAGCAACAATGGACCACTTGAGTTTTACGCCCCATGTTGTGTGGGATACACAAACATATAACTTAGTGTGAATTACTCAATAAATCGTCGATTTTTGATATTTCAAGACATTCCGTTCAGTACTGTACAGTTCCTTATTGTAATAATTCTGTAAAACGCTTGGAATATCCTTCTTTAATATAATATTTCCTCTATATCTACACGGGTTAAAACGAAGCACATGGCTTTGTTTATCCCACAAGCCAAGCAGTAGCCTAGTGGGATATTTTGTAACTATGAAGCCCCGCCTATCCTGAAGTGGTCCAATCCCTGTTGATTTTCATTTTCGAAACAAATTAGTTATATTCTGACTTGATTGGGTATTTTTTTTTTATCAAAAATTTGGTAAAAGTGGTTTTCCTTTGGATAACGACACACAAAGGAATGCACATTAAAATTAACAATAAAAGTATAGAAGTAGTAGTCTGAAGAAAGTGATCAGTAATAATTAATAAATAATATTTCGGACTGTAACGACTCCTCATACAGATCAATGTACTGGGTATTATCTGTAATTCGCTTGTTTTTATCTATTTTTTTGAAACATTTTTTATTTTATTTTTATTAGTGTAAGTATAATTTCGTTTTATTATTAAAAACATAATTTAAGTTTTACCGTTAGCCAATTTATACATTGGGTAAAAAGGACATTCTGATAAAAGGTTTTGGATAATGAAAGAAAAAGTTTGTGAACCAGTGTATTAAAGGAATAAAATATAAAAAAATTATTATCCGGTAAACAATGGAGTGATTTCTTACAATGAATGTATTAACGAGGTTATTATTAACAAGAACGTTATAAAAAAAAAATCTAAAATGTAAATAACTAAGAGATTAAGAAAATAGAAACTGTGCTACATTATTTTACACAAAAAAAAAAACAAACAAAAAAAAACCCAGATAATTTAGCTTTTATGGCCGGTTGCACCATTGAAGTTCAGTAGCTGAACCACGTTCAAACTGCAAGATGAACGGAGATCATTCTTAAACCTATTGCGCCAACAACGTTTTGTGATAATTTCGGTTCAAAAGCGTCGTCAAGTTGATCTGCCGAATTCGGCCGTTCAACGCGCTGAACTCGGTTCAAAACCGCTGTTCGGCGTTCGGCCATTACTGATATTCGCTTGCGAATTGAGACCAAAGCAAGTTTTCTCTCAACTATCAGAAATAACTTTTAAAAATGACAACTTTACATTTATTTGATTCGTTGGACAGTGACTGTGAAGAGGAATTTCAGTTGTTAACAGAGTTGCATCATTTGTAACTAAAAGGCAGACTATTTCGCGATCAGTATATTAGGGTAATCGTGGAGTTTAGCGTCCCAAATTAAATAACAATATAAAACCTACAACAGTAAATGACAGTCATAAAATGTGAAATTTCACCCAAGTCTGCACGGATACCTAAATGTCCCACCCCCATCGACACCGGGCCCTTTTTCTCGGGCACCGAAGTTTGCCGCTGTTGGTCCCATCTCTGCCGCCGACGGTACGCCCAGACCGGCAGGAGACCGGCGCAGAACGCCGGACTCCAGAACGCGGTGGCACGAAAACAGAGTTTACGAGGGCCCGTTCTCGGTCGGGGGTGGGACACTTACAACCAGCCACCCACCAAAGTGTGATGAAATTTCACATTTTATGACTGTGTGTTATTTACTGTTGTAGGTTTTTTATTGTTATTTAATTTGGGACGCTAAACTCCACGATTACCTACATTATTAATATTCCGCATCGGTTTTTTTACATTCTAAAATGTGTTAAGTACAATTCAATTATATCAATTAAAAGGATTTTTTTTTTCGTCTCTGTGTAAATAGGGACTCGGCAGAATTCAGTTTTTTAATTCCTGAACTCCATTTTCGTAATGAGATTGTTGACTGCTGAAACAAACTATTGAAAACAATCCAATGGGTTGATTTCCCGCAACGAAAGACGAATCTTGTAACCAATCAGGAATCAGCTTTGAACGCATGACTTACTTCCGCCACCATGAACGCAGATCACAGAACCTCGGTTCAGTTGTGCCTGTTGTAGCTTGGTGCAACAAGGCTGAACTTCGATTTGAGGTTCAAGCAGAACTCAGTTCATGGAAACCGTAGTTAAACGCTACTTTGGAAACCGGGCATTAGTCTTCTGATCAAGATCAGAAGACTTATATTCCCGTTTTATCGTGGACAAGTATCATTAAAATATCATTAACATATCATTAGCAACAATGACAACAATCGCAACAATTGCGTGTTTTGTATGTGCAACAATTACATGTATAATACAGCTCTACAACAATCGCAATAATCGCAACAATTGCGCCTTTTACATTCGCTACAATCACATTTATAATAAGGAAATTAAAGCAATATCAATTATATTTTCTTATACGTATCAGAAGACGTTGTGATTGGTTTACTAATCGCTATCCATATCTTATTTATATTATATTTTTTGAATTAATTGGAATCACTTCTCTAGAACTTTCCAATCATCGTGAATAACTACAAATTTATTCTATTCAAATCGCTAATAAGCGATTAAATTTTATATACTAGAACCATTTGTTATACATCTTTTTTATAATAACTATATATGGAAATACTTTCTATATAATTCAAATAGTTACAAATACAGCACAATACAAAGCTATTTTCGGCAATGTTCTGTTCCTTCTATGAAAACAAGCAAGGATTTAATGTCGTTAAAGAATCTGAAATGAAATGGTGCTGCACTGAAGTCAATAAAGAATTTGATTTGACAATATTTGTTCATTTCTTGTTAAATGTCCCATCACTTCGCTATTACTTCTTAGTTCAACTAGGAAAAGAAGGATATTATTTCTCTGTAGTATATTATGTATTCAGTAAATCAGTTTCTTCTTGTGAGAAATGATATGCTTCCATTTGTCTATTAGCTAACTGTCCACAAAATCAAAATGAATTAATAGTAATTAATAGTTTAAATGTTTTAAAGAAGGGACTGGGATTTATCTGTAATTAGTTATAAAAAGTGGGACATCACAACGGTATAGTGTAATCCTTTTTGAAATAATATATTACGCGGAGGTATAATAAATTTTATATACTCGTAGATAAAATAATAAATTACATAATATTTCTTGAGCAAAGCAGTTTACGTTTAATTAGCAGTTTTTTGTTTTTGTTTTTTTAGATAGTTTATAGTTTATGTAAGAAAAAGAAAAAAAAAAATCTTTCATAAAAATTAAAAGTAGCTTCCGTTTCCCCTATCTCTATCTCTAGAGAGTATTTTTTTTTATGTTTTTTTAGGACCTCGGGTACATCTTACTATTACTTTGGCTTTTTTAGGCCTATTTCACAAGCTGTCGAACTTTTAAAGAAAGAGAACGATAATCAATACACATCTGCATGGCAGATCTTGATCACTCGACTCTGTCCAAATGATCATCACGAGAGGAACCAGTCGAATAGTTCACGCTTAAGCCTTCCAAAAAAATGAAGCTGAATTACTACGTTTAGGCAATAATAATAATAGAAATAAATTATTATTATTACATGCAATGAAATAGAAGCACACGCATTAAAAATATAACATATTTTCATATAAATCATTTACTCACCCCATAGGCCAAAGCTGAATGGACAGCTATGTTTTTAGCCAAATTCAATTGATAAAAATCAATGGCTACACTTCCGGTGGCAATATGTAATACTAAGGACGCTCCGTTAACAGCCATTTCCTGTAATAAATAAAAGAAAAAAACAGCTTTATTGTTTTGCGTATATAACTCTAATGTAAATTATACTTCGACAAAAACTAAAGTAAAATTTATAGCTCCTCTATTTTAGAGTATACTTTTTTAATAGCAAATACATAGGATATATTTTAAATGTTATGTAAAAAAAGCTTACATATCTTATCAGAAATATATGAGGGTCGATCAATAATAAAGTTTATAATCGTTAAAAATTAAATTGGTAACTTTACTACAATTGCCGATAGTTGCTGAAATATCCGATAGAGGGCTGTACTGCTCATGCCGTGTGGTCTTTCTCGTGTGTGTCATTGGAGTCACGCTGTTATTTCAAAATGGCGATACGCTTGGATAACTGATCTCCTATTGAAACCTTCTAGATATTGTACAACAACAACAGGAAGAAACGTCCTGCTCATTTGAACGTCGGTGTGATCCTCCTTCATGACCACACAGAACCACACAAGACTTGCTGCACGGTTTCCACTGAGGAATTTTGGACATCCGCTATACAGTCAGGATTTGACTCCCAGTGATCTTTATCTGTTCCCTGCCTTAAAACTGCACATGTCAGGTCGACGCTTCACACGCAATGACGTCCAACGAAATGCAAAAAAAAAATGGCAACAAAAGCAAGGCCCTGATTTTTATGCGGCTGGGATGGACAAACTACTGAAACGTGACTTTGTAGAGAAATAGTCACTTTAAAAGCATCAACTCATTTTCTTCCAAGAAAGGGTTGCTTTTCGTACACAAGCTTTGAAAATTATTTTACTGGTCGATCTACGCAAGTAAGTGAAGCTGCCAAACCTGTTATTGGAATATTTTTTTGTAAAAATATACATTTTTCTACGATTTTTAAAAAAGTAAACTAAGCAATGTCTATTCAATATCTGCATCTAGAAGTTCATTTAAATTAACTTACGGGTTTTCAATATTCTTCGATTCTGCCTCCCATTTTTAAAATATCATATAATAAGTAAAGGTACTGTAATTTCATTTGAAGAGCACTTTATGATATGTATTTGTTGTTTTGTTCTTTGAATTTTGAAATTATCTCGTAAACTAACGTCTATTATGTGATGTGATCCTATCTACCTATATAAAAAGAAAAGTCCTGACTCACTCACTGACTGATTCATCAACGCCCAGCCTAAACTCTTGGACCTAGAAAGCTGAAATATTGCACAGAGGTTCCCTTTATGATTTAGACAAGGAACAAGGCCGGATTTTTCGAAATTCCCATGGGATAGGGAATGAAGAGGATTTATATTTTCACTTTAAATTTACCTTTTCGGTATATAGGTGTGTGTGGCGCCAACCCGCAATACACCTGTGTTAAGTGGAGAAGGCCACAACGGGCTGGGAACTCGTATATTTTCCGATCTCGATATTAATTTGCTAAATAAATAAAGTTTTTTTTTTTTTTATGCTATGTATGCAAGGGTCCCGGAGCGAAGCGACGGTACCCGGCCAGTGATTCTGTATTGGTAATCTTCTAGCTTTTTCTTTGTGTGGTTATTGTTTAATGGATTAATCACTCACATTCTCTTTAAAAATTCTTGTACCAAGTTAAAACAAGATAAAAACGATGATTCAATGATTTTCTTTTGTTTTCTGACGATGTTACTGATTTTGTTCATTAGACATTGTGAAGTTTCCAACTCTTGCTAGAATCAAATGTTATTTCAATGTTTGATAGTCGTAGCCATAACAACCACCGGCACTTTTTTCTTTACCTTACTACAAGTGAGCAGTCGATACTCTTATTTATTTGTAATTCTATATGATTTCCATGTACTGTGTGTGTAGTTGGTGCGGAAAGAATAGCACTTCAATCTCTACAGTCCATTTCTTGTAAAGATTGAAGTGACGTAACTCGCGGAGTAATACATACTTAATGGTGGTCTAATGGATGAAATATTCCATTTGTAAAACAAAGGATGTTGGATCGATTCCCAACATTACCAAAAAAAAAAAAATGTCTTATTTACAACTTTTATTTAATTTTATTTCACATTTTTGTTTGTTTGTTTATTTTTTCCATAGTATTTGATAAGTTTTGTTTTCGTTTTTGATTTGTTTTAGCTTTATTAATCACTATTCGCTGTGAGAACTTCACACCAATTGATGAGTCTGTATCGCTTGTACTATCAGAAGAATCACAGAAGAATCAATGACTACTGGTTGTTCTTCAGTCGATCAAGGTTCCAAATCCTGATTCCAAAATTCGTCTTCCACGAAACAGCCGAATTGCACTCAAATATTTGTGTCCCCAAGTGATTATATCTTCACTGTCACATAATCGTGAATTTCTATGCAGAGACTGAAACCTAAATTCACACAATTTTAATGTTCTGTACAATAAATACTGTGGATCGTCAGTAATTTCTTTCAATACATTTCCTATTATTCGTATTTCAATTTGAAAAAAAAATATTTTATGTATTTTACCTCTAATTGCAGTGCACAGAAATGAATCAGAAATTTAATCCGACCGTGATGTATTTGGTTTCCGAGGCCTCTTCTTGCCTGATGTGTGTAAAATTCCTTCCTTTTGAATTTTTCTTAATGGCATAAATAGATGTCATCGATATTCCTGTTAAAAATGTCGTTTTCTGAATGACTTCATCAACTGTCAGGTGCTGCTCCAATTCACTTACCATGGAATAAACATTTCAAATTATTTGTTTTGCACTACTGTGAATCGAATGACCTTTACAATTCATCATCATCATGACGTGCGAACTTCGTATTCGAAGGTTTGCGGTCTACGGAACCCTAGTGAAGGGCGAACCCCTAGGAGAAGCCATAGATAATCTAGGGAACAGATACTGGAGTGGTTTCCCGTTGCCTTCTCCAGGACGCCATTACGGAATGACGTCAGACCGAAGAGAAAGTGAAGAAGAGGCTGACAAACACAGGAAAGGAAATGTGAAATATCACAGGAAAGGAAAAGGAAATGTATTCTCTCGACCGGGATTTGAACCCGGGTACCGGCACACAGGCTACACGGCAGACCACCGCCTGAGACCGCTCGACCACGCCGGCACGGCACCTTGACAATTACTTTTGAAATATTTATAAGACGACGAATGAGATGCACTGGAGGCTGCCATGTTGAAATGAGACCCTCAACAACATTAACCAATCGCATCTTCACTTGCTGTGAGATCGAAAATAAACAAATCTAATAATTTCAACAGTTACAAAATATTTAATGATTTCAAATCAACAATAATCTTCTAAATTCAGAATGAAATAACAAAAACATCAGGACTATAATCTTCGCTGCAGAATAATGTGTTACGCGGTTCTCTGACGTCACTTCAACATTTACAAGAAACTGTTTGTAGTAATCTATTGATGTTGTAGGTGCCAAAAATTGGAAGTTGTCAAAACATAATTAAAATGCTTTTTCCGGCATTAAGTGATGTAAAAAGAAAATAGATAGGCTCCCAAAATAACCCAAACATTACTTGAAAACGTGCTGTTTGGTTAATCGTTGAAAAGTAATTTTTTTTAAGAAAAACTGCAGTATATTTTTTTTATTACTTTTTGTAGCATTTGGACATTTATATATATTATAAAATTTATAAAATTTAAATTATAACTGTCTCAGGTTCTGCTTTAATTATACAGCGTCTAAATACATGGTTGCTTAAAGATACACATTCAAATGAAGAGTAGATGTTTATTATTGATTTAATAATAATAGATATTTATATAAAAATTCCTCAAGAAATATCTAATTAAATCTAAATCTGTAATTACTATGAGTTGCAATTATTCCAATTTCCAATTATTCATTTATTTTGTAATTACTTACCATATACGGAGTTTCTCCCAGCGTGGAGTCCATCCAGTAGCCAAAAGTGAGGAAAAGGGTTATCATCATAAAACACGATGTAGTGATGATACACAAATACAACTGAGAAAACCGAGGATAGTCATTGGTTGCTAAAAGATAATCGAACTGACGCAGAAGAATTAAATTGGTAATTCCTATCACCTGACAAGAAAACCAGATGAAATTAAAAGTTACTATTTTTTGATCATTTTAATTATTCATAGGAAATAAAGAAGTAATATAAACTTGATTCCTGTTTGTCTTGACTTCTTAGTATAGATCATACTTTTTGAAATGAAAATTTTGGTTAACTCGCTAGCATCCAAATGCTCAACATCTATTATAACAATTCCATATTATTTTATTCGTTATATCTGTTTTTAAGTTTATTTTTTTCTACAGTTCTTTTGTCTTTTTAAAATATACTTCCTTAAATTTTATGTTTATGTTTTTTTTTTTTTTTTTTTTTTTTTAAAGTAAATACTGCTGCAATCTTCTTTTTATATTTTTTCTTTTGAATTCATTATAATAATTTTTATGAGTTTTTTATTTTATATCTAATTGAACTACAAGTGTTATTGAGAAAGAATAGAATAGAATTATATATACAGGGTGTTGCAAAATTCGTGTGTAATATTCAAACCACGTGTAGGGGCATGACTAAGAATCAATATATTCCTAATGAACCCATATCCGGAAACGCCCCATTAAGGCGCTAGGTGTCCTAAAGTGAGCCTTTCCAAGAGAACATATTCTTTGCGACACCATCCGAAATGTTTTGCAGGCGAGCTATTTTTGTTTCGTTCAATTGTTTCGGATGATGTCGCAAAGAATATGTTCTCTTGGAAAGGCTCACTTTAGGACCATCTAGCGCCTTAATGGGGCGTTTCCGGACATGGGTTCATTAGGAATATATTGATCCTTGGCCATGCCCCTACACGTGGTTCGAATATTACACACGAATTTTGCAACACCCTGTATATTCAACGACTGGTGGAGTCAACACCCAGCAAAATTGCTTCTGTAATTCCTGAGAAATAAGGTATTAGACGATATTAGATGAGACATTGCAGAAATACAGAAATATTCTTTTGTTCAGTAAGCTTATATTCGTTTTATGAATATTTTTTTCTGAGTGACGATTTTATTTATATTTTTAAAGCATGTTGGTTTAAAAGTAATATAACATACATTGTGAGCTGTACAAAATTTATTAGATAATGCACTATCAAGCGCAAAATTTAAATTCTGGATTAACTATTGATAAATTAAGCTATATTTTTTTGAACATCTTCAAAAGTCTTGAACAAATTTCAAATTTGATAGCAATGACTTATTAGTTATATTTTTCTTTGTATTTAAGTCAGCTCCTCTGACTTAAATTGTGATGTCTGACAGAATAGCATTATAAAATTTTTACTTTAGGAGATATTTCCCCCAGGTTTCCCTCCTCCACCAATACTCAAGAACCATACAAATCTCACTGATCCTCACGATCCACACAAGTAAATGATATTTTGAGCATCCATCGTGTAGTAAATTATTACTTTGAGTAGTGAAATAAGAAATAATACTCCAAATGATTCCTCTTGATTGGTCCTTCAAAGTTTTGTTGGCACAAACGAACAGCGGTGTGTGTTCAGCAGCCGCCATGTTCAGAACAACGTTCAAAACGGAAGTATGCGGAATAACTAATGCTCAATCGTTCACCATATATGGAGTTCTCACGTGTCTTCACAGATATAATAAATAGACTATAATTACTGCATAATAAGAAAACATTTTATGGGTAAAGCAAAAAGGGACAAGATTAACTCTAGCAAGACAGGTAGTACTGATGGGTCAAGAGATCTTAAACTTAAGTCTTATCGAAGAATATCAATCTCCGAGCAGTGGATCTAGTTAAATATTCATTTTCTTATGTTCAATTTTACTAAAATTACTTGGCAGTTTAATTATTTTCGCCTAGAAATCACCGAAATTATAGTTAGCTACCACAGCAACTTTCGAAAAGTTAAAATTAAAATACATAAAAATAGCTCGAGCATCGTTTTGATTATCTTAATGTTATAATTCTAACAAAAAAAAATATTATGTTCCTCAATAAAAAAAAAGGTAGAGATTTGTTTAACTAGCACTTTAACTAACCCTAACCTCCATAACGTGAACGTGTGTAAATGGTTAAGACTATTTTTGGTTTGTTTACATAAAAATTACTCACGATTTGAAGAAACTTCAAGAGAACGCTGAAGACTTCAATAAAATCGCACAGTTGACATGATAGATCTCGACTGCGATAGTTTGCTAGCATCGATAAGCAGAGAAACTTAAGAGTGTGAAAGTATTTGGGAATCATCAGGATTCGTCAGCAGTTATTTGGCCTTTTGAAAAGGAGTTGATAACAATCGAAAAGTACGTAAACCTATAACAACGCATCTCACGTAGATCGTGATTGTTACCGTGATATATCATTCACGCAATCGACACTGAGATATCTACAGTAACAATGCAATAATGACTTCAACAAAGGAAATTGATTTTGCTGAAACTGATAACTTCTTTGGCTGATTGATGTTTGTAACAGCATTTATTGCTGATTGATCGGGCGAACTTTACTATTCAGATAAAATGTTTTTCTTATTTGTTTCTATTCTTGTATGCGGAAACGGTTGCTATGTTGCTTCGTTATGGTCCAGCATAAAACACGAACACGTTTATTCTGATCTCCACCCTAATCATCCTTCAAAGTTGAAACCATCTCCAATCCCTTAATCTCCTAACGCATACCTAAGCATTTTCCCAGTTATAAAATTATTAATTTACGTTTTAAGGTGATGAAATTTGACTGATGATATTCCATTTGCACATTTGTATTCTCTGTTTGTTCATTTGTCTGTTTCCATCACGCCAAAACAGCTGGACTGATATCCATAAAATTTGATGCGTGGATTTTTTTTTTTTTATGGTCCAACTTAAAAACATATGGTTTCCCATCCCACAAAAAGGATCTCTCGAAATCTCTTGCTAAAATGGCTGTATGAATTTTTTTAATGTGATACAATTCCTTTTTTTAATGTGATACAATTCTTTTTTTTTGGTTCAACCTAAAACAAAGAGAACAATTATTATTTTTTTTTTGGTTAATGTTAAACCTTACCCATATGATTCATTACGCACAAGGAAATATATTTAAAACATAAAATTTCAACATGTTTCATCTCCGATCGTGGATGTCTTCAAGCAATCAATTATATTGTAATCGCCTGCCCTCAGAAGTGATTGTCGTCATATTCCTCAGCGTTGCATCTTTATTCCCACTATGCAATGATAGCTGACTGTATAACTACTTATATTTTTGTTTATGTATTTCTGTGAAATTCCCGTTTTCTGTATAAATAAGATATAATTTCTTTAATGAAAACCTTTCAATTAGTTCAGTGTCCATTTGAACAGAATTTCAGCCGATCTACTATAACATTAACAGTAACGTACAGTTAATACACCTTTTCATGTCTTTCTTGAAAATGAGGGTGAAAACTTTTGATAGATTCCTAACAAAAAATATTCTTAAAAATATATTATTTCACGCGGACTGAATGAAATTAAGTTACGTTAGTAATATAACAAAGAAACTATCCCAAAAAACAAATGTTTGTAGGAATTTCCCACAAAAAAATGCACTTTTTTTGACAGGAATAAGCAAAAGAGGCGTTCCGGCATGACCGAGCGGTCTGAGCGGAGATCTGCCGTGCGGACATTGTGTCGGAATCTGGGTTCGAATCACAGGCGTGGCTTGCTTGTTTCAATTTCTTTTCGTGTGTTTGTTAGCCTCTTGTTCACTTTCTCTTCGGTCTGAAGCCATTCCATAATGGCTTCCTAAGGAAGGCCACGGGAACCCACCTCAGTATCTTTCGCCAGGTGCTTCTATGGGAATTCTTGAATTCCATAAGAATGTTTACCTGTCTCCGGACAGAATTACTATGAATGGAAGCAAAAGGACGACTTCAGTTGATTTTTTCCACCTTTTGTAGTAAAGGTAAGTGATACTCCAGTCTATAGAAAAAAAAAAAAACCAGTTGAATTATTTGAGCTCATCTTAAGCCATTACTTTATAGCTCTGTCGACCGATTTCTCGAATAGTCGTAAGGTAATCCTGGATTAAATCCAATAGAGTTGCGACATGAACTAACACTACTACTGTTTGGAGAAACCGGCAGTAAATGTTGCTTATAAAATTAACATTGGAATAGGAGAAACTAAAATGTCCTTATTGTCCTATATTTTACTCCCAAACTTTCTTGATAACTCTTCCTTTTTTGATTAAATAAATTTCCTCGGAATCAATGTCGAGCCTGCAAGCTAAAATTAACAATAAAAAACTCTCCAAAAGGAAAATTGGCGAGAAAATTCTTGTGCACGAGTTCCGCGGCCGCTATGGATTTTTTTTGAGCTTTACAGACTTCACATTGATTTGGATATTTCCTATTGGCCTGTGTATCGAGATCTCGCCGTTTACTGGTGACTGCGCCTAGCTGATGATCGCCATATTAGAATGAAACAGCTGTACTAGATTTCACTTAATAAACAACGTGGTCTCTTCCATTCATGTTTTAAATAAATTTCCTGTTCAATTCCGGTTTCGATGAAGTGAGTCTTTACAGTCTTTATGAGTCTTTGCAGCCTCATTGACATAAGACCGAGCATACAGTCTTAGTATTCCACTTAAAGAAAAGTTTTCTCCTTTGTTTATCTCTTTGTGCATTTGTCTATTTTTACCCGATATCACGCTACAACGATTGGACGCATTTCAGAAAATTTGGTACCTTCTTTATTTGAATAAGCAATTTGGAAAAGAGCGCATCTCGTATTCTACTTAAAGTCCCAAAAGTCTTAAGAAACCGGAAAACCCCGAGAAAGAAAGCCGGTACCCATTTAACATAGGGCTGGGTGAAATCTAGGCCCCGTCTAGAGGAGCATTCAGCGTGGGAAAAAAAATCACCTACCTCCACCAACGTTGGAATTCGAACCTGACTTCTCCAGGCCACAGTCAAGCGCATTACCACTTGGTCACCGGACCCACTAAATGTCATTCAGTGTCTCATTAAACAAAGATACGGAAAGTGATCTTTCCTCATTAATTCTCATACAGATAACTTCCGTTGATTGCGACCCCGGCAAGTGTGAATTCGTTACAATGCGATTTTTTTTTTTTTAAAAAGGGCGTTTTTATTGCTTTTATGTACAAATCATATTATTAGAAATTATACATCGCTTTCGTGCTACTTGTCTTGACGTTAATACATGCGTAAGCACTTATTCAATCATCGATACATTTTTTCTTTTGTTATTCTAAATCACCAGATGCATTACAGAGGTTTTAAATCATTTGCGTAAATAAACTTTTTGTACGGCGAAATATTGAGGTAGACGGTGTTGCGTAGGATCGTCTGCGTCTACGAAACAATAAAAAATGCTTGCATGTTCGAATCCTGTAATCAGAGCTGTATTCCTCGTAGCTACAGTAGCGCTACGTAGTGCACTACACTCTCGAAAACGTGTTCCTCATAGATTGTAGTGCAAACCAAAATTGCAACGCGGAACAAAGTGATTAAATAATATTTTTTTCAGTTTCTTTTCAATCTTATATTAATTTTATGCTACATAAAACATTTATTTTCATATTAATAATGTTTATTTTATCAATAAATGGTTTTTCATATTCTAAATGATTTTTTTTTTAAAAAATCCCGCGTTGAATGCGAAATTTCGCTCATTGCGACCTTCTCTGGAACGTATCCTTCTCAATCAAAGGGGTTACCTGTATTTGGAAGAAAAGATAGTCTAATCACTGACTAACAAGTCCTCGGATTTGGACATTATTAATCGTAGAGCATTTGGTAGAATCTAATCTTACAAAACAACTAGCAATCTAGCAAACAATTAAATGTTAATTAAAGTTAAAGCAAGCCCACAAACTGGCCTTACAGGTCCACGGGCGCGCGGGAGGTGGTCCCAGCGTTTCATGACCAACGGGACTAGATTGAGGTCGGGAGGTCAGCTCGACGCCCGCTCGCCTTTAATTCCCGGGAAAGAAAACCGGTACCCATTCTAAAGAGGGCTGGGTAGACCCTAGGACCCGTTTGGAGGAGAATGGAGCGTGGAAAAATTCTCGCCCTCCGCCGGGGCCGGGAATCGAATCCCCCCCACCTCCAATCAATAGCCAAGCGCCCTTACTCACTCGGCTACTGGGCCATAATTAAATGTTAATACCTTGTGAAATCAAAATTTTAGGTCAATTCACACAGTTTTTCATTTTATTAAATGAATCCACAATATTTTTTTACAAAGGAAGATTCGTGCCAATGAAATAAATACCTTTTTCTTTTCAATTTTTTTCTTCTAATTTACGGTGGAGATTATTTTAAAATTAAAATAAACAAATACCATAGTCATTGGAAAAAAATCAATTTTATTATAAAAATAAAATAATATTTATAATAATTTTTATCTTTCTTTTAGTAAATCAGTACTTACAAAATGGATTTCCAGTCGAGACTAGTCATTAAGAAATTCTTGAGATTTGAAATAAAAGACACTCAAAATACATACATTTAACAATACCATTAAATTATATAACATACATTAAGTTAAAAGAGTTTAACGTGTCGCAAAATAATTTTTTGCTGAATTCATTTCTTGTTTTATTTAATTTATATAACGTACATTTTAATATTATTTTAATTCTTGTTTTCTTTATTATTTTTGAAAATTAATAAAAATAAAGTATTTTATTAAATCAAGGATATTAAATTACAAGAAAGATTGAGATTAATTAAGAAACTGGTAATTTAATAAATAGTTTGACCAAATTAATTTATAACAAATTAAGTTATTATGCAATATTTATTATCTATAGTTAAACAATATTCACCTTATAAGGAAACCTCTCGAACCCTAAAAATTGAGATTTTAATGAAATTTTGCAGAATGAATCTATAGATTGTGTTTATTAAATGCAATGAATCTTAATAAAAACATAATACCAAACAAATATCGAGAAGATTGTTTTGTAATGAACCCAATACACAAAATATTTTATTGAAGTAAAACATCAGTACTTTTAATTCATAAAAATGCATTAAAATTCGTTTTTAGATTTCAAAGCCCCCCCCCCCCCCGTCTGTTTTTTACCACGTTACGACGCTGAACCTACTAATGAAATTGATTTATCGATCATGTGTCTTTATGTATCATAACTAACTCATGCAGGTTTCCCCTTATATCTGATTCTATTCTAATTTACGTTGTAGAATCTTTCTGAATTTGGAAACCTTTCATTTATATCGAAGACGTTCTTTGAATAAGGTTACATCAGGAGTCAACAGATGGCGTTACTTTACTTTCCTATCAAAAAGCATTGGAAAGTCCTAGGTTTCTTGGTTACAAGCAAATCATTCATCCAGCGCCATCTGGTGTTTGAAAGGTAAAACGACCGATTTTTGAGGATATTCAAGGCCCATTTTTGGCAACTTCCGAGTAGATTCCGCAACTAAGATTCATTACATTTAATAAACACAATCTATAGATTCATTCTGCATAGTTTCATTAAAATCTACATTTTTAGGGTTTCGAGAGGTTTCCTTATGAGCTTCCTCTCGTGTTTATTAGACTGATTTTTTTTTTTTTTTTTAAATTCATCATTTTATTAAGAAAAATTTATTAATGTGAAAACATGAAATAATTATTAGCTAAAGCAAATCAACAGTTATAAAACTTTAATTGAATTCAAACGTTTTAAACTGAATAAATTTTGAAGGAATTTTAAGATTAAGAATATTTCTTATAAATTTTCTTCTCTTTTCACTCTTCTTCTATTTTCCTAAAATATCTCTCATGGAGGTCACTTTCATAAGGTAATGTATTCAAGTTATGGTGATATCTGAAATAAATATAAAATGTATTGATAATTTAGCCAAAAAAATTATCTATGGATCAACAAATTCTCGAACAAACTTTTTTAATTGTCCGACATGTTTCTAATCCTCAAAGATGTAGTATTGAGATTCAATTGCAATGTCATCCTTTTGTAAAACTTTCCCTATTTCTTAGCAACATCCTCTGCACGTTAAGCGTATTTTCTCTTATAATTAATGATAAGCTTTAATTTAAAAAAAAAATAGGATAATAATTTCAAATATAAAGTTTTACACAAAAATAGTAAAATTTCTAATAAAATTTGTAACCATTTTAAAAATTTAAATAATTAGGAATTTTACTGGTTAAAAACTATATAAATTATCTTCACTTTTACAGTTCCTCAGTGAAATCTAAATATTGAATTCTATAACCCCGGTATCAGTTTTACAAATTCTGAGCAAACAAATCCTCGATTGAGGTATACTCATACTCATTTTAAAGAATATGCCCCCTGGATATTGAAAAAAACAAAATAATAAAAGCTATTATTATACTTCGGATGTTTCTCTTCTACTACGCCAGATAGTGTTATATCCTAGTCAGACGGCAGAGTTAAAGGTACTTGAGTAAAAAGCTTTACAGTACAGCCCCGATTATCCGCGGAATTGGATGGCAAGGGTACCGCGGATAGTAAAAATCGCGGATAACCCGAAAAAAGATTAAAAATGAGGTGTAAACATGAAAAAAAAAATATTTTTTCAGCATAAAAACTTCGTTTTATTATACAAAAAACATAATACGCAAAACATTTAAAATATATACAGTACAGCAGAAACCTTTCTGCAGAGCAAGAGCCTGCCACTCATCCACAAATTCCGAGAAGGCCTATAGGATTACGATGCACAATAAACCTGTCAGTAATTTTCGACCTTCGCACTGTAGGGCCTAATGTACTTTCCCTGTTGTTGCCTTGGATTAAAATTGGTTTTTTTTTTTTGAGGTTCGTAATTAAAAAATTTTTCGCGGCACTCGCGGATAATCGGGACTCTACTGTACTTCAAAGTCCTTCAAGAAACGATCTCCTTCAATATGTCACACGAGATTTCGCGAGTACACTTAATTGAATTTTCCTTCGTTGAATGGCGCTGTTATCATTTCAGTAAAGTTCTCCTGAGCCCTTGCAAATTGGAAATCGTTTTCTTTAAATTTTTTCTTTAAATAATAAATTCTGTTTTTGGTGTGCATGGTGTAAGTGTATTGGTATAATTATTATTTACTTTCGATAGATGATTCTGAAAGTGAGTCCAAATTTATTATAACTTTCTATTTAGTTGAAACTGTAAAAAAAAAAAAAAAAAAAAAAATGGCGCCTGCTGCATAAGCTTTGATTTGCTTAGCTTCGTACTATGTCGCCAGTTCTCAAACATGTGATTGGCCAAAGATCTTCAAAAGGCACCTGAAAATCCATGAGAACTTCCGTCAAAATCTAAAGGCTTTCGAATTGAAATGTACTTAAGAATTATCTAGCACAATCACCATTTCCTTTATATCCAAATGCTTCTGCAGCGTATGATTAGATAGGCTATGGTTTTATTATGATTTTGGTATTATTATGATTAGAATATGGTTTTAGTGAGTTACGATATTTGAGTTAGGTCTCATAGATCAATTGTTTCTCTTAAGCCTGTAGCGATCTTCCTTTTCTCTCGATCTCAACCCTTCGTTAAGATAATAACTACATTTAACTGTTCCTTTTTTCTTTGCTTTTTTCTGCAAGAATTCCACTCTGTTTATGTTGATTTGATGGATTCATTCGAATTAGTTTCGAAATTCGCTGCCCGCCTCAGACGAAGTCAGAGTATTTCAATTCGAATGCTAGCTTAAAATCTACTTTGGAAAACACTTAAGTGATGACTTAATTCATTAGAGCTTTAGTTTCACTTAATTCAGCAAAAATAAAACTTTACTTACGAGTTCATTTCCCTGGAATAAGAATCTTCTAGATCTGTAAGAAAACAAGACAAATTAGAAAACGTTCAAGCAATTGTAACTATAAAAATCCTGAATGATTTCAAGCAATTAACGAATGTATGTGTTGTCATTGAGTTTAATTTACATAGTTTTTATGCTATACTTGGAACAAAACTAAGTTGATAATACAGAATTAATTATAAAGCAACATCACAACAGTTAACTTATTACAAACTTTGCTAGTGTTCATCTTCTTCAGTAAAGCGAATTAGTAAAAAAAAAATTTCCTCTCAAGTTATTATAGTAAGGTAATGTTTTTTAATATTAATGGTTTATGGTATTGTTATTAAACTTTATTGGACAAAATTATTTATGTATTTATTTACGAGGAAAAACTCATAAATTTTGGAAGTTATTTGTAAACTGAAAATTGCACATTACAAGATGTGTATTAAATTTCATTTCCCTTTTAGGATATCATTTCTGCACTGTACGGACTGTTTCTTTCTGTGGAGATATTTGTATTTCTTGTAGCTGCCCTGCCCAGATGGATACCCAAATTATTGTTTCTAGAGGGAGCCACCTGTCTCCGGAGTCGTCTGGAAATTCTGCCCATAGAAACCTATGGTAATAACGCCAACTTCTCAGTCTAATTTTACCTTAACTTCTTAAATATCATCAATCAATAAATGAAATGGGTTTATTCAGTAAATTTGCTATCTATTTTAACTATTTTTTTTTTCTTTTCAAATAGTTTATTTTTAGGCATCAAGCCGCCGATCAGATGGAAACAATGATTATTAAACACAATCTAAAGAATATCTTTTTGTAATTATATTTCTTTTATTTTTATAAATCTGAAGTCATATTTATCTGCAGCTTTTAATTAATATTTTAACAGTTCTGGAAATATATTTAAAACTTTTATATTCAAAAATGAAAAAAATTATTGTTATGCCAGATAATTTTTAATGTCTTAATATTATTACAAAATAAGTAATTTTAACAAAAGGCCAGACAAAATTACAAAGGAAGCTCGTAATAAACGAATAAACTTAGAAAGTGGTTTTCATTAGAATCTTAATAAGTTAGTTTGAAAGTCTATAAAAGATTGTATTATTTGTTCTATACGAGATTAAAAAAAATAGTCTTTTCTTCGGATATAACAATATAAGACACAAAGATATGATGTAAATATAAATAAAGATATAACATCACAATATTTTTCAATGAAAATTTCAGAAGCTAAATAAAAAAAAAAAAGCACGGAATGAAAGAAGTCATTTTTTTTCCGTGAAAACAATTAACCTGAATTTTGACAGAATTCTTCATTAGAAATTACAGTATTTTTTTTTTCAGGACTAGCATTTTCATTTTATTTATATATTTTCATTATTCAAGTGTCAACTTTTCTTCGTCTTAAAATCGGATAGAAATATAAATCGAAATTCAAGCTAAATGCAGCAGTTGTTTTTTCAATACTACTACATAGTTAATATTTAGATATAAATTGGGTGATTTTTTTTAAGGTATTAAGAAATAATACTTTTTTATTTATTTATTGCAATTACTTAAGTTTTTTTGTAATTTCGTCTTGCCTAGTGATAAAATTATTTTATAATTAGAAATTAAAAAATTATCCAGCATAATAACCACAACAACAACAATAATATATTTTCTTTTACTTTTGAATACAAAATTTTTAAAATACCAAACTATTAATAAAAATATTAATTAGCTACAGATTTAAGATTTATAATAATAATAATCTTTTTCCTTCATTTTTGTATATAAAAGTTTTAAAATGTGATTGCAGAGCTATTAAACTATTAATAATAAATATTGATTATTTAAAGACAAATAAGATTTATAACAATAAAAGAAACAATTACAAAAAAAATATATTAGTATTAGCTTTTATTGTTTTAAATGAAGTATTGTTTGTTAATATCTGATCGATATTATAAAGCAGGATCATATCTAAAAATAAATTATTTATTTTTATAAACGATGGATTTGTCTCAAAGAAATATATCGTTGAAATAAGTAGCAAGGTTACATAATAAAAGCATATAATTTATTTATTGATGATATTTGAGAAATAAAGCTAAACGTGAATTGAGCGGTTGATGTTTTTAACATGGATTTCTTTGGGCAAAAATTACAAGAGTCCGGAGACGGGTGGCGCCCTCTATAAACAATCAAGACTCTTTTTTTTTTCCCAAAAAAAAATAAATCTTAATCATTTTTAGCTTATTTTTTTTAAATGTAAATCAGTCCTAATAGGTATTTCTAAAAGAGAAATACCTGTGGTATAGGTACTGAAAATTTAATCTAAATACAGTTAAGTATAAGAAAAAAAAATTAAGATTAATTATATTAAAATTTAAAACTACCATCAATAATATCTATTATTAACTGATTTTTAACCTGACTAATTCTTTCAAAATTGTAATTTTCCCAATTTAATTGATTGAAAAGACTATAAAGGATTTGATTTTTTTGTCTATATCCCATATTATTATTTATTTTTGTAACATTAAATATTTTTATCCAACCTTTTCTGGTGTTGGAATTATTTTGTAAGTTATCTTTTTTATTTTTTATATCAAAAAAATTCTTTATCATATTGTTATAAATAAATTTTTCATTTAATAAAAGTATTTTATATTTCTTTCTTATGCTTTGTTGTTCCTCAAGTTTTTTGTTTTTAAAGTTAATCATTACGTAATTAAAGATCTTGAGAATAATTTTATTTATATTTTTAATTTGTTGTCTGTTTATAAATATCCAACAGTCCAAACCATAATTTAGAATCGAATCAACATATGCCTTATAAACAACCAATTTCTGTTTAAAAGGAAACATATTTTTAATGTGATAGAAAAAATATAATAAAGTATTCAGTCTTTTTAAGATATAATTATAGTGGAAGTTCCAAGAAAATTTGTCATCTATATAAATGCCAAGATATTTTTGTTTACAAACACTTTCAATTGTAGTACAATTACATGAT
>JAFIDM010000002.1:24338986-24357008 GCA_023159025.1 Thereuonema tuberculata
CATAAATTAACAAGAATGTCCTTGCATACATAAATTAACAAGAATGTTCTAGTGCAAAAAACGATATTTGTGTTTCTTAGCTTCAAAATTAAAAACTACTACACCGATTTTCATTATTCGTAAGAGATGAACCAAGGATGGTTTATAGAAAGTGATCACATTAAAGATGATATAATGAAGCATTGAAATTTATTTAATCTAGAATTTGTATTGTTTTAATAATGCTACATTTGGCTCAACATTCAAAATCCTACATTACAAGAAATGTAAATACTTTCATTATATCATCTGTATATGATCCACTTTCTATTGTTGCAATACGCTTTAAATATAGAATTCTATGCTTCAGCACTTCAGTATTTGATATTTTTTATGTTTTTTTTTTTCTTCTTTGTAACAATTTTTCTTTCTTAGTTTCGTTGATTTCTTTCTCTCATGAATGAAAAAAACAAAGCAAAACAAGAAATAAAATTTTTCTTTTAGGTTTGTTCTTTCTTTCTTTTTTGAAGCTTTTCTTTCTTATTTTAGTTCATGCTTTTTTTACGTGAAGAAAAAATAAATCAGAATAAGAAATGAGAAACTATCTCCATGTGTGTATACCTTGACGTGGTGAGATAGATTGTGTTCTATGCCAGTGATGCCCAACCTACGGCCTGCGGGCCATATCCGGCCCGTGAAGGTGTTACATGTGGCCCGCTCTTTTATTCCTATATTCACATACGTATTTATAATGATCGCGACGAGAGTTTCAACTCCCAGAATGCAACGCAGATTATAGATTTTCCTTTCCTGGCCGTTCGCTCACATTCAAATAGAAGAGAAAACGACGGCAAATCGACTAATTTTAAATATCCATATTTAATTTTTGCAAACGTTGTGGCCCGCGAAATTCACAGCAAAGTCAAGTTTGGCCTCCATATTATGAAAGGTTGGGCACCACTGTTATATGCCAATGATAGCAAAAGCTACACCAACTCTGATAACGTAAATGGCGAAGGGTCAGACTAAAGGAGACACACTATTCTGTAATTATGGGAATTTCAGTGATGTCTTGGCAATCTATTCCTTGTAAAAAATCCACTATGATTATTAGTAAGGAGAGAAGAGTGGGGTGCTGATTTATAAGGTTTCAATCTTTATCAAACTCTTATATCTTCGTTTACACTTCCTCATCGTTCCTTCGGGAATTTTCTCCAATAATCGATGGCAATGGTTACCTCCTCCTATCATCGATAACACTCAGCTTTATTTTTCTAGCAGCAGTACAACAGGTAAAACAATATTTAAAATCAATGGACCCACAAACTATGAATGGAATAGGGAATGGAATAGGGAAAACCTAAAAAAATTATAAAAACACAAACTGAAGAGAATATTAAGCCATCATTGATCGGAAAGGAAGTAGTGTCTTTCTGAATTGGCAACAGGAAGCATAAGTGGTTCAGAATTTATTAGCAGAAGATGTTTCTACTCCTTCAAGTCTCAGAGGAGAGAGACACCT
The DNA here is from genome assembly GCA_023159025.1 of Thereuonema tuberculata. Taxonomy (NCBI): domain Eukaryota; kingdom Metazoa; phylum Arthropoda; class Chilopoda; order Scutigeromorpha; family Scutigeridae; genus Thereuonema; species Thereuonema tuberculata. Next base: position 24,340,488 of record JAFIDM010000002.1, read on the forward strand.
TTTTGTTTTCATATCAAGATCAACATTTCTTAGAAAATTTCAAGATAAATCAGAAACTAATTGTTTTTAGCCACATCTCAGAAGGAGATGCATATCATGAAATATTAGCGAAGATGATATATTATCAAATATCAGAAATCAAATGTAACAATTTCAATTTGCAGCTGTTAAAGAACATTAAGAGGAAAGCATTTCTCTAGCAATCGTAGGTTGGGGGTGAAAGGACCCTGGCCTACCATTCGAAAAAATAGGGAAATGTTTTGATAGGCAGGATCTCATGTATCTGTCCATGATAATGACGATGTGAAAAACTGTGCAAAAGTCTTTTATACCTCAATAAAATAACATTAACGTGCGTAAAATTACTTTAACAAAATACAATTAAGCCCAACGCACATGACTAAAACAATCATTACAAATTAAAAAAATTCTCACATGAATCGATTTTCGCTAGCGCTTTGGCTTAGCGTCTTCAGATGTAGTTACATAATAAAATAAAACAAATACAAAGTTCAGTCTTATATAGGAAAAGGTCCAAGAAGTATTCTAATTGCGGTAAGGTTTATTGTTGCTGGCGGTGATGGGTAGAAAGTAATTAAAGTAATTTTACGCACGTTAATGTTATTTTATTGAATATAGCCTATTATTATTTTTTCAGTCTTCAATTTCAACTTGCAATAACCCAGTCAGGACAATAAACATGATCTGCTTAGAGACTTTCTACCCATCACCGCCAGCAACAATAAACCTTACCGCAATTAGAATACTTCTTGGACCTTTTCCTATATAAGACTGAACTTTGTATTTGTTTTATTTTATTATGTAACTACATCTGAAGACCCTAAGCCGGAGCGCTAGCGAAAATCGATTCATGTGAGAATTTTTTTAATTTGTAATGATTGTTTTAGTCATGTGCGTTGGGCTTAATTGTATTTTGTCTTTTATACCTGTTGCATAGAAATTTCTATGCAATTTCTATTTCAATGACTGTATGAAAGCCGATTCCAACAAGCTGGTAAGAAATGTCCAGTGCCTAGATGACTAATATGGGAAATTCGAAGTCTTCTGCTAATAAATTTTGAACTTGGTTTTGTGTTATTTGTAGTCCATAAATGACAAACTTTATATTATTACTTTCCTTTAGAAAAAAAAACTGTTAGGAAATGAGGCAACGTAATTTGCACATTTACCACAAGGGGAAAGCCAGTATTGGCCCTATAGTGGCTAGGACAGGTTTTGCTTCATTATTCAAAACTACCATAAAATAGTTCGTTGTACTTATTTATACTATATAAAGTTAAAGTGCCCCAAGAGAAGCCTTCACAGGCTTTTCGGGGTCGCAGGAGGTCAGGCTCCCAGCGTTTAGGACCAACGGGACAAAGTTGAGGTCGAATGGTCAGCCAAACGCCCGCCCGCCTTTAACTCCCGGGAAACAAACCCGCTACCCATTTTACAGAGGGCTGGGTAAACCCCTAGGACCCGTTTGGAGATTAAAGGAGCGTAGAAAAATCCCCGCCCTCCGCCGAGGCCGGGAATTGAACCCGGCACCTCCAACCCGCAGCCAAGCACCCTGACCACTTGGCTACCGGACCCACATTTATACTGTATACTTTATCTTATACTATGTTATATAGTATAAATTTATATAAGAAATATGTATTAAATAAGAAATATGCATTATATTAGATATATATGTTATTAGAATATCACATTTATAATGTTCTTTCGGTTATATAAACTATAGTAGTTTTCAAAAAAGAAAGGGTTTGCCATATAAGGTCATTACGTAGCGATCGATTTTTGTCTGGACCAAACCTCACCAGTCCTGACGGCATCAACTTGAACTCCGAGCAGTCAGTCCAAGATGGCGTCGTTTTGTGATCGCAGAAGCATGACCAAGAAAGGACAAACTTAGCATAGCCAAGCAAGGGGAATAGTGTGGAACTTTTTTAATTATTATTATGTATTCGTAACTGTAGAAAATACAAAACCAGAATATTTTCTTGATGTTTATAATATTCAGTTATGGATTTTAGCAGTAGATGACGCTGTTACGTCCTGGAAACATCAATCTATAAGGAAATTACGTCATCAAGAGCTCTTTTTTCATGAACTGAACTGTAGATGCAATATAGAATATTATAAAGATTACAGTAGGACTTACGATTCGTTTCGTTTTTGCTGCCCCATTTATAAGCCACAGATTAATATAATATCTACATAATAGTGTGTTTATTAGGTTACACAATAGGACCTTCATAAGGTTCATTTTTTTTTTTTTTCATAAGAGGTCCATAGAGAAAAAAATTCGCTAACCATTATGTAATAACAAAATATAAATACAAAAATTTAGATGCAATTATCTTTATATTTCCTATTCTTTATAAAATAATATTCTACCAAAGAAAACTATTTTAATCCTCAAATGACTCCATCACAATATTTCCAATTCCTGTCAGGAATTATTTAAAGTATTTTACGTGTGTATTAAAAGTTTTGATAAAAATTTCATTCAGCCAACATTTACGATTAAAATTATGTACAATTAAAAAGCCAAACTAGTTTCGCACCCGTTAACGGATCATCTTCAGTGTGACTCGTTAACGGGTGCGAAACTACTTTGGCTTTTTAATTGTACATAATTTTAGTTTTAATTTGTATGTTGGCTGAATGGAACGTTTATCAATCCTGCCTGGAATTCTCAATCTAAAATTTTTAAGTTACAATGAAAATGTTACTTGGTTGTATTGAGATTTAACAACAGGTATTAGAAAAAATTACTGATTCTTAATATAATATTTTTATACATCTTTATGGTTCGTAGTTTTATAGTTCATTAAAATATTAGTAATAAAACAATAATAAAATACTATCACTAAAGATTATTATGAAAACGTTTTTCTTTTTAGCGACCCTGAAGAAGAAGTTATTAGTGTCTGTGTGTGTAACGTCCTCACGGCCCAAACCGAAAGTCGGAACCCAATGAGTCGGAACCCTTCTTGATTCCCCATGGTCTGGAGGTTTAGGGAAAAATCTAAATTCCGGTCCCGGCTACATCCGGTTTTAGGGGATCCCTGACAGGATGAGAAATACTGGTAACAGGACAAAATTGGAATCTATCTCAACTGAATCGACCATACTGAGAACGAATACTGTAGCCAATAAGTTCACTTCCGGTTCCGGATGGTCAATGGTCATAGAGTGTCACCGTAATAGTGCAACGGGGTCGCTGGGTTTCGTATTTACTATAGAACTGAATTACCTTATTATACTTTTGTTAACGTTTATGTAGTATTACAGGTTATTGTGGCTAATATAAACTCTTTCGTAATTCTGTTTAAATATGGAAGTTTCGAATCAACTTTGTTTTTTCCTTATTATTATCAATTTTCATATCATTTCATTTTTTTCCACCAGCATTAACTATAGATTCATGAGATTCTTTGGATATCTTAAATAAGCAATTTTCTGTTATGTCTTTTTTTAATTTATCTCATTTCTCCTCAAATATCCATTTTTACGAATATTCTAAATACGATTATTACGAGACTATATTTTTTTAAGATACATTTTTCCCACCGTTGTGGGCACTTGGAAATTCTCTTATGGTAGAAGTCCGTTCTAGCACTGCGAAAAACTGCTTTCGTGATGTTCTCCATTGTTTCGTAGCGTTGACCTCGCAAGCCTTTCTTCGCAGCACTAAAAAGATGATAATCGGATGGTGCTAAGTCGGGGCTATAGGCAGGATGCGGAAAACTTCCCACCCAATTTTCCGAATTTCCTCTAAGGTGGAACGAGCAATGTGGGGCCTCGCGTTCTTTTGCTGCAGGATGACCTTCTTCCCAGTACGTTTATCACGCAGTGCATGACGGAGCTTATGTTGTACCGAGCAGCATTAATGGTATGCCCAAGTTCAAGAAATTCCACCATCTGCATCCCAGAAAACGGAGCCCGATTCCAAGTTGTGCTGAAAATGTCATCAACAGTTACACACAAATCTTCCTGAATGATGTCATCCACTCGTTCCTTGTTGCATTCGATGCTTGTGTTGCCATCTTAAAATTGTCTGACACTGCTGGCTCCCATCTCCATATATACGCTGAAATCTCTCCTGAATTCCGGAGATTCCCTCTTTTAATGAGAAATTCAATCACAGAACGCTGGCGAAACGAAACATCACTTGCAGCCATTTTGTATCAGCTGTCTGTGGTCACGTGATGACAGCTTACGACGTCGCTCATGACGCTGTCTATAGTCTATAGATTATGGCAATGTTCCTGTTTTTTCATCTATACTACTATTATAAAGCAGAAGAGTTTGTGTGTTTGAACGCGCTAATCTCAGGAACTACCAGTCCGATTTGAAAAATTCTTTTTGCGTTAGATAGCCCGTTTATTGAGGAAGGTTATAGGCTATTCATGTTATATACCCCCCCCCCCAGGGGATGAACAGGAGTGAAACACACAAATACTGTTAGCAACAATTGGAGCTCGGTGGCGACAATGGCAACTATGCAACTATTGTTGTGCAACAATTCGACATGAAATATTGTTGTGGAACAATTGAACTAAAATATTGTTGTGCATAATAGTGACGGGGTTTTCGGTTAGATTTTTCCAGATGGTATTTATAGTTATTGAGATGCACTTAGTTACATAATGTGTATGAAACAGTTAAGTATAATCCCAATTTAACGTGGATGAAACTGCAGGGCAACGCTATACTGTGAATTTTAAAAAAAATGTTGCTCGTGACTTTTAATACGACCCTCGTAAATCTAAATACACAGTGGCTGTCAATAAACACTGATTTATTTTTCATGTATGCTCTCTTAATACTTCAGTAGTAGTAATATGCCAAGTTTGCACTTTTTCTATTGGGCTTTAGTATCACTTCCATACTTCTTGAGTTATAAGTACTGCACAGTCGTTGGTTACTGCGTAAGAATATGAAATGAAGTAACAGGTAATCATCAGATGAAGGTTTGTAAAGTGCGAGAGATGCGTGAGACGAATTCTAAAAGCTATACGGAGATCAGTGTCTTTCATGTACATGTTTGACTGGTATTGTCAGATTTCATTATGGTTGTGAGTTAATTGAGGACGACCTCTGAACAGAAAAGAAAGCGATTAGAACTGTCCATTGTGAAGTACGCAGAAAGTGATTTGGTATTAGAGTATGTCACTTTGTCCTCTATGAAAACAGTGAAGCTGAAAGGAAAACATTACGAAGATCATTACATCATCCAGATAGTGTTACGTAGTATGTACAGGACATTATGACTGATCACTTTGGACAGTGCTTTCAGAACTCACACGATTATTATGTCATTTATATTCAATTATATTGAGCTAAAATCATTTATAGGCCTTGGAAATGTAATTATTAGTTATGTTTCTCTTTATGTTTCTTCACATTAGATATAAGATCTTTCTATTTAAAAAGAACTTGTTACCATTTGTTTTTTCCTGAAACTCCGTCAAAAGAGGGAAATATCCAAATAAAGTGTCAAGAAACTGCAGAAATCCAGCAACGAGAAGCATCACCTAAAAATAAGAAAAAAAAAACTACTGTGTTATCGGAAACTTAAAAATCTCAATAATAACAAAAAAAAAAAAAAAACCATAATACACTGAAGATCGGTTATAACGCGGTTGTTTATATCGCGATTTCGGATATAACGCGATTTGGTCTTGGACCCCTTCTATTTTGGAAAAGGTGTATAATTGTAAAATTGCAAAATTTATCGTTTTTTCGCCTAAAATCAAATCAAAGGTGTAAATTAATATGCTGGTTTCCTTATTATTTACTGTAATTGAGACTCTATACCCACCCTAATGTCACGAAAGTGCGTCAAATACAATATATTTTTAAAAAAATACCAGAATCGCGGACTTTTTCGTTTAACCAAAATGAACATCGAGATCTATTTTTCTGCCAATGACAACCAGTAATGAGGCCCATGTAATCTAACAGGCGTATGAATACCTAGTTTCGATCCACGTGACTCGTCGTTTGTACAAGATGCCAAGATGGCGGCGCCAAATCGATTTTGGCTAATATAACCCATCAAAGTGTTGAAAAGGTGATGATTTATGTATTTATAAATATAAAATTCTCTCACATAGCTCTGAATGATATAGGTAATCGCGAAATGATCATTTTAAATCGATTTGGGATCGTGTGCGCGATGATAGGGTGCGATATACGACATTTGACGTCGAGAAATAAAAAAAACTCGGGCAGATCGCGATCTTCGAGATCTTGGATCCGAAAGATAACGTTATAACCGAGCTTCTGTGTATTGTCACTTGAAATTTTTTAAGCTTTTCTTTCAAGTATTATTTAAAAAAAAGTAAATCAGAAGCTCAAGAACCGTTCTATGAAAGATGCGTGTCCAAAATTTTAAGATTGAATAATAATAATAAGATTGAATAATTTACTCATTGACTAAAAGAAACAAAAATTTAATGTCCAAGTACTGCACATCCCTGTGCTCGCATCAATATTTGCAAAGTATAATTATTTTGTAATCCTTTCAATCTGTAACACTTCATAACGTGATCGAAGGATATTCCTGCAACCGAGTTATATCCAGCCTTTAGTTTACTGCAACCATTTCAACATTTTATTATTTATTGTGAGATTCTTCTTGTAGACTTTTGAAGGGAATATCCCAGTAGCACCGCGACCATTTGAGTTCTTTGTAAAAGTCCTATTATTATTTTTTTTAAGAGAAACATATATCGAAGACAGATATTGTAAAATTATAGATTTTTGTAAGGATTTGAGATGTACCCCAGTAGTACTTCTGCCTTCTTTTAAGGCCTATATGGATTATGAGTTACTCGGGAATAAACCATTAATGCACGTAGTTCTCTGGGTTGTAATCTATCTACGTATTTAAAAAGAAAAGTCTGACTCACTCACTCACTGACTCAACAACGCCCAGCCCAAACTCTTGGACCTAGAAAGCTGAAATGTTGCACAGAGGTTCCCTTTATGATGTAGACAAGGAATAAGGCCGGATTTTTCGAAATTCCCACGGGATAGGGAATAAAGAGGATTTATATTTTCGCTTTAAAGTTGCCTTATCGATATATAAGTGTGTGGCACGAGCCCGCAATACAGCTGAGTTATCTGGAGAAGGCCACAACGGGTTGGGAACTTGTATATTTTCCGATCTCGATATTAATTTGCTAAATAAAGTTTTTTTTTTTTTTATATATATACTATGTATGCAAGGGTTTCCGAGCGAAGTGACGGTACCCGGCTACTTAAAATCTAAACGACTAAATAACGGATGTTATATGAACCTGAATTTGTAAACGATCTGTGTGGTTGTTTGTGTTAGAATGTAAGGAATGTACCACAATAAACTGTTACAGGATTTCCTAATTATAAGGCACGTACAGACCGAAGGCAAAATGACTGAAACGATACTGGTTATGTTTTTGCAAACCACTGCGAATGGAGGGTGTTTTGATATGAAATTATTTGAAAAGTAATCCAGAATGACGATAAAAAGCGCCAAGGAACCCTTTCCACAAAAGACAATTGTAGCGTTCTTTGGATATATTGGAAACCAGTGGCCGGAACTGCCTCCACAAAACGAGTAATAAAATTCATTACTTAGGATCATAGAAATAATATATATCTCAAAATGAATTTGTAATTCAGTAAATATACAGGGTGATTTAAAAGTCGCGCGACATAGGACAACTCCGTTATTTGTGCAGATACCGAAAAAACGATACCGGTACAGAGCAAAATTGAATTACGTTTTAAATCATGACCTAGATGTTGAATTTTTATTTTTTTTCATTTCTTTCAGGCATCAACAACAATGCCCCTATACACAATTCAGGAAAGGGTGGAAATGGTGGAAATTTTTAGTTTCGTCGTAAATGGTGTACGGATATGACAGTTTAAGTCGTTGATTTGTTTGTGTTTGTTTCAGTTTGCCATTTTGACAGTCATTTTGTTTAGTTAAGTTTGTGATTTCAAGCAGACTAATAAAGTTACCCAATAATTAACCTGAATGGTGAATCTTATGTCGGAGCAATTCAGCTCATGATTTAACTCAACGTATTTCCAACAATTTAGCTCTATCTCGTTTTTTCGGTATCTGCAGAAATACCGGACTTGTCCTATGTCGCCCGACTTTTGAATCACCCTGTATATAATTTATATATAATTATAAATATAAAATTTTATTAACTGCACAAACTCCTTTTGCTGCTTGTCTGCTTTCCATAAGGCTTGGAAATGGATAATAAGATCTAATATGAGCCAGTTGTCTATCCATAAGATATTCCGATCCCATTACAGTTCCACAGAACTGGGAAAGAAGACATCCCAGCAATCCCAAAGTAATTTCCTGAAATTTATAAACGAATCATTAATAAAATAAAGGAATAAACGAAATAAAAAATTTTAAATGGCAAAAAATAGAATATATTACTATATTTCGTCATCATTTAAAATACTTATAGATACAATAAAATATATTCAAAGACTAATACGAACCTTTGATGTCAAATGGTTTTGGCTTTGTGTAACACAATAGGAATATAGGTAGATACAATTGGGAAGAACTCCTACAAAACAAACCACAACCAGACAGTCATACATAGAGTAGAACAATCGACGAGGTTGTAGCAGATTAAACAAAGCATCCATTGCTATACACAATGCCAGGAGAATCTACAAAAAATTAGAAAGAAGACTATGTCTAGAAAGTTCTTATTAGAATGGTAAAGGAAATAGGTAATACTAATTATTGTCAGAATATCAGTAATTTTCATTGGTTTTATTCACTCAAATATATAATTTTATAAGTTACTAGATGTACTCGGCATGCGTTGCAATGCCACTCAAAGAAAGAAAGTGTTTGTGTTTTAATTCTGTTTATTGAAGTGCTTTTGGATACACAATATTTTTTGTTTTTCCGTCTGGTGCATACACGAATAAATCAGAAGGTTTTTCGACGCGTGAGCAGGCCACATACAGCTGTCCATGTGTTGTCATTGTGCTTTGTTGATGGTCATTGCAAATGCGAGTCCACCGGAAACTGCAAACGTTGAAACCAGAAATACACTCATTTGTTGCAACGACTCGCGCACCAGATATTGTAAAATGGTTCTACTAATTCAGAAACCTTCGCGAGCGTGCGCACAACAACTCACCAAAGTTTCATCGCAATCTGATGAATGGTATAGGAACGCATATGAGACAAACAAACAAAGAAACATTCATTTTTATATATTAAGATTTCTATAAAAAAAATTCATTAAAGACTCTTTCTTATTCAAATGTCGTCTCTCCATGTCTAACCCTGATTGCATTTACCCGAATATTGGTTGGTCTTCCATATCTTCTTTTTCTCTATGGAATTCATTTAGTATTTCTTTTCTTTTTTTTAATCATCATTTGCATCATGTGATCACAAAGTCTTAACTGTTCCTAATCTACGTATTTTTATACAAGGTGATTCAAAATTCCCTGTTCACCCTTATACAGAGTGATTAAAAATTGACCAAAAGTAGGTCCGGAAAACGAACAAAAACATGAATACAAAACCGAACCGCATTCATAGTTGAACGTATGTCCGCAAACGCCATTCGAATGTGCTAGAAAGTACTTAATGTGCAGAAATAAAAGACAACAAGTAAACAACATGTTTATTAGCCCTGTGTTTACAATATGACAGTTATGCGAATGATCCAGTTTCACACAATCTCTGGTGCAAACGTTTGATGATGGGGCACACGTCTGTTGGGGAACCGTTCACGAGGCAATCTTTTCGGACTCATCCATTTCCATTCGCTTCCCCATAGGCTAAGTGATACCTACCCTCTCAGCATTAGTGAAGTGATACATCCTACTCGTACAACGTCTCAAAATAACGATGGCTCACACTGCCCAACTAATGTGCTGCCCAAGAACCCTCTCTAGTATATTTGGGTGGCGTTTATGGACATACGTTTCACTATGAATACACGTTGTTTTTATATTCCTGACCTACCTTTTAAAGTTTGTAATGTTTGTACATTGAATTCTGAATCATCCTGTACAGCATTCTTCAAACCCATTCTTGTTCTTTATTTCTAACTTTACTTAATCTTAAAATTCTTGACAGACGCCTTAAATAACGTATATCTGTAGCTCATGATTTATTTGTACTTCTATTTAATTGCTCTGTCTTCTGCTCCTTAAGTTAATACCCTTTTCATCATTGATTCACAAATTAACAGTGGGGTATCCTATAAAACTGACATTACAAAACACATGAAAATACTTTTTGAGAAGTTAGAAACTTAAGAAATTATGGGATATTCAAAAAAATTTTAAAATTTAACAAGACCTCAAAATTTTTTGTCCTTCTATCAATGAAAAAATTTCAAATGCCTTTGAATCCCTTCACCCCTCCTGTGTTAAGAGATATTCTTCCTTGCCAGTGTTTATACAAAAGAATATTGCAGGATAATGAAATAACTAATACCGCAGTGCCTGACGAACATATTTGTTGACAAGATGGATGAAGTTCTGTCGAAGCTTCTGATTTTAAGTAAAAATCCGATTTATAATAAGAATACAAAATAATTTTTATATGTTTTATTTTTGATTTGGGGGTTAAACTTTTTAATGTTTTTCAGTTTAACTTGCTTGGGAAACAGCAAAAATTTTAATGTAAATTTTAGAATAATTTGTAAGAAAAAGTAAAGTATTCTTTTTTCTGCAAATTATATAAGTTGTACAGGCACAGGTACAGGCACAAGTTTCGAAAGCATCAAAACGGCCAAGAAGACGCTGCTTAAAGCTTAACAAGTTGCTCCATCTAGTGGCCAAAAATAAAACTACATTTATTTTTGATGGATCTTCTCTACGAGAAGAAAAGGTCGTAGTAAGTGGAGGATCTATGTGAGAGAAGGAAGATATGCTTAAAAATAAACCTTGATTCCTTAAAGGTTTGTAATATCGTGAAATTTTAATTATTATTAAACACATTTATACATTTTCCATTTCTTTATGAAATATAATTGGGTAATTCCGAGATAATAAAAGAATTGGAAGGAATAAATTCAAACTAGCAGAATTTATTAATTAAAAGGAATTACAATAATAAAAATTAACCTAAGAAATTTCATTAATTTACTATTTCAGCATTAACTCGGTGAATTTGTTGAAATATTAGAAAACACCATCTTGGTAGTAAATTGTTTTGTTTAAAAAACTTGAGTTGTCTACTTTTTTGGCAAATTATTAGTTCTTATTGGGTGGATTTCAAATTTCTGATAAGATAGTCTAAGCGTTTTTCCTTGTCATCGCTCATCTTGGAAAGCTAGAAATAATCTCGAGAAGCAGTGTTATAATCTGAACACCGGGGTCCGGCCGTCAAAGCGGGCCCCGGCTGAGGTCTTAACCGAAAATATATATCAATATATATAAATTAGATATGATAGACTTTTTTTTTTATAATTACGTCTACATTTTGTGTAAACTATTTTTCTGTTTTAACCGTCTGCATAGAGCTATTCTACATTACAATTTTTTTCTAAATTCTTGGGTAGTGCTGGAAAAAGTAGATGTTGGTGTTAAATTAATTTACTCTAAAAATAATGCTAATAAGTGTGTGTGGCATGTTTAAACGGGAAAAATGTAAATCGTGCGGTGTTTTCGCGATATTTTTGGCTAAGAATCTATGATTTTGGCTTTGGAGGGGTGGGCCCATTATTGCATTTGATACCTGGGCCCCCTAATTTGATGGGGGTCTGTGCAGAGGTCTTTGTCGTCTTCCTCGAATTCTGCTCTACCCTTCGGTTCCGGCTGTGAAAGGAGAGAAACCGCAACAGCATCTTTGTTGTACACGAAACGAACTGAAAAACTATAATACTTTAATCTGCCATAGAGTGTTTCTGATACTCATCTCTTTAATTTTAATATATCTTAACTTTAAGTAAAAACTTTACAGCAATTATTTCAGTCACATATTTGGCCTAAACTTACACATAAGCAAATAATGTAATGGATCCATTCTATAATTTAAATAAGAAATTTAATGATTAAGGATAATCTAGATATCAAGATTAATTTTGTGATCATAATGAACTTAACTAAATTAAAATATTCTGTACTTTTTTAAAGAAAATTCTAAATATATCTTTTTATACTTCCGAAGATATATAAATTGGAAATCTAAATCTTCATTACTTAATAAAATATGTATCTTGAAAAATTTTATCTTATTTTTATTATTATTAATCTATCCGAAAAATTTTATTACTGACGATAGTTTTAAAAGTTTTTAGAAGTAGGACTTAATCCTTGCCTGGCATTGTTTATTATAATAATAAGGCATCACATGGTTTCTATCATTAGAATTGTATCTGCTTAAAACAATATAATTTCAAATTTAAATTTCGTAAGTTAATAAACATTGCCAGATTTATAATTAATTCTCTACCTACCATTTCTACGAGTTTCATATTCAAACTTAAAGTCTGCATTTTGAATTTACAGCATTGAAAACTCCGATAACAGTCATAAATCAACTAACGAGACGACGCTCAACAATTGTTTTAATAATTCAAAGCTTATTAGATTGTCTTGGCAACAGAGAAGAGGAAAAGGAGATTCGGATTTTTTTACATAATGAAAAATTACAAAATTCGACGAAGAAATAAATAAAAATTAAATAATTTTCTATTTCTCATTTTCCATATTATTTATCGATATTTATTGTATTGATTTGTCCATTATTGATTTTTTTCTAAACCATTTTATGAACATAATTTCATTAAATACTTTTCCATTTCGCATTTTATTTCAAAATTCTGTAACTTTATTTACTTGATTTTTTTGAACTGATCAATTCATTGAATTAAAACGTAATTAGAAGTTGTAGTCTTTGGTAATTCTTTTGTCAAATAAATTCTTTATATTTTATATTTTATGCGAATTCAATATCATTTCTTTTAGTTTTTATTCAAATAATATAAATAGATGAATTTTAAAAAAATACTCATAATGGTCTGTAAATTTTAAGATCAAAAACAAAAACTAATTTTGTGTCTATAAGTTATTTCTGCAAGAAATAGTTGACTTTCACAATTTTGATTTTCAAAAAGAAATCAAAATTTTAAAACAAAAGGGAATTGAAAATCTCAGTCACAAAAAAAAAAAAAAAAAAATTCCAGTCACTCGGGAAATGCTGCCACCTGGTGAAGATTAGAAGAACCACAATGATGAAAAAAAAAAAAAAAAAGAAGAACATCTAAAAGCAGAAAACACTTCAAAATTCGGCTTTAGGAATAATATTCTCAGAGAGATTCTAATCATATACCACCATCTATCGAAGATCAGAGGAAATATAATACAAAAATTCCATCCTAAGATTAGAAAACTATTTTAAAAGGAAATTCACCATTAAGATTAATTTTCTCTGAGTCTCACGAGCTGCTGCCATCTGGTGAAGATCGAAAGAACTGTTAGTTACTTGGGAATTAAAAATATATCATCCTAAGATAAAAATACTTTTAAAAAGAAATGCAGAACTAAGAAAACTTTTTTTTTTCCAAATAGATTCTCAGGGATGTACTCCTCTGGTGAAATTGAGAGGAATAACATAATAACATCTTATAAGTTTAAAAAACATTTTGAAAGGAAATTCAGAATCAAAAAAATAAAAATAAATAAATAATCTTCGAGTCTCACGAAATGCTTCCACCTCGTGAAGATCAGAGGAACTGATAACGTTAAAGTAAATTAAAAAAAAAGGCCATTTCTAAAACCAAATTTTATTTTAAAACAAAATCTAGCACTATCTCAGATGACTCTCAGGAGATGCTGCCATCTGGCGTTCATCAGAGGAACTGCTACCCTCGAGACCAAAAGAAATACCGTAAAACATAGGAAAAAAATATTTCTTTTAAAAAAACTTTATCACAAAAAAAAAAAAAAAACACTTGTCCCTTTAAAATCTTAATAACTATTTTTCTTATAAAGGAACATGAATTTACTATTGTCCAACATTTATTACTTCTTTAAAAACTGCTAATTTATTTATTTCTCCTGTGTGGGATGAAAATTAATAAAAATTACAAATACCAACATCACATTCTTAAAGGAATTCGGAGACTACTTTCATTATTCAGTTATAATAATTTATTTATTATTTACTTTACTTTTATTATTAATCGTCAAGAAAAAATTAGCAACTAAGGAAATTATAAACACAACCTTCTTTGTAAATGTATAAATTTTCAAGTTCAATAATGGATTTTGAAAGATTTACTGAAGCCACTCCGTTGTTCTCTTTATAATCAATCATGATGTTTCTTTTTTTTTTTCTTTTTAGTCAATTATATTCCAAATATAAGTTAAAATTTTTTCATTTGTTAAAGAGAGATGATTTCTGGTCCATAAATATGTATGTCAGCATTCAAGATGATTTATTTACTGAGTGAAACGTTACTAAGAGATAAACGTACACGTAAATGTAGAAACGGTGAACTTACAAGCCCTCTTTTTTAAAAAATAGGTTGATAACGAAGCAAAATTTAAGCAATTTTAGAAAGAAAATAAATTCCTCAACATAATCATCCTATTAATAGGCTAAAGTTGTACGGATCTTTGTAAATTTGTAATTTGAAATAACCAATCACACTGCAGCGTTGGAACACGTCAGGCATGACGTCACGCCCATGTTTAAACATGGCATCTTGAATATTCTTCCCACTTCACCGCGACGGATCGCGATTACACAATTATTATCAGCGTATTGAGATTTTCTTTCCCACATAAATGAAGTTTACACTGAAATGCATAAAGTTCATGCGTCATAATTTTTTAGAGAGTTTGTAAAACCTCGGTTTTTACATAATTTCGGCTGTGTAACCGCTCTCTCACAACTCAACTAAGTAGGGGACAATGACGATGCACGTGCCCTCATTGTTGCCCAGACAGGATTATTGGTATTGGCTGTTGGATATTCGTTATTGTTATTGTTAGTGTTGAAACTGGTAAATCAATTTTTTATTGTATTTTATTTTAACAAAATTTGACTTAGTCATTCAAATTATATGTGGGCTGTTGCGGAAGTCGTGGCTTTTAAAAAATGAGCTTAGAACATCTTTTTCAATCTTGTGTTTTTCAAACATGTGGAATATGTTTTACTTCCGTGAATATTTCACGGGTCGCAACTAGTATCTATAATTCAAAACTTAAAAACAATGATCGTTCTGCGTCTTCTGATTCATTATAGGACATTTGTTTCCAAATTACTAACATAACTATTTTTGCCATTTCGTGAATATATAATGATGCTCACAGGGCTAATAGCTATGGTACCTCAGAATTACAATAAACTAATTTAATAGGCTACTCAAGTAAAAATGGTTCATTGGACTTTAATGATGGTAATAAAAATTACGATAATAAATAAAAACACAATAACTGAATCAAATACTGATCAAACTTCCACAAATCTTAAATAAATCCACAACATTTATCTTCATTATTTTCGATATTTCTGCTCTCTCACCGAGAACTTTTTTTAGGAAAAATTACATACGAAAGGAAGAAACAAAATAGGTTTCCTTCCTTGACAACAAATTTGAATAAACAATCATAAACTATCACCTAACAATAACAATAGAATAGTAAGAAACCTACATTTTGAAAAACATATACATCAATTGTAAAAAACTTTATAATTAAAACAATTGACAAACATCAATTAAGCCTAATATTGCTTTTACCTTCTTGTTAACGCTCATAAATTTTTTAAAGTAATTGATGTTTGTCAATTGTTTTAATTATCAAGTTTTTTACAATTGATGTGTATGTTTTTCAAAATGTAGGTACCTTACTATTCCATTGTTATTATTGTTATTATTAAGTGATAGTTTATGATTGTTTATTCAAATTTGTTGTCAAAGAAGGAAGGAAACATATTTCGTATGTAATTTTTCCTGAAGAAATTTCTCGGTGAGAGCAGAAATATCGAAAATAATGAAAATTTGTGGAAATTTATTGTGGTTTTATTTATTATAAGTATAATGTTTTCGAAGATTTAGAAGTTTATCTAATAATTACGATAGTTATTCCCAACATGTACGCTAATTGTAATGCTTCTATTATATTTTGTCAAATTTTTATTTACTATACAGAGATTGAATATTTTTAACAATCTATAAATAGAATAAGAACTCCACATCTTTTTATTTATTTACTTCATTATTTATTTATTTACTTGTTTGTTTACTTATTTTTAAGAAATCACAGAAATATAAATGGCGAAGGAATTCTCTGAAATCTACATAATCCTATCACTCCATGTATTCTCCAAAGAAACAGACCATTCGCAAAAGTAACAATATCAACTTACCAGAAACATATGTTACTGTATAGTAAATCTTAGCCTAGTATTTTAGTTTCAATTGCTTCAGGAAAGAAAAATTTCCCACTGTGCGCAAAACTTATTTATTCAAGTTGGTGTAATTCAAGAGCTAAGTAAGA